>JAZKJV010008528.1:0-480038 GCA_037367405.1 Ottelia alismoides
TAATGGGTCCTTCCAACGCTGTATATGACCTCTCTGACACATGGTCTCTATAATCCAAATAATTATCTTTTTATTATTTGACTAAGTCCAAGCAAATTCTATAGGAATATATATTGTATTAGGGGTTTGTACCTAATTCTACATGTCTTAACCAAATAAAATCCTACGTCTAAGGACTCAAATCCATGGGAAACAAGTAAAAACAAAGACGATAAAAATAACGAAAAATACGGTGAGGTCCCTGGAGTGCACCGACACTCGACGAAACAAACCCCCAATAAAGTCTAAGTGTCCAAATATATTCTCGAGTTATTACCAATTTTTAGAAATAAATGCTTAAAAAATGCAACTATTTTTTTAAAATGTATCCTCCTCTTGTTTCTCATCGGATGCTCTCCCTTGTCGGCCAGTACAGAACGGGCTACCTCCACCTCGCTCGGGTGCATCGGCTAATCAAAGATCACCTCCCTTGCTTCGTCTGCCCTCGCAACAAAGGTGAAACAGAAATATATCAGAGGCAGTTATAGAAAATAGAGACAAATAAAGTATGAAACAATCAGGAAAAATCCTAACTACATAGTCGTGATCCCCAACAACGGCACCATTCTGATGATCGTCTGGCTAACTAGGGTTAAGTTGATAAATAACAATGTCGTTATCAATCAAATCAACCGGATCAGATATTGAGAAAAATATTTAATCACTAAACAGATCAAGCAAATCGAGCATGTGGTATAGCTATTTTATTAACCTAATATAACAACCAGGGTCGAACACAAGAAACACTATTATTAAGCAATGCAGATGACTAAAAGAATTAAAGGATTTTTTCTATTTTTAGTGATTTTTAATTTTGCAAAATTTTAATTTTCAAAATAAGGGAAATAAGTACTTTAAAGGATAAAATGTAAGCAGACAACTCTTTTTGCATTTTTCCAATATGATGAAAATGCTCAGAAAATTCAAGTAAAAATATTAGGATTTTATAGGTTTTATACTGTTTGCAAGGATTTTTGGAGATTTTTTCAGGTTGTTTTTGGAATTTTCTAAAAATCAAAAATTAGTAAAGCATGCAAATAGTGCGCAACCAGGAGTAATTTTCAGATTAAACATAAAGGAAGTACTCCTGGAAATAAATTTTATAAGAAACTATAAGGAAATATCTACAAAAAAAAATGAAAAAAATGCAATTTTTGTATTTTTGGTTAAATTTATATAATTTTTATATGTTTTTTGATGTTTTGCAAATTTTTAGGTTTTTTGAAAAGCAAATGAGATTAAATTTAAACAATAGTGAGAATAGATCAAAACTACCTACATTAAATTTTTCAGAATTTGTAAATCATTTTTCAATTTTTTATATTCTTTTTAAGGCAAACGTGGACTTTTTAGTGGGTTTTTTTTTAATAATAGAAAATCGAGGAAATTCAGCATACAAAAATTATCACCTAAATTAGACACTAGTAGGAGATAATACTGATCTTTGGGTGATTTTTAAGACCAAATTAATATTTATTGTAATTAAAATAAGGAACAATTTATAAACAATAAACATGGACGTAATTGCATTTATTTTAAGTTCTGGGACCTAAGAGTAACACACAATAGAAATGCAGGGGTCCTTGGTGGAAATAATCCAGAGAAGTCGTGTGGCACACGTGATTCAGGCTAAGAGGGGTGAAATTGCAAATATGGAAAATAACTTTCTAATTCATTAACCAGATAAAAGCTCAAGCAGATGTTCGCAAAAATACAAAAAAGACACTTGAAGCCAAACATGACTCTGACTCAACTGGACTAAAATACAAATAAACAAAGTATAGGGTCTAAACAACAAAATGTTTTAACTACTTATTACATTTATTTGACTAAAGCAAAATAAAGCAAAACGCAGGGATAATAGGAAAATATACCCTCGCTAGGACACAAGGCGCGTTGGGCGGTTGGCTCTGACATCTAACTCTGATCTGTCTGCAAAAGATCTGACGCTCAATAGAATGTCTGGGATGTGTGGTCAGATCTGACACTTAGTACTATCCATTGGTCAGAAAAGCAGATTCGGATGTGCAACGTGGATGAGTGGTTGATCTGATCGACCGCTAATATTTGGGTGTGGACGAGCAATCTTGATCAAGTCTGGGTGAGAGCTACCACATCTGATGGTACTGAGGTGTATTGTATGAACTGGGAAGAAGGCCTCAGCTGGTGAGCTTCGATCTCAAATGTTTGTCGATCCACTTCTCTAATCGACTAGCCAAAAGGTTCAGTGCGTTGCATAAGTGTTCCGTGTCGACTAAGATGCTCTCATGGGGTGGCGGATGGTCGGATGTGTGCGGTGAAGCTCCACCACCTGGAGGTGCTCCGTGATGAATCTGTGATTCATCACTCTAAAAGTTGAAAATAGAGTCTTGTTCCCGAGTAAATAGCAGCATATTTCCCTTTATCTTGCACAATTAGCATTCATACATGCATTCATAATATCCACATTTTAGCACTCATAGTTGCATTAAATAAGAAGCTAGGATCACTTGTAAAATACCCACCTATAAAATAACACCTCCCTTATAACATACACACCTTTAGTTAATAATATAAGGAAGGAAACCAGAGATCTCCTTTGTAAAAGGACCCAATAAAGCCCAAGAACCTCTGGATCTTAGAAAGCCCATAACTCCTTCATGCAACCTCCAAAATAGGTCTACTCACTTTCAGATGAATACACATTAAAAGACCTTTAAAATGAGACTAATTTCATCCAAATTGGAGCTCGTAGGAAAAAGTTGGGTTTTTGGGCCTCTATGTATACTATATATGTGTATATTTGTATTCCTGTATTTTTGTATCATATTTGATCATCTCCGTCTTTGTTCAACATAAAAATTTGTAGATCTCATCAAGATCTACAACTTTCATGTTTTGAGTTTTTCCAAATTCGCCTCCTTCTCTCTCTAAACTCATTTCTTCTCTCAGCCACTCACAGCTGGCCACGTGGCGCCCTCTGGTTGCGCCACGCGGCCCGCTCCCCTTACCTTAGCCGCCCGCGCCCACAGCCGTTGGATCTTCATCCAGATCCAACAGTTGCACTGCCTCCATGTGCGCCTTTATTCTTAACCATCAGATCAATTCCCATCCTTGATCTCAGCCGCCCGCCTCCACCTGCCCATGCACCTGACACTTGGCGCATCTTGCACCCTTAATCACGCCTTCGATCTTTCCATCTGAGCCACTAGTTCCACAACCAACCTCAACCCGTCGACCAACAACTTCTTCACATCCAAGCCGTTCGCCAGTGCCGCTCCCATATCGCATCACGTGGCGCAATCGCACCCTTAGATCGCTTCACCTCAGACTGCATCAGGACCGCTATCTGGCGCTTTGATCCGGGCCGTTGGATTACAAGATCCAACGGCCAGGACCTCGTCTTCTACCTCTGGCCCCTCTCTCTCCCACGTTCTCGATCTTGCGTGAGGGGCTGCCCCTTTCTATTCTCGGCCCCACTCCAGCAACCCTCTCCGATCGCTAACACCGCCACGATGGAGACCACTCTTCCCTCATCCTCGCCAGCTCCCTCACTCACCAAAACTTCCACCATAGTCGCCCCACATCCTCCACGAACTCCACCCTCCAGCGACTCCGGCCATCACCTTCACCCTATAAATCATCACCCTCCGGCCACTGTCCATCCGCCATTCCAGAGAGCTTCCCTGAGCTCCGACCTTCCAATTGGTGACATCGATTAGACGAATCGTTGAGCGAAGAAGGGTGTCTTCTCCGGCGAGATCCACGGCCAACTCCGCTGTGCGGTAGTCTCCCTCGCGAAGCTGCCCGAGCTCAGGCCTCTACCGACCTTCGAGCGACGACCTGGAGCTCAAACCTGAGCTCCATTCCCCAGGTAGCCACTTCCATTTCCCTTCTGATCTTCTTCTTATTTTTCTTTATTTTTCTCCGAATTAATTCACCCTCCGCAATCATCTTCTTGCTCCCACCTTCATCCCTCCGAGCTCCGCGACGGAGCTCTGATCTTCGCGCTACACTTCACCCCCTCCAACGACGCACTTCATCTTTCATCAACGCCAGCTCCGCCACCTGGGCAGAGCACCATCACCGATCACCCCCCACTCCTTCATAGGACTCGCATCTAGTTCACAGCAACTCCACGAGCAGTTCCCATGCTTCGGCTATAGATCTAATCCCCTGCAGGTGATATCCTTTGACTGGCCGGAAGCTCGTCGAAGCTCCCTTCGAGCTTCATCGTCATCGAACTCGAGACCACCTCCTCCACTCCTGAGGCCACCGGAGGCTTCACAGACCATCCGCGCATCTTCCGAGATACCTCCGACCCGCCATCGACCTTCACCGATGACGGGAGGGAAGGGCGGAGCAAACCCAACTTTGCCGGAGCCCCGCCTTCTCCTCCGCAGGAGGCGGAGGGCCGTTGGGGAAGACGTTCAGCCACCGTTCGATCATCTTGATCGAACGGTCAGAGTCACGCCACGTCGCCATCATCCGGAGCAGCCCAATACCGTTGGATCCTCTTCGATCGACGGTTGTTGATAAGCCACGTCTCCCTCTCCATCGAGCTCCAAGCATCGTTGGATTCCTCTAGATCCAACGGTCACGGATCGCGCCACGTCGTCACCTCAGGAGAGAGATCACCGCCGTTGGATTGATCAATGATCTGGCGGACATCAGACACGCCACACGTCATCATTCCGCAACCGTTGGATCAGCTGTGATCCTACGATCTTGATAACGCCACGTCGCCCCGATCCGAACCTCTCCCCTGACCCCTAAGCTCGGATCACCTGAAGCTTCTCTGAACCTCTAGAGCACCTGACCTCGTCCCAAGCTGCCGACGTCCATCGAGCATAGGGTACCCCACGTGAGGAGCTCGTGCGGCTTGGGCAAATTGCACTGAAGCCCCTGAAGGTTCCTGAAATTACAAATCAGTCCCTGTGAAGCGCCCCCACATGAAGAGCACGTGCGTCTGTGGAGAATTTGCATTCCACCCTCCTACATTCTAGGTAACTGCATAAAGGTCCCTGTCAGCATATTTTATTCAGTATACAGTCCTAGCATCTACAATTCAGCTGGGGATGGCCTCAATCCAACGACTCACATAATCAACGGCCAACAGAATGTACTCGAATCCCTGACTCTTAGGGAATGGACCCATGAAATCGATGCCCCACGCGTCAAAAACCTCACAGAAATGAATGGGCTGCATCAGCATCATATTACGCTGTCCACAAGTGCCCATCCTCTGACAGTCAGTACACCTCTTCACGAACTCATCAAAATCCTTGAAGAGGGTAGGCCACCATAGGCCAGATTGGAGAACTTTCTGTGTCGTTATCCTCCCAGAGTGATGTCCTCTTGCCTCAAGCTTGTGGCAGTAAGTGAGGACGCTATGGTGCTCCTCCCTGAGGAATGCACCGATGCCAGATGCTATCCCCTCCTTCCATGATAAAGGACGGGATCCTCCCAATGGTAGAACTTGGCATTCACAAGGAAGGTCTCAAGTCGCTTCCTAGGACAACCTTGTGGAACTTTCTTGGAAACAAGATAGTTCACAATGTCGGCGTACCATGGGAGAGAGGCGATATCAAGGATCACCTCATTTGGGAAGGTCTCAGAAATAGGGTCAATCTTCTCAGAATCCTCAAGATGCTCTAATCATGAGAGATGATCTGCCACCACATTCTTGACTCCCAGGCTTATCCTTAATCTATATGTCAAACTCCTGGAGTAGAAGGATCCATCTAGTCAATATTTCTTTGGCATCCTTCTTTGCCATGAGGTACCTGATGGTGGTATGGTCAGTAAAGATAGTCACCTTGGATCCAATGATGTATGATCTGAAATTATCTAGGGCAAAGACTACGGCTAGCGTCTCCTTCTCAGTGACGGTGTATTTCTGCTGGGCCACATCCAATGTACGGCTAGCGTAGTGAATGGCAAATGGTGCTCCATCCCTCCTCTGTCCCAGCACAGCCCCTATGGAAAATCAAAGGCATTTGTCACGATCTCGAATGGGAGAGACCAATCAGGTGGCTGGAGGACAGGAGCCTCAACAACTAGACTCTTGAGAGTCTCAAATGACGCAAGACACTTATCATCCACAATGAACTCGGTGTCTTTGGTCAGCAAATCAGTCAACGACTGGGCAATCCTACTGAAATCATGAATGAATCGTCGGTAGAAACCGACGTGCCCTAGAAAAGATCGTAACTGTCACAATTTGGACGGTGGACTGAGTTTCCTAATGATATCTACCTTGGCCAGATCAACCTCCATGCCCCTGTTGGAGATGATATGGCCAAGCATCGTCCCTTGAGTCACCATGAAGTAACTCTTCTCCCAAGATAGCACAAGATGGACATCAATGCATCGCTGAAGAACGCGGTCTAGGCAGTCAAGACAAGCATCAAACCCGTCATCGTAGATCGAAAAGTCATCCATGAAAGATCTCCAAGCACTCACCCACCATATCCGAAAAAGATGGACAGCATGCACATTTGGAATGTCACCGAGGCGTTACATAGACCAAAGGGTATCCGTCTGAAAGCATATGTCGCAAAGGAATAGGTGAATGTGGTCTTGTCCTTGTCTTCTGGCGCAATGGCCACCTGATTATATCCAGAGTACTCGTCAAGAAAGCAGTAGTAACTCTTCCCAGCTAGCCTCTCTATAATCTGATCAATAAAAGGCAGCGAGAAATGATCCTTCTTGGTGGCCTGATTCAATCGTCTGTAGTCCACATAGACCCTCCAAGAAGTGGGTACCCGGGTAGCGATCTCCTCTCGAGACTCACTCACAACTGTAGTGATGCACGTCTTCTTGTGCATCACATGTAATGGACTAACCCACTTGTTGTCGGAGATGAGGTAGATAAAATCAACGCTCCACCATTTGAGATTTCCTTCATGACAACCTCTCAAAGATTCGAGTTCAACCGCCACTGGAACTCACGCGACGGCTTGGCGTCCTCTTCGAGATAGATATGGTGGGAGCTCAAGGTCGGACTTATCCCAGGAGATCGGCTACGCCCCATCCTATCGCCTAACGGTTCTTTTCAAGAACCTCCATCAAACGAGATTTATTGTTCTCCAGTCAAATCCGCTGAGATAATGACTGGGTGCATCTCATGCTCGCCCGCAAGGAACCTATACTTCAGCGATTGCGGCAAGGGCTTCAGCTATGGACAACTGGGTGCTGGGCAGATCTGGCCTCTGAAAAGTCTGAGTGAATGCGACCAAATCTGCATGGGAGTTACTCTCACTGAACCTGAGAATCTGGTGAAGACTGCTCTGCTTGTGTGTCTGTGCTCTGAATGGGATCATTCTCCACCCTAGATGTCGGCTCTGTAGAAACCAGACATGGAATCATATCATCAAACTCTGCCCAATCAATGTCTGACTCTGAGGGATCTGAATTGCATCAAAAGAATCAACTACCTTGCTATCAGGAATGCGATCTGCTGCCTGAACTGTATCCTATACCAGGAATGCGCTCTCCAAGCTCTCCTCTACTGGAATCTATATATCAGCGGACTCTGAAGGTGAGAGGATGGCTCGTGAAACTGGGTTGGACCAAACTGCCTCATCATCTGTATCACAAAATCACAATCCCTGGTGGATGTCTCGCTCTGCCTCTGTCATCAGCTCTGATCTGTGAGCAGCTCTAAGCATGCTGAATCTCATGATCTAGTCTCGTCGATTGTCTCTATTTGTATACTCTCATCCTCAACATGAAAGTACACCTTCCCGCTATCATGATCAGGCACTGCCTTGGCTATGGCCAAGAACGGACGTCCTAAAATTATGGGGGTATCTGTCACAGACTCAAGGATCTCCATGTCCAACACAACGAAGTCCATGGGGAATTTCTAGCCCTGAATTGTAACGACCACGTCCTTCAACAACCCCTCCGGCCTCTTGACAGATCGATCAACAAACTGAAGGACCATCCTGCTCCGTTGAAGAGGGTCAACTCAAATCGATCGAGTAAGGCTGCCGGAAGTTGGTTGATGGAAGAATCGTTGTCTAATAGAGTCCAATCGAACCTTTTCTCATGAATGTGGTATCTGACATAAGGAGCTCCTGCATATGGCCTCTTGGCTGGCAGACGGTTCTGGATGGCAAAGCAGGTGGCACGAGTGAGCACATGGATCTCTGACTGGTGGTTCCTCCTTTTCCTGCGAATCATGGCCCTCCCTCTAATGTTCCTTTGGAAGAGGGGGATGTGCTCCAAGGCCTCCTGTAGAGTCAGTTGTATATGAAATTTGTCCATAATATGTTGGATGAACTCCAACTGATGGGATTTTTTTGGTTTTCTTTTTTAGTCCCCTTAGCCAAGGAGTGCTTGGGGAAAGGGGATGGCTGGGTCCTCCTCAGATGGAGTGATAGGATCGGGTCCCTGCTGCTGCGGCAAAGTGGAATCCATAAAAACATCTCCAAGTAACACATATGGACTCATAAATGAAGAACCCTTTCCTTTATTATCAGAACAGTCCTGAGATACATGAATAGAAGGAAATGCAACAAGAGTAGAACTGGTGGCCTCAGTACCACCTACGGCATCTGGACTCGTGGCATCAGTACCGCGCTCTGGCTCAATATCATCTCTGGTGGCATCAGCACCACCTCCTGCATCTGGTGAAGTGACAGCTTCAGTACCGTCAGCTGGATCAACATCCTTGGTGGCGTCAGCACCACCGTCATCATTATCATCACGAGCAGCATCAACACCTCTCTTCTCCTCGTCTGGCGCTCCTGAAGTTGCGTGGGATCGTCGCTCAGACAAGGCACCGCCGGCTGGCATCCTACCGCTCCTAAGTGCAACAAAGTCAGCATCAAAATTGTATGTTGTAATATCACTAAGAGAATCACTAGGATTGGTAATCTCTATAAACTCTACCTGCTCAGACTTCCTCTTGAGGTTGTTTGGGTTCGGCTCAATCTGGGCAGGGATGGAGGCCTTTCTTTCATGATCTCTCGTATCCTGACGGAACTCGTCCATCTCCTGTCAGAAGGTAGCCTGCTGCTTGGAGATGAGGCGGGCTAGATCATCTAAGGCTGGGTTCTCATAGGCGGGCCCATGAGAACCTGGTGGGCGACCTCTCTGAAAATAAGGCGGTTGCTACTGAGAGTGAGAGGGATACTACTAAGAATGATACTACTGAGGCTGTTGTTGCTGCCTCCAAGGATGTCCCTGCTGATAGGGACGAGGACCATGCTGGCTAGTAATGGGGATGTGGATGTGGCTACTCCTGTTGTGGGAACTGGGGCTGCTGGTGTTGCTGGCCGATCTGGCCACCATGAACTCGGAGGTTGCTGCTGGGAAGTGGTACCTTCGGTCGACCAACGGAATCTGGGATGGTCTCGTTGGATCCCAGGATGAGGTCGGTCATACCCAAATCCCATTGACATCCATCAACGGCTCCTTCTCATAGGTGGGTGGGGGCAGAATTGCCAGGGTTGGTCTGGCTGATACCACCACCATCTGGCTGTCCTGAGATGGTGGCGGGCTGAATATATTGTTGTTGCTGCTGAAATGGCTCCGCCTGAATATGGTGCACCTGTCCGTGGTGGGCGAGGGCTGGGTCGAGCTGCTGCTGTCGGTATCTGCTGTGATTTGAGACGGGCTAAGACGTCGTCTGTGCCTCCTGGAGATATATGATCTGGGTCATCAGGTCACTCAGCGTCTGTACCATTTGATCAATCTGCGTCATGCCTGGCACTACTTCTTCTCTATAAACTCGATCTGGTCCAACGTCTCGCTGATAATCCCTATATCAGTGGCCGTCAACTCTTCTTGTGCTGCGGATGATGATGAAGGTGGATGGACCGGCATCATCCCGTGCTATCCTCTGATAGGACACGGCCTGTGGTGTGGGCTTCCCCTGAGTGTATAAGCGGGTCTGGGACATCATAGTATATTTCTCGGCCATCTCATTGTAGATGGAACAATACTGATCCTCATACATGGCAAAGTGTGAACCCCCACAGGACTGCATTGACTAGCCCCTGCAACTCGGTGTCAGCCCGTAGAAGAAACTCTGAACTAGAATGGGCTTCGATATATCATGATGGGCACAATGATCTGTGAGCTCCCTGAAGTGGTCCCATGCCTTGTGAATTGCTCATCTGGGGAGCATGGACAAATCGCTGATCAGGGCCCTGGATGCATTTGTCCGGCCGAATGGATAGTACTTGTTCAAGTACTCGTTCCGGAGCTGTTCCCACGTGGTGACAAATCTCCCTAAATGCTTCAGGCTAGTTGGCTGCTCTGTCTACAAGGGAGAAAGGGAAATCCTCATACTGATGGTGTCCTCATCCATGAGACGCTCATGGACAGTACTACAGATCATCTCAAACTCATGGATATGGAGGTGTGGCTCCTCTGTGGCGAGTCTGTGGAAGCTGGGAAAAGCTTAATCGTATGAGGTGGGAGCTTGAAATCTCCCAAAATGGTTGGCAGCACTATCCATCTATGGGTGAGAGTCGTACCAAGGTTGTGCAACTCCCTCATCGGTCGCGTGGCTGTTGCTGGTTGGGTGGGCTCCTCAGGCTCTCGATCACCGGGACCATCTCCTCCTCCTCCTCCTCCACCGGCTCTGTGCTCTCTGTCGGCTCGCATCCTCACCATCTCGTACTGCATGTCCACCATGAAAGCCCCCTGATCCCGGATCTGCCGCTGCATAGTCTCAAGGGAAGCTAACAGGGTGTTGTTGATGGAACCCTGATCAAGTACATATGTCTGGTTCCTGTCGGTCCATCCGTGCGCTCCTTACTGCTGGCCATGGTCCTTGCAAAGGCAAAAGACCCAAACTCAGGTGCAATAAATTCAACTGGCTATTGCGGTACCTGCTCGGGCACCTCAGGATTGGTAGAGGGTGGTCGAGGGGAGATAGGGTGGAGTCGAACTCGGGTTCAGAGAGCGGGTCTCGGCTCTCACGAACCAACCTAGATGAACGGGCCAGAGTGCTCGAAAGTGGTGCAGCCAGAGGCTGCCTAGGGGACCTCCGACCGATCATCTTGATCTGGCGAGTGAAGGCAAATGAGATCTGGAAAATTAAACAAGATCGGTCAAGCAACCCCTGATTCACCTACGAACTCAGAGCTGATGACCGTGAAGGTTCAGTCTTTTATCTTGTCAATTTTATTAGGTGATAAAAATAGTCTTTCAGAGCGATTAAGCGAGCTGTTGGGAATCCAATACCTCCAGGAGACTATCCTGATCTAAAGCTAGAATCTTTCCCAGCCAGTACAAGTCGCGGACCGTTTACTGGCTACCCCGATCGACTCGCTCAGTTAAGGATATCGCAACCCTCTTTACCAGAGACCTGAGCGATCCTCACTGGAGAACGACAACTCGAGACCAGTAGTCTGAAAAAGGTCGGATGTGGCTCTAGCTAGGGTACTGGTCACTCTCTCGCTCATCTAAACCATACAAGGAGGGGATTACTCTCTGATAAACCTGAATTTCTAACGGTCGTGTATTCCACGCAAGGAGGGAACACAAAAGTCGCTGCGGTGACCGCTAAGAAATCCGAATTTAATTACAATGAACCCCACAATTCAAATATCAAATAATGACAAACAAATGTGGAGTCAAATTTAAATTTAACTCTACATAAAAGATGTATAGGTGTAAGTATGTGAGAGAGTTCGAACACAGGGAGCAAGGTAGGATAGATCAACAAAGTGCTAAGTGTGAGTGACTGTGATTAATTGTCTACAAGATGCCAATGTTTTTGTGGGTTTTTAATTTTAATTTTTTTTTAATTTTAAATTTTGTGTTTGATTTTTAATTTTCTGATTTTATATTTCTTTTATATTTTATATTTTTTTATTTTCCTTTTTCAATATTGGAAGATGTATACAATATAGGAAATGAGGGGTTAGGGTATTCATAAAAATAAGTAAAAATAGGTAAAAAATAGGAAAAAAATAGTTTTTGGCTTTTTTTATTTTTCTACTATTTTTGTGATTTTTGGGGATTTTTCAAAATGTTTTTAGTATTTTTAAAAGTCAAAATAAGATAAAACAGTGAATTAACTACTGACTGAAATTAAAATGGGAATGAAAAATAGCAAATGGCAACAAAGTTTTTCGAAATTAATTTTATAATAAAGGAAATAAAATAGGGATCCTACAGGACCTTAGTTTATATTTTTAGGATTTTTCTATGATTTTTTAAATTTTTTTGAAGTTTTTAGGTTTTTTCTAATTTTTAATGTTTTTGTTTAGAAATTTTTAGTGATTTTAGACTGACACTAGAAGACACTAAAATACACAATAGGTATTTTTTTTGGAATTTTTCAAGGTGTTTTAATATTTTTTGGTATTTTCCAATGCAAACAGTAGCTAAAATGCATGTTTTTGCTTTTTAATAAATATGAAAATGCAATAAAAATGCAATAAAAAATATGGCGTGAATCTACAACTAACCAAGAGTTTATGACATTTTTTGGGAATTTTTCGAGTTAAAATGATGCACTAAATAAATAGGGCAAGCAAGCAAAAATACAAGGCCTAGTAGGGGTATAAGTGCAAATAAACAAACATCCAGGGGCAAAGTTGCAATTTTTACACAAAATTTTACACTAAATATTGCATTTAATAGACCAATCACAAATATTAATACCCGTGAGGGTTCACCTGCAAATTACCCACCAGGGCACGTGACTAGCACGAGCGTGGGAAGGACCTAAATGTGATATCAAAAATATCCAAGGGCTGAGATGCAATTTTTCCAAAACTTTTACACTTAATACAGAAATCCTTAGACTAAAACTAAATACTAAAACCCTGAAGGGGTACTGTGCAAAATGCCCTTCACCTCACGTGTACTAGTCACGTGAGGTGACTGGCCAGGACCTATCTGAAATTAGGAATAGTTCGGGGGTCTTTTTATAAATATTACAAAATATTTTAAATGACAAATGAAAGTTTAAGGACTAAATGAAAATACAAAAATGGTAGGGGTATAATTGCAAAATGCCCACACCTGGCGCGATCTGACGGAAGGCACGTCTTCACTAATACACGTGGCAGAGATCCAACGGTTGGTACCCCTTCGCGCTGTGCGGCTGAGATTAGATGATCCTTGGATGATCTGACGGTCGAAACACGAGGATATCAGACGGTGGCTGTGTAACCTGGAGCGACGGCCTCGATCCAACGGCTGGGAGACACGGAGGAAGAACGGGGAAGAACGCCGTCGAGGCGAACTTCCCCGAGGCTGATCTCCTTGCTCCGGTGTTCTCTGGGCTTCAAAGTGGGGCTGCGGCCTCCTGGGAGCGTCCACTATCCGCTGGTGGGCCTAAAAAGCCTCGGCGATGGTCGAGGTTCACCGGAGATGACGGTGGAGCTGGAGGAGCTCGGGCGTCTCTGGCGAAGGCGAAAATGGCCCCGAAGCGGTCGTTCAAGTCCTGGTACCTACAAAAACGGGTGAGAGGACTCAAGGCAAAGTGCATGGGTCCCGCGGTTGTGGAATGGCGGCGAAATGCGGCAGGGCAGAGCTCGGCCGGAGGAGCGCTCCGGCGAGGTGGACGTGGAAGGTGATTCGATCGATGGATTGTAAAGTTTCAAGAGGGCTTTTGATCCTACAACTATGGCAAGTAAAATGCGAAGAAAAGAAAGGGAAAAGGTGGCAGCCTCGACAGTGTAGACCAGAGGGAAATACCTCGACGCCGGCGATGGTGGCGGAGGTCATGGAAGCTGCCTTGAGCCTTGCTCGACCCGCCTGAGACTCGCTGAAGGGAGTTGTCACCTCCCTGGACCGATTAGGCACGAAATGGGAGCGTAGCTATGGAAATGAGGGGTTCAAACTTTGAATCAAAGTCAGGGGTTGCATATATGTGGTTTGACCCGATGACTGGGATGGTCCAAAGACCAAGGTGGATCGAGCGCCACAGTGATCCAATCTTCGAGGAAAACGCTGGGCGATGATGAGAGATGAATGAGGAATAAGTTCGCAGAAGGAATCATCTCAAATGGGTGAAAGACTTTCCCGCGAAAAAATCGAGAAGACGGAGGTCAAACGATGTCTGACACAGGCTACAGGAGGGAGGACGCCTAGTTGACCGGGGTCTACTAGGGCTTGCACCTGGTTGGTCCACGTGGACCAACCAGGAAAAATCCCTGGAAATGATTTTGTAAATTCAATTAAAAATAGAAAATAAATGAATTAAATTTTGGTTATTAAATAAAAATTGTTTATTATTTTATAAAGTACTTTATTCTGATTTTTAATTATTTTTATGAGGTATAATTTTATAAGTTCCCTTTTATACCTCTTATAGGTATATTACCTATATATTTTATTAATTTATTTTTATTTTGTGTTTTTAATTTCTTTAATTTTGTTTATTATTTTATAAAATTATAAAATACTTTTATACACTTAAATATATTTTTATTTTTTTTCTGATGTGTTTTGTACACTTAATAAAATATAAGTATTATTTGTACATGTATAGGTATATGTATTATACCTATGTATTCTATATACATGTATTTTTATTTGATATTTTCTTTAGGTTTTTATTCTAATTTTAATACACATATGAATTATAAATAATATTTACAAAATTATAAAAATAAGAAATTATAAAAATAATGAATAATAAATAAAGTGAATATTTTAATCTGTACAAGTATACAATGAGGGTCCAAAACTCAATTTTCAAACCGTAGCTCCGCCAAATGCGAAACCACTGCCATTAAATAGCTTATTTTATTCTATATACAATTAAAGGTGAGTTTGCTGCATTTGGAGATTTCATTTGTGAGATACAGGTCTGGGAAGTTGGGATTCTGGATTTTTATTGAGACCATAACTTTTTATCTGTACATTATTTCTGAGTGAAATCAATTTTGTATTTTTTTTATTTATTTATCTACAACATTGATGTACAAAGTTTCTTTATTTGAGGTATAAAAAGTGGAACCAAAATAGGTCCCAAAATGAATAAAGAATGAAGGAATGTTTATTGTATTTGACCCTTATCTCCCCCTACATTATTCCTTGTCGACCTATTCATCAAGATGCCTAGGTCTCGGGGTTTCGGGTCATAAAATATTTACAATATTTTATTCTTTTTCTTTTCTTTTATTTATTCTATAATTTTGGCTTTAATTGTAGTATTTTATACACTATTTACGTGCACATGCATGAATGCTAAGATGCTGGATTTAATGCTATTTACACGCATTTACTAGGGTTTTTGAGGCCAAAATGATAGAATAAAGATGATGAAATGTGGATTCATCATCCCCCTATACTTTACCTTTGCTAGTCCCTAGAAAACACTTATACAATAAGTGCAAAAAGAAAAAGAAAGAAAAGAAAAAGAAGAAAGTGGATTTAGTTTAATTATCAAACTTATCTTCACAAAATCAAAGTTTGGAGCTTATGTCGGACCTTTGAAATTTTAGTGCGGGCTGAACCTTAATGAGAACTGAATTTGAAATCTAACAATCCTTGAGAATCCCAAAACTCTGTCCAAGTCTCCTCAATAGCCAGGTCAGAAATATCTCAACTCATACGCAAACCCTTAGGACTATGAATCTGACTCGTACAGTGTAAGTGATAGTGGCTCTCCCCAACTAGAGTGACAAAGAAACTGACTTCTCCAGTATGACAAGCCAATGATTCCCCAATCCAGTAACTCCATCCTCGAGGAGCGGGGTATTCCCTTCTAAGTTCAAGTTGCAACCAGCTCAAGAAGAGGGGGTGAAGAGAAGAATGGATGGTAGCCAGTGTAGCTACCTATCCTAGGATGCAAGACCAGTGTAGTCAAGTCATCCAACTGCAAGATCACATATTTGACTTTGGAACTCAAGCTTGCTTATTGACTTTACAACATATGTACATACTTTGCAGGCATTTTATTTTTGTACAGGCCTGGCCATTTTTTTTTGGAATATATTCATAGCAGAATTTACATATGGAGTTTTTCCTCTTGAGCCAGTAGACTATCCCTCTTTTGAAGCTTTATCGCAACCCACATTCTCCTGTCTTCAGACTTCCTCATCACTGGACAGGTTGGGGTGCACTTCGCTCCCTAGAGGAGGACAAGTGTTTCCACTTGTGTGCGTCTCATACTGGCAAATCCAATCCCCTCACCACTCCAACTGAGTTGAGCCATGTGAAAGGTGCAAGTGTACAAGTTAGGTCATTATCAACAAGAGTCGTGCATGTGCTCCGAAATACTCTACTTAGGCAGTCAAGAATCCATTGAACCAAGTCTCGTGATCATCAAAGAATTAAGTCAACTAGACCTGAAGTACCTTAAACCCGATTCCTATAAGGTTCCTGTTATTAGGTAGATTTTAAGGTCCAATCAAGCTCCAATCTCTGGATTTTACTTAGACTCATTCAACTATCAAACTCAATCCGAAAAATGCTAATGCTATGCAAATGCGATGCAGAAAATATTTTTGTGATGCAATTTTCAAAGATTTTGAACTTTTTATGGGTTTTTGAAAAGATGATGATGATGATGATGCATATGCATTTTTTTATTTTTCAAAAGATTTTTCAGATGTTTTTGGATTTTAGTTTTGCAAATGTTTTTGGGATTTTTGAAAACAAAAAGATTTTGGCTGAGAACTAGGTTAAAATATGTACACGGGAGTGCTTCTTATATTTACAAGAAGTGGATTTTAAGAATTTACAAGGGTAAGTGGTCAATTATATATATATATAGTAAAGAATTTTGGTGTGATGTATGCATTCCTCAAACTTATTTGACACAGGGTTTTTCAAACCATTTCGAAAACTATAGTCCAAAATAATTTTTATAAATAATTTTACAAACATGTACACACATTTGAAAATCATTTTGCAAAGGTTTTCCAAACAGTATAGATAGATTTTTCAGAATATTTTTGCAACCATTTTTCAAACCATTTGCAAATCATTTTTCAAAAATTTTATTTCACACAAAGAAATAAAATTTTACAAACCACACATTTTTACAAAGGTTGAAAACATGGAACAAAACGTTTTCCAAATAATTTTCAAAAGATTTTTCATAAAGATTTTCAAACTATTTTTCAAACATTTTGCAAAAAACATTTTCACCTGATTTATTAATCAGTGAATACACAAAGATTTTGAGGAATGATAACATCTTTAAGGTTTTTAATGAATTTTAAAGAATTATTATCCATATTATTAAGAAAATATGAAAGTATGAGTTATGGCTAAAGTATATACGTAGTGTATACGGCCCCCCTATACTTAGCTCGAGCTATGTCCTCATAGATCGGAGAGAAAAGAGAAGACATAACTCGTACTAAGTATAGGCAAGTCTAAAGAATGAATAAAGGAATGAATGAACCAATAAGAAGTTGACCGTGCCCCTACACTTAGGATCAAATAATCCTAAGTATAGCAGACAGTACACAACACAGGGAGGGTCAAGGGTGGGAATGAACAGATCGTACTCAGATTGTCTCCCCCTATACTTAGGGTAAGATATCCCTAAGTATAGACAAGAAGAGGAGACAATGGAGAGGATCGAAAAGAATGAAAGAAAACTCGAGGTGCACACCCCCCCTATACTTAGGACAAAGTACGTCCTAAGTGTAGAAATTGACAACAGGGGGCGACACCTTTTTGATAGAAAAAGAAGATAGAAAAGGAAAAGAAGAAAAGAAGAAAAGATATCAACAGATGAGAGTATGATATGGACAGATGATCTATACAACGGAAGATGAAAGTGATCACCAAGTATGAGATGCGAATGATATGAGTCAAAGAATACATCACATACCAGAAGAATGGGGGCAACATCAATGGTGGGCAGATCATGATCTAGATATAGTTTCAGGCCCTGACCATTTACACGGAAGGTAGAGGAAGATGACAGCTCGGATATATCAATACTACCATTGTCATGTACCTTCCTGACCACATAAGGACCTTTCCACTTGCTCTGTAATTTCCCTGGAAATATCTTCAGCCTGGAATCAAACAACCATATGCGATGATCGGGCTCAAACTGTTTATGGCTGATGTGAGAATCGTGCCATGTCTTCATTTTTTCCTTGTACTGTAGGCTGCTAGAAAAGGTTGTGTCTCTCAACTCCTCCAGGGCTGCCAACTTTGCTCTCCTCTGTTCTCTTATACTCTCAGGATCCAATAATAACTCAATGACTGCCCAAAGTGACTTGTGCTTTATTTCCACAGGAAGATGGCACGGCTTGCCATAGACGAGATGAAAGGGAGATGTCCCTAATGGATTTTTGAAAGAAGTCTGATAAGCCCACAAGACCGAGTCCGAAAGCTGTGACCAATCCTTTCGGTCTGGACGGACAACCTTCTGTAGGATAGTCTTTATCTCCTGGTTTGATACTTCAGCAAGACCATTAGTCTGAGGGTGATACGGTGTAGCAACACGATGGTCAAAGCCGAACTCGTCTGCAAGGGCCCTAACATTGTCATTGATTAAGTGAGACCCCCGTCTGAAATAAGACTCTAGGTACCCCGAACCGTGAAATGATATTTTTCCTCAAAAATTTACACACAGTCTTAGCATCTGCAGCTCGGGCGGGGATGGCCTCAACCCATCGGTTGACATAATCTACAGCGAGCAAGATGTGCTCAAACCCCTGACTCTTAGGAAATGGGCCCATGAAATCAATCCCCCATGCATCAAAAACCTCATAAAAGTGAATGGGTTGCATGGGCATCATGTCTCTCTGTCCGCAAGTTCCCATCTTCTGACAGTCAGTACATCTCTTCACGAACTCATCTGAATCCTTGAAGAGAGTAGGCCACCAAAGGCTGGATTGAAGCACCTTATGTGCTGTCCTTTTCCCAGAATGATGTCCTCCTGCCTCAAGCTTATGGCAGTATGTGAGGATGCTATGCTGCTCATCTTGAGGAATGCACCTTCTCCAGATGCTATCCCCTCCTTCATGATAAAGGATGGGATCCTCCCAATGGTAAGACTTGGCTTCTCCAGGAAGGTCTCAAGTTTCTGCTTGGGCCAACCTTGTGGAACCATCTTGACAACAAGATAGTTTACAAAGTCGGCGTACCATGGGAGCGAGGTGATAGCCAAGATCGCCTCATCTGGAAACGTCTCTGTGATAGGTGAGCTGGGCTCAGATTCCTCAAGGTTCTCCAATCGGGAAAGATGATCCACCACCACATTCTTGACTCCAGGCTTATCCTTAATTTCAATATCAAATTCCTGGAGAAGAAGGATCCATCTCGTAAGGCGTGCTTTGGAATCCTTCTTGGCCATTAAGTATCGGATGGCGGTGTGATCTGTGTAGATAGTCACCCTAGATCTGAGAATATATGATCTATAATTATCCAAAGCAAAGACTACGGCCAGCATCTCTTTCTCTATCACAGTATTATTCCGCTGAGCGGCATCCAAAGTCCGGCTGGCGTAGTGAATGACAAACAGCAATCCATCCCTCCTTTATCCAAGCACAGCCCCAACGGTAAAATCAGAAGCATCCGTCATGATCTCGAATGGGAGAGACCAATAAAGTGGCTGAAGGACAGGAGCCGTGACAACCATACTCTTGAGAGTCTCAAAAGATGCAAGACACTTATCATCGATTAAGGTGGCTGAAGGACAGGAGCCGTGACAACCATACTCTTGAGAGTCTCAAAAGACGCAAGACACTAATCATCGACAATGAACTCGGTGTCTTTCGTCAGCAGATCAGTGAGTGGTCGGGCAATTCGACTGAAGTCCTGAATAAACCGTCGGTAGAAACCTACATGCCCTAGA
The DNA here is from genome assembly GCA_037367405.1 of Ottelia alismoides. NCBI lineage: Eukaryota > Viridiplantae > Streptophyta > Magnoliopsida > Alismatales > Hydrocharitaceae > Ottelia > Ottelia alismoides. The sequence continues at coordinate 19,772 of JAZKJV010008528.1, forward strand.
AAAGACCGTAATTGACGTAGATTGGATGGTGGATTGAGTTTTCTAATAATATCCACCTTGGCCGGATCGACCTCCACGCCTCTATTGGAGATGATATGACCAAGGACCGTCCCTTGAGTCACCATGAAGTGACTCTTCTCCCAAGACAAGACAAGATTGACCTCTATGCAGCGCTGAAGCACACGGTCTAGGCAGTCAAGACAAGCATCAAACCCATCGCCATAGACCAAGAAGTCATCCATGAAGACCTCTAAACAATCACCCACCATGTCCGAGAAAATGGACAACATGCACCTTTGGAATGTCGTAGGAGCGTTACATAGACCAAAGGGCATCCGTCTGAAAGCATAAGTCCCAAACGGACAGGTGAATGTCGTTTTCTCCTGGTCTTCGGGCACAATGGCCATTTGATTATATCCGGAGTACCCGTCAAGGAAACAGTAATGACTCTTCCTAGATGGCCTCTCGATAATCTGATCAATGAATGGCAGTGGGAAATGATCCTTCTTGCTGACCTGATTCAATCGTCTGTAGTCCACACAGAACCTCCAAGAAGTGGGTACTCGGGAAGCGATCTCCTCTCCAGACTCGTTCACAACTATCGTGATACCCGTCTTCTTGGGTACCACATGTAATGGACTAACCCATTTTGAGTCGGAGATGGGGTAGATAAAATCAGTGCTCTACCACCTTGATATTTCTTTCATGACCACATCTCGAAGATTTGGGTTCAGCCGTCACTGGAACTCACGCGACGGCCTAGCATCCTCCTCAAGATAAATGTGGTGGGAGTACAGAGCCGGACTAATCCCCTGGAGATCAGCTATACTCCATCCTATCGCCTTACGGTTGCGTTCAAGAACCTCCATCAGACGAAATTCTTGCTCTCCACTCAAACCTGCTCGAGATAATGACTGGGTGCATTTCTGGCTCACCCGCAAGGAATCTGTACTTTAGCGACTGCGGCAAGGGTTTCAGTTCTGGACAACTGGGAGGTGGCAGATCTGGCTTTTGATATGTTTGTGTGAAGGTGACCAGGTATGCATGTGAGAACTCTCGCTGTGAATGAACGTCTGATGAAGGGAAGCCTGCTGCATCATCAATAAACTGTACTGGCTCGCACTCTGTCCTAGGTGTCATCTAGGAAGGAATCAGACATGGCAAATAGTCATCAAAATCATCCCAATCGATGTCTGAATCCGAGGGATCTGAAGTAGAAGAACAAGACTGAAAAAAATCATCACCACTCGTCCCAACACTGTCAGCCTCAACTGTATCCTCGTCCAGGGGTGTGCTCTCCAGGCTCTCAACTGCCATAAGCTTTAAACACAGGGAATCTTTAGGCAAGGCGAGGGTCTATGCTACGGGATCTGTCCAAATGGATTCATCATCTGTCATCAAAAAATCGCACTCCTGGTGGATGTCTAGCTCGTCCTCTGGCATCTGTCAATATCACTGGACTACTCTGAACATGCTAATTCTCTCGCTCTGGTTTCCTCGATCGTCTCTATTTGTATGGTTTCACCCTCTACGCGAAAACATACCTTCCCATTCTCATGGTCGGATACCGCCTTGGCTGTGGCCAAGAATGGGCGTCCAAGTATGATAGGGGCATCGGTTACCGACTCAGGGATCTCCATGTCCAATACAACAAAGTCCACAGAGAATTCATACCCTAAATGGTAATGACCACGTCTCTAAATAACCCCTTCGGCCTCTTAGTAGACTTATCAGCAAACTGAAGGACTGTCCTGCTCCTAAGAAGAGGACCAAACTCGAATCGATCGAGTAAGGCTGCCAAAAGAAGGTTAATCGAAGAGTCGCTGTCTAATAGAGTATGGTCGAATTTCTGCTCATGAATCTCGCATCTGACATAGGAAGCTTCTGCATCAGGTTTCTTGGCTGGCAATTTGTTCTGAATGGTGCAGCAAATGTCATGAGTGAGCATATGGATTTGATCTTTGTGTCATGAGTGAGCATATGGATTTGATCTTTGTACCTCCTCTTCCTGCAGAATGTAGTTGTCTCTTTCAAGTTCTTTTTGAAGAGGGGGATATGTGATGAATCTCGGATTCACCATTCTAAGTCTCATTAATTAAAGCTCAAGTCCCTCAAAATCAACCGCATTTCTGCATTTATTCTGCATAATTAGCATTCAGGCATGATTTCATAAGAATTGCATTTTAGCGTTAATTTCTGCATATTTTAAGAAGCCAAAATTCCAAGCCCAAATTGACCTGTAAATAGCCTAAATTCCCCTATTTTTTTAACTCCTTCATGCTAACACCGCATACCACAAACTCACTTCCATTGTGTACACACCACTAACAAAAATAAATAAAAAATACAAAAAAATAACTAACTCTGTTAAGTGGACCAAAAACCCAAACCCTTGTTTCAGGATTTTTCGGACTAAAAGCCACATATCTTCCCCATCCAGTGTCCGATTTGATCCTACTCACTTTTGAACTAATGCACACTCAATTACCTTCAAAAAAAACCAAGTTCATGTGAATCGGAGTTCGTATGTGAAAGTTGGGTTTTGGGCCTCTTTTGTACCTTGTTTATTTTCGCGGCTTTTACCTGTATTTTATGCATATACTTTCTTAATTTATAAAAATCCAAAAAAAATAGATTTAGATGTCTTTTATTTATCTTTGAGTTTTCCGTATTTTTCCGGATTTTTATCTTGTTTAAAAAAATGACAAAAAAAATTAGAAAACCAAAAATCAAGGTATTCTATGTACATGGGATACCCCAAAAATTCACTTTTTACATTTGACCGAATTTGGCTTTGATGTCTTCATGAAAGTTGTAGATCTCGTCGAGACGAGCATTTTTCGTGAAGAAACTTTTTCGATCAGAGGTCATTTCCTATTTTTTATTGATTTTACAAAAGATTTTTCCTTCGAATTTTCTGGTGCTGACACGTGGCAGCCCTAGGCGCCGCCACGTGTCAGCTGTTTTTCGCATTTTTTTATATCGTTTTTATAAAAAAATCTAAAAAAAATAATAATAAAAAATTAAAAAAATAATAAAATAAAAAAAATAAACCCACGCACGTGCAGCGCACGTGCCACCCTCGCACGCGCACTGCACGTGCGCCCGCTGCCTATCTCCTCAAACCGCCCTAGCCACGTGGCTCCCCCCCCAGCCGTTCGATCAACGAGCGATCGAACGGCCGCCTGTGCGTCATCTTCCCCCATCGTCCCGAACCGCCGCCCCCCCCCCCCCCCCCCCCCCTCCGCACCGGTCCCCCGCATCTTCCGCAACCATCGGCCGCCTCCCTCGCCTATAAAGGCACCTCGCCAACCTATAGACCAAGCATCCGCCATTGGCCTCCACGAAGGGCGGTGGTGACAGCCCGCGCCTTCCTTCTCCGGCGAGATCCAGCCGCGCATCCACGGCCGTCGCAGCCCGCAGCCCGGCGCTGCTCTGCCCTAGCTCCACTACTCGCGTCGAGCCGACAACCACCGAGTTCAACCTCCTCTCCGACCGTCATCGACAAGCTCCGCCGACGCTACCGCTTCATCGACACCAGCCAACGCCGCCGTCGCTTCCAGGAGCTTAGTCTCCAAATCAAGCTCCCACGCCTCGATCAGCTTCATCCGCCGATAGCCCTTCAACTCCAGGCCGAGCCGGTGGTGACAGCCCTGCCTCGCCTCCCTCTTCCTCGGCGAGATCCGAGGGTGCTCACCGCCCCTCGTCGCACAGCGGCCCTCCGTCGCACTTGCTGCTGCAGCTCCGCCTTGGCGTCGAGCCAACGCTCTTCTTCTCCGACAACCGCTCGCCTCATCTTCGCCAACTACCCTCACGCCTCGACTACTCCGACGACTGCGGGCCGTGTGTCGGCCACGCACACGTCACCGACGCCCCTGCCGCGACAGCCATCGCCTTCATCCTCCTCCGGCTCCGCTCCAGCGCCACCACGCCACCGAAGCTCCTCCGACATCGCGTTCATCGCCGTCATCAACGACCGCCTCCGCCTTGCCACGCCGCTACCTCGACGGCCCTCGGCCGTTTGTCGGCCACCACCGACTCCTCCGCCTCGGCCGTGTGGCGGCCGTTGACCGCCCCTTGCCGGTCCCTCATCCGCTCGCTGGCCAACATCTCGCCAAGCCAGAGGAGCCTCCACCTCACCGTCGACCGGGCTCAGAGCCCGAGGGCCCGACACGTGCAAGGCACGTGCGCGGGAAACTGCTTCAGCCGCAAGTCAGCCCAGGGGTCACGTGCTGCGTTGGGCAAATTGCAGGAGCACCCCCGGATTTTCCCCTTTTTGCACAGACATCCCCACCAGCCAGAGGCACGTGCAGAGCACGTGACCTCTGGAAATTTTGCAGAAATACCCTTCGGGGTATAGGTAATTACAAACAAGTCCCCCTCTGCATGTTTATTTATTTATTTATATTGCATCTGTACCCCTGTGTTCCCCTGTGATTCTAGACTTCTTATCTACATTATTTTATTAATCCAAAAATAGCATGATGTTGGCTAATTGATTCTCTACGTTTTGACATGCTGTGGATATTTTCGTGATTTATGGTTGATTAATAATAATTGTTTTGTGGAAATTGGAATATTTTGCCCAGTCTGTGCTCTGAAATTCATAGTTAATTAACCGTTGTTCTAAAAATTCCACAAAAATCAAATATCGTAGAGATTACTTTGATAACATTGTGCCCAAAAATCATTGCATTTGCATGCATCATTTGCCCTGTAAAAATCATTTTGTGCATTTCAATGTTTGATTTTTAATAGGTATTAAACCCCACATTTTCGAGGTTTAGGATGTTTTTGGGACCCATCACCTCGTGATAGATCTTAGATAATTTTAATTCTTGAAAATAAGTAGGTTTAATATTTATTAAAATTAAATATTGAAAATCTTTTTGTTTGCATTTAAAAATTCATAAAAAATTCATATCGCATCCAAAAATTCCAAAAAAATTACGGTGCACTCATTTCATCATCTTTTACATCTCGGCCAAGTTTCGTCTTTTTCGGACATCGTTTGATTGAAATTTACATTTTAGTCCCTAAAATAGGCCGAATTTACATTTTGCATCTCATATTGCATTGAAAAATTCCAAAAAAAGACCGTCTTGAAAACCGAACTAAAAATTGGATAGACACAACTCTAGGTTGTTCCTTTTCCTCCTTGTGATCGACCTTGGGACTTGCCCAAGTAAAATAAACATAAAAACCACTTGATTGAATTTGATTAAAAATCGAGGTTATTTTTCTTGACTGTTTCTGAATCGCCGCCTACAACGAAAGACACATATTTTCACGATCGACGATTAAAAACAACTTCTTAACACGGCTTTTGCGGACCCGTCAGATGGCACCGTTGCCGGGGAGGCAAACGGCTTAGTTTTTTGTTTTGAAAATTTTTGTTCGGTTTTCCGAATTCGGGTAGTCTGACCCCCGAATCTTTCACTGTAAATCCCATTTTATTGCTTGTATGTATTTTCCAGCATTTATTTCATTTATTTTATTTTTTGATTATTTTCTGAGTCACTCTCTTACATTCTCTCTCTTATTTTTCTTGCGAGGTACCCGGCGCACGTGGAGCGGTTTTTCAAGGAACCGACGCATCTTCACCGACATCCGAAGAAACCGCAATTAAATTAAGATCGAGTCGAGTCGTGAGAGAGCGTAGAGTCTAGGTTTTTAATTTCTGCACTTTTAATTTCTGCTCATTTATAGCGGTGTCCGTTTGAACTCTCGCGTGTGTAAAAAGACCTTGAACTTTATTTGTGGTGTGTCGTGGCCTGTTTCACTCTCCGGAGAGGGTGGGGCCCGACTTGAGTGGCGATTAGGATAGACCTGCACATATGGCTCTCAGAGCAATTTTATTTTTTTTGATTGTGCTTGTAGGATCTTAAGCCACACTACACTTTAACTGAGATGCACGTAGATCGTTCAACTTAGCCAAATTTAATTCAATTCTTCCCCGCTAATAGAAGTTTCTACTTAGGTGCGGTTTTCATCGGCTTGCACGCATTTAGTATAAATTTTCAATTCTGTATTGCATCCCACATGGAGATTGCGAGGAGGCACTGTAAGTCTTCTAACTGAGCATTCATCATAGTTTTCCACGTGCATCGGCTTTTCCCGAATTCCTCTCTCTTGTTTTATCACATAAATCTAAAGGAAATTGGGACTGGACGGTAGACGTGTATTTGTGTTCATCTAAATTCTTCAGTGATCGCCTCAATAAAATTGGGACTGTTAAATAAAGCCGATCTAAAAAAAATCCATAAAATCAAGAATTTCTGCGGGAGAGCAACCCCGACATTGTTTGATTTTATCTTGCAGCGAGGAGAGAGACGCACACTAGGATAGAGCCCAGCTCCAAACCTAACATCTCATTTAAACGGCTTGCAAGATAGAATTTATCACCAACTAAAATTGAAAAGATAATAGCCGAACTCTTACGGCTTCATTGTGTGAGTTGGTGAATCCGGGGTTTGAATTGTGTTTGCATTGGTGTGCGTGAACCGATTTCAAGATCAATAGCCGCACATTCGATAAAAATTCTCTTGACTATCCCGTACAATCATTTCTTCCCTCTCTTGATTTAAACCTCATAATAGAACTCTTGTCCAAAAACTCTCACAGATCCGACTCCCCAAAATGAATTTGTTTCGGTTAGGCCCAAATCAACTCAATCCCCTTATTTCAATAGTACTCCAACATTTGCGGGAGGCTTTCACCCGCAGATAAATTCAGCCTCCTCATTAAATTTCTATTCGAACAATCCAACCATAAATGACCACCTACCATCTTGGACCGAATCGTCTTATTCTCAGTTTCTCGCCAATGAAACTGTTCAAGATCAAAATCCCTTCAAACCTCATGACTGGCAGAGAAACCAAACTCAGATGGATAGACATGCACTGAATAATCATCGACATTGGATTGACCATGATAGACCCCTCGTCAGACATGATGCTCATACAGAGGACTGGACTGACCGCTTAGAAACACATAAACCCTGTATGTTGACTCCACAATATCAAGGTCTGACCAATCAATGACACATGTCTGAACCTTATGAGCAGCCTCCTTCCATTATTTTTAAGGAGAAATTTTCAGAAAATAATGAGCATATTTCGGATATTCCAAGAAGCTCTCCTCTCAGCACAAAGAGAAAAATGGAAGAACATACACCTACTGCTCCCATAATTAATCATGAACCAAATCTTGAGGAGGATATTTCGAGGATAAATAAGAAATTCAATTCAATAGAGGAAAGATTTCAAAAATTTACCGATTGATTCATCGCATTCTATGGTGGCTCGGACAGTAAAATGAATGAGGAAATAACTGGATCTGAGATTGAAAATTCTGAGGATATTCAGGGACCTATGGACAGTTCTGAAAATGATTATGCTGCTGACCACCACCCTGAACACCAGAGCCCCTCTTCGTCTGAAGAACACCCCACACCCCCACACCACCCAGAAAATACCAAAAAAATGGAAATATTTGAAAATCACAAAAAAATTGAAAATTCAGAAAATTTCATAAAAATTGAAACTGAAGATGATCTACGAAATTTGGATCCGACTATACGGGAAGCACTGGAAAAACACTTGATATTTGAACTTCCCTTTATACAGTCCATTGAACACTTCCCCGACCTTAAAAGATTTATAACAGATAAATTAATGAACAAAAAGTCGGGCAGAATACGAACAAAGACCGAAAGACATATCTTGTCAATGGCCTCCTCCTTGGTGTTGAGGAGAAAAACCAAGAGCTGCATAGTGAAGCGGTTGCCCAGATTTGACTGTGAAATCAAAGACACAATTTTTACCCATGCTCGGATTGATGACGATTCACCGATTAATATCCTCCCGACCTCGGTATTTCACGAACTCAAACTCGGACCAATTCGGAAGATACGAGAGATTGTCCAATTGGCAGACCGATCGATAAAAAGGCCGAGAGGAACCATTTCTGTCATCATGAAATTCCAAGGTGCTCCACTCAAGGTAGAATTCACGATCATTGATATTGAGCATCAAGGAGAATTTACCCAGTCTCCAATCATTCTCGGAAAGCCATTCTTGGCATTGGCCAAGGCGAGTATCGATTGTGAGACTCGGGAAATCAATTTCACAGCATTGGAAGCACTTAAATATGACCCTATCTTTGAGGAACCACGATCTTCTAAGGCAGCCCACGAAGCCCCCAACAACCGTAACCATGAAGCGGTAGAAGAGCCCTACCCTGCAGCCACACCGGAGATAGCGGTTGTTGATGAGACTATTGGTTTAGAAAATCTCCCCCATGCTCCATTCCCAGCCGCTCTCACCATGGACAATCATGTATATGACTCATATGATCCGGAGACTTATGCATGGGCACACCCTGGGTCAACCTACTCTGACTAGATGGATTACATCAACTCGACTCAGGAATGCAACAACATCGAGTCAATGGAGAAAGAACATGCAGAGACTCTCCCCAATATTCAAATTCCCGAGGATCTCAAAATAGACAAATATTTCTACTACGATCCTGAGACATATGCATGGTCACACCCTAGAGCAACATTCTCTGAATATCTTGACCAAATCATCCCAAATCGAGAGTGCTCAAACATTCGAGAGACTAAGAACGAGCACGCAGACCAAGCACCAACCAAGGAGAATTTCAATGGCTATTCATCTGGATACTCAAGTGAACCGACACCTTCACGACGAAATAAAAAGAAAGTCACCTTTGACCTTTCGGAAGAGGAATCAGTTGATGATCCCTCATCAGGTCCGGAAAAGATGGTTTACATGATTGAAGTCTGTTCGGCAGCCCTAAAGCCATATCTTCGTAAGGATCCAAAATTCAATCCGCGTTGGACAACTCCCGTTCCTACTTACTACTCATCTAAAGCTGATGCTCCTGCATTCTTCAAGTACACTGGAATTCTTTCGTATGAGCTGACTGAGACCGGTGCTTCTGAGCATTCATCCGAGGACAAACTGATTGACCCCAAGAAGGAACGAATTCTGAGAAAACAATTGAAAAAACAAAAAGACCAGAATACTTGGAGTATGCCCACTTTCAATTACTACTCCTCTGAGGATGATTCCGATGATGGATATCTTTCATCTGACTCAAACAATTCATCCACTATCCATCATAATTTGTCTGAGGATGACACTGACAATAGATGGGAATCTTATGCCTCATCTCCGACTCATTCATTACGATCTCCCACCGCAGGCTCACAAAAAGATCAGCCGAAAACCGCCTTAATCATCGGCTGCCCACCCTCCCTCCCGACCACATCGGTTCCCTTGTACAGCTTCTTCCTCTACTTAGGCCAAGGCCTAAGTATAGGGGGGACCGATGCCATCTGTATATATCATTCTTCTCCTAATTCCTGATCGCGTCATTTCCACCCTTCTTCCATACATAGGCTGTCCAGAGCCTAAGTATAGGGGGAACCGACATCCACCTGTAAATACTCTCTTCATTCACATATCCCGACCACTTCATTTTTCTTTTCATTTTTTTTCCTTTTTCCACTCCCTTACGCTTAGCTCGAGCTATGTCTTCTTTACGCTTCTTGTGCTCTGAGGACACAGCACTCGCTAAGTATAGGGGGGTCTGTATATATACTTTGTATATATTTTACCCATATCTCGTACTTGCGCGTAAGTCTATATGTATTTACGGGGTGGGTATTAACTTGAAAAAAAAACGACAAGAAAAAAAAGTTTTGCTATTAACACTGACTTGCCCATTATCTTGTGAAAAAAAATATTCCCTTGCATAAAATGTTAAAGACAAAAAAAATGTCTGCATTTCACGCACCTGCACTCCATCCAACATCTCATGCATTTGCATCTGTGAAAAGTCATTGGGTTCTGAACCGAGTTACGAGCCGAAACCGAGAATGGTCTGGACTTGACCTTAATCCCACCTAATTTTTCAGAGGAACTTCACCGAGAAAATAGGATTTTAAGAGCTTCAGGTCTTTTTGACGTAATTCCTTAAGTTCCACATGGCAATGTACAGCGTTTGACTCTTAGTGTCTAACCTGGTCTCTTCATTCTGGGTACAACTCTGGAATAGGGAATTAATCGCACTCTCGCACTATGCACTTAGCTCACCCAAACGGGATGTGGGAAGACTGTGTGAGTCTCTTTTCTGGTAGCGTGGAAATCTAAAGACCTGAGTACGGGTGTTGAAATAAAGCTTCGAAAAAGGGATGGACGGCTGGGCACAATTTCTTCTAAGACCCCAAAAAATGTACGGAACAAAAAAGATTCTATATCCATAGGGGCACAACAAGATCCAAGCAGAACCACCAAAAATTCCAAATACAAAGAAGCATTCTACCAAATAAAATCCGACCAAAAAGGTCCAAGCTTCCAGAACCTGCAGATCTTGGTGGAGACTCGGCTACACTGGCCATCTTCACAAGGAGAGGTGACTACACTGGCCACCCTCCAATTCTTTTCTCTTTCTTCTATCTTCTCCCTCATTCGATTATGAACACAGCACGACAGACCTTAGAAGGAAATACCTGACTCCCCGAGGATGAGTTACTGAAAAGGAGAGGAGCACGGTAGTCTGGCATTCTGAATGGGAAGAGCAAAAACCTTTCACACACATGAGTCGGTTGTTCAATATTCATAGGGTATACTTTGGGAAGAGGATTGATCTAAGATGACTTCTGAGCCGAAACTGTGTCAATGATGTGTAGATTTTTAGACTGTTGATTTTAAAATTCTAAGTCTCGCAGAAGTTCCGACACATTATTAATCCAAAGGTCGAGTTTAGTTTCACTTTCACCTTTAGTTCATGGTCTTGGTATGGAACCCAGTCTCATTTCACTTCATGGCATTTCTTTTTGATGCTCAGGGACGAGCATGGTTTAAGTATAGGGGGATGATGAATCTCAGATTCACCATTCTAAGCTCATTAATTAAAGCTCAAGTCCCTCAAAACATCACCGCATTTCTGCATTTATTCTGCATAATTAGCATTCAGGCATGTTTCATAAGAATTGCATTTTAGCGTTAATTTCTGCATATTTTAAGAAGCCAAAAATCCAAGCCCAAATTGACCTGTAAATAGCCTAAATTCCCCTATTTTTTAACTCCTTCATGCTAACACCGCATACCAAAAACTCACTTCCACTGTGTACACACCACTAACAAGAATAAATAAAAAATACAAAAAATAACTAACCCTGTTAAGTGGACCAAAAACCCAAACCCTAGTTTCAGGATTTTTCGGACTAAAAGCCACATATCCTCCCCATCCAGTGTCCGATTTGATCCTACTCACTTTTGAACTAATGCACACTTAATTACCTTCAAAACAAGACCAAGTTCAAGTGAATCGGAGTTCGTATGTGAAAGTTGGGTTTTGGGCCTCTTTTGTACCTTGTTTATTTTCGCGGCTTTTACCTGTATTTTATGCATATACTTTCTTAATTTATAAAAATCCAAAAAAATTAGATTTAGATGTCTTTTATTTATCTTTGAGTTTTCCGTATTTTTTCGGATTTTTATCTTGTTTAAAAAAATGACAAAAAAAATTAGAAAACCAAAAGTCAAGGTATTCTATGTACATGGGATACCCCAAAAATTCACTTTTTACGTTTAACCGAATTTGGCTTTGATGTCTTCATGAAAGTTGTAGATCTCGTCGAGAAGAGCATTTTTTGTGAAGAAACTTTTTCGATAAGAGGTCATTTGCTATTTTTTATTGATTTTACAAAAGATTTTTCCTTCGAATTTTCTGGTGCTGACACGTGGCAGCCCCAGGCGCCGCCACGTGTCAGCTGTTTTTCGCATTTTTTATATCGTTTTTATAAAAAAAATTAAAAAAAATTAAAAAAATAATAAAATAAAAAAAATAAACCCACGCACGTGCAGCGCACGTGCCACCCTCGCACGCGCACTGCACATGCGCCCGCTGCCTATCTCCTCAAACCGCCCTAGCCACGTGGCTCCCGCCCCAGCCGTTCGATCAACGAGCGATCGAACGGCCGCTTGTGCGTCATCTTCCCCCATCGTCCCGAAACCGCCGCGCCCCCCCCCCCCCCCCCCCCGTTATCTCCGCCCACCGCCGTTGACCCTCCCCTCCGCACCGGTCCCCCGCGTCTTCCGCAACCACCGGCCGCCTCCCTCGCCTATAAAGGCACCTCGCCAACCTATAGCCCAAGCATCCGCCGTTGGACTCCACGAAGGGCGGTGGTGACAGCCCGCGCCTTCCTTCTCCGGCGAGATCCGGCCGCGCATCCACGGCCGTCGCAGCCCGCAGCCCGGCGCTGCTCTGCCCTAGCTCCGCTACTCGCGTCGAGCCGACAACCACCGAGTTCAACCTCCTCTCCGACCGTCATCGACAAGCTCCGCCGATGCTACCGCTTCATCGACACCAGCCAACGCCGCCGTCGCTTCCAGGAGCTTCGTCTCCAAATCAAGCTCCCACGCCTCGATCAGCTTCATCCGCCGATAGCCCTTCAACTCCAGGCCGAGCCGGTGGTGACAGCCCTGCCTCGCCTCCCTCTTCCTCGGCGAGATCCGAGGGTGCTCACCGCCCCTCGTCGCACAGCGGCCTCCGCCGCACTTGCTGCTGCAGCTCCGCCTTGGCGTCGAGCCAACGCTCTTCTTCTCCGACAACCGCTCGCCTCATCTTCGCCAACTACCCTCACGCCTCGACTACTCCAACGACTGCGGGCTGTGTGTCGGCCACGCACACGTTACCGACGCCCCTGCCGCGACAGCCATCGCCTTCATCCTCCTCCGACTCCGCTCCAGCGCCACCACGCCACCGAAGCTCCTCCGACATCGCCTTCATCGCCGTCATCAACGACCGCCTCAGCCTCGCCACGCCGCTACCTCGACGGCCCTCGGCCGTTTGTCGGCCACCACCGACTCCTCCGCCTCGGCCGTGTGGCGGCCGTTGACCGCCCCTCGCCGGTCCGTCATCCGCTCGCTGGCCAACATCTCGCCAAGCGAGAGGAGCCTCCACCTCGCCATCGACCGGGCTCAGAGCCCGAGGCCCCGGCACGTGCAAGGCACGTGCACGGGGAACTGCTTCAGCTGCAAGTCAGCCCAGGGGTCACGTGCGTAGCACGTGACCCGTTGGGCAAATTGCATGAGCACCCCCGGATTTTCCCCTTTTTACGCAGACATCCCCGCCAGCCAGAGGCACGTGCAGAGCACGTGACCTCTGGAAATTTTGCAGAAATACCCTTCGAGGTATAGGTAATTACAAACAAGTCCCCCTCTGCATGTTTATTTATTTATTTATATTGCATCTGTACCCCTGTGTTCCCCTATGATTCTAGACTTCTTATCTACATTATTTTATTAATCCAAAAATAGCATGATGTTTGCTAATTGATTCTCTACGTTTTGACATGCTGTGGATATTTTCGTGATTTACGGTTGATTAATAATAATTGTTTTGTGGAAATTGGAATATTTTGCCCAATCTGTGCTCTAAAATTCATAGTTAATTAACCATTGTTCTAAAAATTCCCCAAAAATCAAATATCGTAGAGATTACTTTGATTAACATTGTGCCCAAAAATCATTGCATTTGCATGCATCATTTGCCCTGTAAAAATCATTTTGTGCATTTCAATGTTTGATTTTTAATAGGTATTAAACCCCACATTTTCGAGGTTTAGGATGTTTTTGGGACCCATCACCTAGTGATAGATCTTAGATAATTTTAATTCTTGAAAATAAGTAGGTTTAATATTTATTAAAATTAAATATTGAAAATCTTTTTGTTTGCATTTAAAAATTCATAAAAAATTCATATCGCATCCAAAAATTCCAAAAAAATTACGGTGCACTCATTTCATCATCTTTTACATCTCGGCCAAGTTTCGTCTTTTTCGGACATCGTTTGATTGAAATTTACATTTTTGTCCCTAAAATAGGCCGAATTTACATTTTGCATCTCATATTGCATTGAAAAATTCCAAAAAAAGACCGTCTTGAAAACCGAACTAAAAATTGGATAGACACAACTCTAGGTTGTTCCTTTGCCTCCTTGTGATCGACCTTGGGACTTGCCCAAGTAAAATAAACATAAAAACCACTTGATTGAATTTGATTAAAAATTGTGGTTATTTCTTGACTGTTTCCGAATCACCGCCTACAACGAAAGACACATATTTTCACGATCGACGATTAAAAACAACTTCTTAACACGGCTTTTGCGGACCCGTCAATATGCTCAAATGCTTCCCGTAGAGTCAGCTGAATGTAGAATCTATCAATCATCTGGTTGCTGAACTCTACCTGCTGGATCTTTTTTGGATTTTTCTTTTGTTACCCTTCGCCCGACGGAGTGCTTCAGGGAAGGGGATAGTAGGGGCCTCCTCAGATGGAGGACTAGGAATAGGTTCCTACGCCTGTGAAGAAATGGAATCCATACAATGATCATTATGCAACACATATGGATCTGGAGTATACACAGAAGCCTTTCCTTTATTCATATTTTTGTTCTTTTTCTTGTTACCACAATCCTGAGATACAAAAGGTGGTAACACCACAGAAGGAAGCTCAACAGAAGTAGAAGTGGTGGCTTCAGCACCACCAACGACATCTGACTTCGCGGCATCAGCACCACGCTCTGGCAGCACCACCGTATGCATCTGGTGTCTTGACAGCCTCAGCACTGCAATCTGGATCTCCATTTTTGGTGGCATCAGCACCACCGTCTTCAACATCATCAGCGGCATCAGCACCGCTTCTCTGCTCATCTGGCGCTCGTGGTTCTTCTTGTGTATGTCGCTCAGATGAGGCGTCGCCGGCTGGCATCCTACCGCTCCTAGTAGTCACAAAATCAGCATCATACAAAGAAGAAGACATGTCACTCAAATAATCACTAGGAGAGGTATCCTCTATAAACTCTACCTGCTCAGATTTCCTCTTCAGATTGTTCGGATTTGGTTCAATCTGAGCTGGTATGGTGGCTTTGCCCTTGATCAAATCCCTCACCACCTGTCGGAACTCATCCATGTCCCGCTGGTAGGATTCTCGATGTTTAGAGAGAAGTCGGGCGAGGTCATCTAATGCTGGGTTCTCAAAGGCAGGTGCCTGAGAACCGGATGTATTCCCCTGCTGGAAATGAGGTTGCTGCTGGGAGGAGAAGTGCTCACGAGGCTGGTAGTATGACTGTTGAGGCTGTTGACGCTGCCTCCACTGCTGTCCCTGATAAGTGGGACGAGGACCATGCTGGCTGTTGGGCATACTGGGGCTGCTGCTGCTGCTGGATGTTCTGTTGTCCTTGAGCGGGAGACTGCTGTTGGGATGAGGAGCCACCACTACCCCAACAAAATCCAGGGTGGTCACGACGAATCCCGGGCTGCGGGTACCAGTCGTACCAAATCCCATTGACTTCCATCAATGGTTCCTGCTCAAAGGAGGGTGGAGGTAGAACTGCCAATGGCTGATCCGACTGATAAACCACCATCTGAGTATCTTGAGATGGCGGCTGCGATGGGTAGTACTGCATCTGCGGGACCGGCTCTACCTGGATGTGGTTGACTTGGTGGTATGAGGCAGAGGGCTGGTGCGAGCTGCTGCTGTTGGGATCAGCCCGAATGCATAGCATCTTTCAGGTCACTCATTGTCTTGGTCATCTGGTCCATCTGGGCCAGTCCTTGCATCTGCTTATTCTCAAGGATCTCGAGACGGTCCAACTTCTCACTAATGATGCCCATGTCGGCTGCGGCTGATTCGGCTTGGGCTGCAGCTACCGACGGAGTGTGGGGACCGGCATCGATGCGGGCGATCCTCTGGAATGATCTCGCTCCTTGTGGGGGCTTCTGCTGTTTGTAGACTCGTGCCTGGGCCATGACTGTCGAGTTTTCTGCCATCCCTTTATAGATGGCCCAAACATCGTCTTCACCCTTGGAGAAATAGGACCCACCACAAGAGGCGTTAACAAGCCCCTGTAGCTCCGGTGTCAGCCCACAGAAGAAACTCTGAACTAGATTGGGCTTGGATATGTCATGATGCGGACACTGGTTAATGAGCTCTCGGAAACGATCCCAAGCTTCATGGAATTGTTCATTAGGGATAATTGTGAAGTTACTGATCATAGCTCTTGCTGCATTCGTCCGGCCGAGAGGATTATACTTCTTCAAGTAGGCGGTCCGGAGTTGTGCCCAAGTGTCGACGAAGCTCCCCAAATGTTTCAGTCAGTAAGCGGCTCTATCAACCAAAGAGAATGGGAAAGCTATCATCTTGATGGTGTCCTCAGTCATCAGCCTATCACGAATGGTACTGCAGATCATTTCGATTTCTTGCAGATGGAGGTGTGGTTCTTCGATCGGCAACCCATGAAATTTGGGCAGAAGCTGAATAGTGTGGGGGCGAAGCTCGAAGTCTCCATGGATGGGAGGGAGTCGGATCCACCGATGAGTGAGGGATGCAACAGGATTGTGCAATTCCCTCATGATTGTCTGTGGCGGTCTCTCAGCATTAGGATCACCTCCTCCTGCATCAGGTCCATCTCCACCTCTGCCCCGCGGTCTGTCTTCACGTCCTTCTCGCATCTGCGCTATCTCCCTCATGAGGTCACCCATGAATGCGCCATGGTCTCTTATCTGTCTCTGCATAGTCTCCGGGGATGCCAACAACGAATTGTTGATGGTAGCTTGGTCATATAGAAATGGAGGTGGTTGCTCATGCTCATATGGGTGTTCTCCTCTGTCTGCCATGTCTGGATTCTCTGAAAAGGCAAAAGAACCCATCTCAGGTGTCGTAAAATGATCTGAGCTCTGTTATGCACTAAATTCTGAAACTCTTGCACTGATGGAAGGAGAATGAGAAGGGTGGTCGAGGGGGAACATGGTGGAAGTGAACTAAGGCTTGGAGAATGGGTCGGGACTCTCCGAGGTTGTCCTAGATGAATAGGGAGGAGTGCTGGATAGCGGTGCCGCCAACGTCGGCCTAAGAGACCTCCTTCCCATCATCTTGATTATTGAGAAGAGCAAAACTTGAGAAATGAAGAAGAAGAAAGGGGGAAGCAAAATTGCGCACAAGCGTGCAGTGTTTTTGATCTTGACCTAAATACGACTAGCAATCAAACACAAAACAAGGGGATTCACTAACTCAACACGTGAAGCTGTGAAGGTTCAGCTTTTATCTTTGCAGTTTTTAGCTTGAATTCAGGAAGTTATCTTTCAACGAGTCCTTAGAACGCTACACCTATAGAAGAGAGAGTACTGCCGGAAAAGTATTCCCGTACTTGTCCTCCTCCTGTGTAACCTGTAGCCTGCACTTTTTGAGGTCCTTGTAACCCTTCCTGAATCCCTACTCATCCAAAGAAAAGAGGGAGGAAGCCGATAGGCGAAACCAATACTTCGGATCTCGCTCGCAACGGAATCACCCGTGAGCGTGCAAGAACCTACTCGGACGTAGAACAATAAGACAGACACACCTGTAGAGGCATGGCCTATGCTGGATACTTCGGACAAGGTTGATGCTCAACACAATAGTGAGTCACCAATGATGACCAAGCCCTACACGTCTACATACGATAGTAGCGCCAATACTTCAGAAATCCAAGCGATACACAAGGTAGCCACAAGCTGGGTTTTTGGCTCTAATCCTTACGAAGCACTCTGCTCACTTGGAAGGAGACCTTCCCATGCAACCTGAATATAAGTGAGGGTGTTACTCTCCCCAAGCAATGAATCCAATTACCAATTTTATTTAGGTCAAGTTTTCTTAGCAACCCCTTTTTTAGATTTTTTTGGTGTTATCGCTTCTTTTGAGTCAATTCAAACAAGCGCCTAATGTTTTTATATTTTCTTGATTCCTACTTGATCAAAAAATAGAGGGAGAAAAGAGTCGGAAAAGCCGCGCAAGTCGGCACCAAGATGGAAATCTCACCTTTGTGCCTATATGATGAATGCAAAGATAGAAAGACTTACAGTGCCTCCAGCTCTCTCCATGCGGGATGCAAAGTAGAAATTTTTAAACCTAATCTAAATGTCGATATGCACACGGGAATCGTCCTAAGCAGGCAATTGCTAAAGTGAAGAACCACAAGTTGACCACCAATCCTCAACCCTAGAGTCCAGTCTAGGCTCACCCCTCCTCCTCTCGACAAATCGAGTCCAGGAGAAGCGCTTGGCGGGATGAGCTCGCGGCGCGGTGAATCGAAGATGATGAACAACTGTTTAATTAGACTAAGTCCAAATACACACTATAGGTACATGCAATGATTATTAGGGTGTTTGGACCTAATCTACTCGATCAAGCAATGCCTAAAATCTAAGGGCTCATTCCACAAAATAAAAGAAAAATAAAACAAACACCGGAAAATGATAGCGAGAAACGCGATAAAATCCGCGATGAGCCCCCAGGTGAACAAACACCTGGAAATTAGGCCCGAAGTGTCCTGAGTGTCCAAGTGTACCTGTATTATTACAAATTATATGAATCTCTCTCTCACAAAATAAAAGCTACTGACTACCACTCTCTCTCACTCCTCCTGCTCTCTCCTGTCGGCTTGGGCTAGAAAAGCCGACTCCGCTTCCCAAGGCTGCACCAAATCACCTAGGTGATCCTCCTCGATCCGCGGTCCCTCGCAAGAAGACAAGAAATGAGATGGTCAGAAAGCTCATAGATAAATATCAAAAACAAGAGAGACAAAGCAAGCAATGGTGTAAACAAACAATCACAATCAATCAAAAATGTAATCTATACGTTATTGCTCCCCGGCAACGGCGCCATTTGATAAACCCAAATTTCTAACGGTCGTGTATTCTACACAAGGCGGGAACACAAAAGTCGTTGCGGTGACCGCTAAGAAATCCGAATTTAATCAACAATGAACCCACAATCAAATATTAAACAATGACAAACAAATGTGGAGTCAAATTTATTTTTAACTCTACATAAAAGATGTACAGGGGTAAGTATGTAAAGAGTTCGAACACAGGGAGCAAGGCAGGATAGATCAACAAAGTGCTAAGTGTGAGTGAATGTGATTAATTGTCTACAAGATGCAAATGTTTTTGTGGGTTTTTAATTTTAAAAATTTTTTATTTAATTTTTAATTTTGTATTTTGATTTTTAATTTTCTAATTTTATATTTTCTTTTCATAATTTATATTTTTTTATTTTCTTTTTCAATATTGGAAGATGTATACAATATAAGAAATGAGGGGTTAGGGTATTTATAAAAATAAGTAAAAATGGGCAAAAAAATAGGAAATAAAATGTTTTTGGCTTTTTTATATTTTTCTACTATTTTTGTGATTTTTGGGGATTTTTCAAAATGTTTTTAGTATATTTAAAAGTCAAAATAGGAGAAAACAGTGAATTAACTACTGGACAAAATTAAAATGGGAATGAAAAATAGCAAACAACAACAAAATTTTCCCAAATTAATTTTAAAATAAAGGAAATAAAATAGGAAACGTACAGGACCTGAGTTTATATTTTTAGGATTTTTCTGTGATTTTTTAGATTTTTTGAAGTTTTTAGGTGTTTTTTAATTTTTAAGGTTTTTGTTTTGAAATTTTTAGTGATTTTTGAACTAACACTATAAGACACTAAAATACACAATACGTTATTTTTTTGGAAATTTTCAAGGTGTTTTAATATTTTTTTGGTATTTTCTAATGCAAATAGTTGCTAAAATGAATGTCTTTGATTTTTAATAAATATGAAAATGCAATAAAAATGCAATGCAAAAATATGATGTGAATCTACAACTAACCAGGAGCTTATGACATTTTTTGGGAATTTTTCGAGTTAAAATGATGCACTAAATAAATAGGGCAAGCAAGTAAAAATACAAGGCATGAAAGGGGTATAAGTGCAAATAAGCAAACATCCAGGGGCAAAGTTGCAATTTTTACACAAAATATTACACTAAATATTGCATTTAATAGACCAATCACAAATATCAATACCCGCGAGGGTTCACCTGCAAATTACCCACCAGGGCGCATGACTAGCACGCGCTTGGGAAGGACCTGGATGTGATATTAAAAATATCTTAGGGCTGAGATGCAATTTTTCCAAAACTTTTACACTTAATACAGAAATTCCTAGACTAAAACTAAATACTAAAACCATGAAGGGGTCTTGTGCAAAATGCCCTTCACCTCACGTGTACTGGTCACGTGAGGTGACGTGGCCAGGACCTATATGTAATTAGGAATAGTTCGGGGGTCTTTTTATAAATATTACAAAATATTTTAAATGGCAAATGAAAGTTTAAGGACTAAATGAAAATACAAAAATGGCGGGGGTATACTTGCAAAATGCCCACGCCTGGCGCGATCCGACGACAGGCACGTCTTCACTAATACACGTGGCAGAAATCCAACGGCTGGTACCCCTTCGCGCTGTGCAGCTGAGATTAGATGATCCTCGATGATCTGACGGTCGAAAGATGAGGATATCGGACGGTGTCTGTGCAACCTGGAGTTGCGGCCTCGATCCAACAGCTGGGAGACACGGAGGAAGAACGGGGAAGAACACTGGCGAGGCAAACTTCCCCGAGGCTGATCTCCTTGCTCCGGTGTTCTCTGGGCTTCAAAGTGGGGTTGCGACCTCCTGGGAGCGTCCACTATCCGCTGGTGGGCCCAAAAAGCCTCGGCGATGGCCGAGGTTCACCGGAGATGACGGCGGAGCTGGAGGAGCTCGGGCGTCTTCGGCGAAGGCCAAAATAGCCCCCAAGCGGTCGTTCAAGTCCTGGTACCTGTAAAAATGGGTGAGAGGACCCAGGGTAAAGTGCCTAGGTCCCGCGGTGGAGGAATCGTGGCGAAACGCTGCGGGGCAGAGCTCGGCCGGAGGAGCACTCCGACGAGGTGGACGTGGAAGGTGATTCGATCGATGGAATGTAAAATTTCAAGAGGGCTTTTGATCCTACGGATATGGCAAGTAAAATGCGAAGAAAAGAAAGGAAAAAGGTCACAGCCTCGACAATGTAGACCAAAGGGAAATACCTCGACGCCGACAATGGTGACGGAGGTTGTGGATGCCGCCTCGAGCCTTGCTCGACCCGCTTGAGACTCGCTGAAGGGAGTTGTCACCTCCCTGGACCGATTAGGCATGAAAGGGGAGCGTAGCTATGGAAATGAGGGGTTCAAACTTTGAATCAAAGTCGGGAGTTGCATATATGTGGTTTGACACGATGATTGGGATGGTCCAAAGACCAAGGTGTATCGAGTGCCATAGTGATCCAATCTTCGAGGAAAACGCTGGGCGATGATGAGAGATGAACGAGGAATAAGTTCGCAGAAGGAATCATCTCAAATGGGTGAAAGACTTGCCCGCAAAAAAATCGAGATGACGGAGGTCAAACGAGGTCTGACACGGGCTACAGGAGGGAGGACTCCAAGTTGACCGGGGTCAACTAGGGTTTGCACCTGGTTGGTCCACGTGGACCAACCAGGAAAAATCCCTGGAAATGATTTTGTAAATTCAATTAAAAATAGAAAATAAACGAATTAAATTTTTGTTATTAAATAAATTTTTTTTATTATTTTATAAAGTATTTTATTCTGATTTTTAATTATTTTTATGAGGTATAATTTTATAAGTTCCCTTTTATACCCCTTATAGGTATATTACCTATATATTTTATTAATTTATTTTTATTTTGTGTTTTTAATTTCTTAAATTTTGTTTATTATTTTATAAAAGTATAAAATACTTTTATACACTTAAATATATTTTTATTTTATTTTTTTGATGTGTTTTGTACTCTTAATAAAATATAAGTATTATTTGTACAGGTATAGGTATAAGTATTATACCTATGTATTCTATATACATGTTTTTTTATTTTATATTTTCTTTAGGTTTTTATTCTAATTTTAATACACAAATGTATTATAAATAATATTTACAAAATTACAAAAATAAGAAATTATAAAAATAATGAATAATATATAAAGTGAATATTTTAATCTGTACATGTATACAATGAGGGTCCAAAACTCAATTTTCAAACCATAGCTCCGCCAAATGCGAAACCACCGCCATTAAATAGCTTATTTTATTCTATATACAATTAAAGTGTGAGTTTGGTGCATTTGGAGATTTCATTTGTGAGCTACAGGTCTGGGAAGTTGGGATTCTGGATTTTTATTCAGACCGTAACTTTTTATCTGTACATTATTTTTGAGTGAAATCAATTTTGTATTTTTCTTTATTTATTTATCTACAACTTTGATGACAAAGTTTCTTTATTTGAGGTATAAAAAGTGGAACCAAAAATAGGTCCCAAAATGAATAAAGAATGAAGGAATGTTTATTGTATTTGACCCTTATCTCCCACTACTTTATTCCTTGTCGACCTATTCATCAAGATGCCTAGGTCTCGGGGATTCAGGTCATAAAATATTTAAAATATTTTATTCTTTTTCTTTTCTTTTATTTATTCTATAATTTTGGCTTTACTTGCAGTATTTTATACACTATTTACATGCACATGCATGAATGCTAAGATGCTGGATTTAATGCTATTTACACGCATTTACTAGGGTCTTTGAGGCCAAAATGATAGAATAAAGATGATGAAATGTGGATTCTTCACTCTCCCAAGATAAAATTTTTTGGTGAAGTGTATTTTAAGGTCAAGTTTGCTTAAATAGTCCCAATATTATGGTTTTTTGTTTTTAGGTATTTTTCAAATAAAACAACGCCTAACAATTTTTTCGATTTTCCTGATTATTTTTAAGTCCAAAAAAAGAGGGACAAAGCGAAAAAGCCGATACGCGACTAAACACAATGATGCATGCAGAGTGAGAGATGCGTACCTGACTCCAGCTCTCTACATGCAGAGTGATACGCGCATAAATTTAAATATAGAATTAAACCTATCTAAATGGTGCACGAAGAAATTGACCTTAAAAAGATAAATTCTACTTGCGAAGCACAATAGCTAACGGGTCAACAAGAGGGGTCAGTGTCCGGTCTCTGATGTCGATCGGTGTCCGCCACAACAGATCCTGCCAGCGTTGTATACGGCCTCTAGCGGCACGTGACCCCACAAGTGACCGTGTTAACTTTTTTATTAGTAAATTAATTAATAAGGTCCAATTAATCGATCTATAGGAACATGCAATTAATTAGGGTTGGGCCTTAATAATTACGTCACAAGGCAAGCAAAAATCCTAAGTTTAAGGCTAAAACCTTCGAGAATCAAAAGAAAATAAAAGCGATCAAAAGCAAAACCGTTGAAAATCACGGTGAGATCCCCCGAGCACACCGGTACTCGGCGAAACAGTCCCAGAGATAACCACCAAGTCCAAGAGTCCGAGCGTTCGTCTGTCCTGTGTTATTACAATAATAATGAGCAAAAATAAAACTAAGCTACGCTAAGATAACACTCCGCACACTTCTGCTCTAGCTCTCCTACGCTCTCTTGTGGCTCGATACAGAAACGAGCCACCTCCAAGTCTCGCGGGTGCGTCGGCTCTCCGAAGAAAGACGCCCTCGATCGTCAGACCTTCGTAAGAAAAACCAAGCAAAAGTGTGTCAGTCCAACAGTTATTATATTAATTAAAAAAAATATAAAATAGAATAAAAATAAATGCAAAAATAAAAACAAATAAAATAAAAAGAAAAAGAAATAAAAACACAAATAAAAGCAAAGACAAACAAAAGTAAAAAGAAAAAGAAAACAAATAAAAGAAAAATAAAGAAAAGAAAAAGAAAGCCGAAAAAGAAAGAAAGCTGACTACTAAGACGTGCTCCCCGGCAACAACGCCATTATTATGGGCCGAATATCTCGAGCGACTAAGGGTAAAATGTGTCACTGGTCGTTGCGACCTCAACCACTTGGATCGGACTCAATCAAGAAACTCAATACCACCAAAGATAAACATAAATCAATCAAGCATAAATAGCGGTCTCGCTATTTTATTTTACCTGGTATAGATACTAGGGGCGAACTCAAGGAGCATGGTATGCGTGAGCTACGAAGTAGTCGAGATCCAAAAAGAAACAAAA
This sequence comes from Ottelia alismoides, assembly GCA_037367405.1. Taxonomy (NCBI): domain Eukaryota; kingdom Viridiplantae; phylum Streptophyta; class Magnoliopsida; order Alismatales; family Hydrocharitaceae; genus Ottelia; species Ottelia alismoides. The sequence goes on from JAZKJV010008528.1 coordinate 43,753, forward strand.
AAATCTGAAAAAATATAAATTCCAACAAATTATTTTATTTCTTTTTGGATCCCGACTACTTCGTAGCTCGCGCATACCATGCTCCTTGAGTTCGACTCTGGTATCTATACCAAGTAAAATAAAATAGCGAGACCACTATTTATGCTTGATTGATTTATGTTTATTTTTGGTGGTCTTGAGTTTCTTGATAGAGTCCGATCCGAGTGGTTGAGGTCGCAACGACCAGTGACACATTTTACCCTTAGTCGCTCGGGATATTCGGCCCATGAGAACCATTCTGATGGGCCTTCCCGAGCGACTAAGGGTAAATGTGTCACTGGTCGTTGCAACCTCAACCACTCGGATCAGACTCAATCACGAAAGTCAAGACCACCAAAGATAAACATAAATCAATTAAGAATAAATAGAGGTCTCGCTATTTTATTTTACCTAGTATAGCTACTAGGGTCGAACTCAAGGAGCACGGTATGCGCCAGCTACGAAGTAGTTAGGATCCAAAAAGAAATAAAATAATTTGGTGGATTTTATATTTTTCAAATTTTTTTGTAATTATAAATAATAAGAAAAAGACTAAAAGGCTTCAAAAACTCACAATCAAGCAATTATTTAAAGCACCTAAAATGCTTAGAAAATTCAAATAAAAATATTTTTGGTTTTTAGAAATATTCAAATGTTTTTGTTAATTTTCTTGAATTTTTCTGATTTTTAATTAATTTTTTTAAAATGAAATAAAGCCAAAAATAAAAGGCGGTGTACAGCCCGAATCTAAAGGCAATTTAAAAATACTTTAAATGCCCATAAAATTCGAACAGTAATTTTATGATATACTAAAAATAAAAATCTAACTACAGAAGAGGAAAATGTATTTTTTTTAAATTTTATATGAATTTTTAATGATTTTTTCTAAAGTTTTTAATGTTTTTCAATTTTATGGTTTTTCTAAATGCAAATGCAACAAAAATTGGATAGAAGCAAAAACAAATCAAAACAAACAAACAATATTTTTTGGAATTTTTAATGGGTTTTTAATATTTTTAATTGATTTTTTAAAAAGTCAATAGCAATTTTTATGGTTTTTGAATTTTTAAAAACAATAAATGAAAAAAAACAAAAATTTCACATAAATTCGTACACCATGGCAGGAGCCATGTGTCGAAATTTCATGAATTTTGGACAAAATTTGCTATTTATTAAATCAAAAATAAAAGACACTGCACACATGGACCAATATGCAATTATTGAAAAGTATCCAGCCAAACAATAACACGTGGAAATAGTCTAGGGCTTAATTTTCAAAACAACCAGATCTGCATGTGGGCGGCACGTGAACCAGGTACTCAAGGGTGTAATTGCAATTCCTGTTTATAAACATTCATTCAATAACAACGGTGAAGTCCAGGTGAAAACATGCAAATATCCCAAAGTCACGTGGGGGAGCCACGTGATACATAGATGGAAGGACTAATGTGTAAATACCAAAAGCATAGGGTCCTCAGTGTAAAATATCCGAAATAAACACAACGGCTAAAAATTTTGCAGGACTAACAAGTAAATGCAAAATAAGAAAGGGCATAAGTGCAAATTTACCCTTTATTATTTGCTATCCAACGGTCGAGGGCCTCCACTGATGATCGGAAGGCTGAGATCTAGGGGTACTGGTTCGACGATGAACGATTGATATAGGATCCTCAGAAGTATCAGACGATCGAGGCTTCACGGTTGATGAACTGCGACGATTAGAACTGGGAGAGGCCTCGATCCAACGGCGAAGGCGTGCTCTAGAAGAGCAGTGAAGAACTCACCGCCGGTGAGCTTCTCTCGATCAATACGAGCTATAGGGACGTCCTCCGGGGCTGCTCGGATGGGGGAAATGATGTTGGTGCCTATCCGCAGCATTGGTGATGCTCCGATGAGACCGGGAACGTCTGGAGTGGCCCGGAGATGCTGAGGGCCTGGAGCGGCTGTGTTTCGATGTTCGGACCTCCAGATGAGGCCCTTTGGGCTCTAGACCTGCACAGAAAGGCTACTAGGTCGAGGGCAAAGTGCCTCGACCCGTAGTGCGCACAACGGTGATGGATGAGGCGGGGCGTAGCCCTCCGGTGAAGCGGCGATGGAGGAGGGCTTAATTCCTGTTCCTGGGAGAATCAGGGTGAACGGAGGGGCGTATAAGATGGGGATAGGTCTGATGGAGGCTCTAAGATCGTCGGGATGGCAAATGAGTGCTTTAATCACGAGGAACGGAGTGATTAATGCGAGTTGACCAAAATGCGAATATCTTAAATCAAAGGTGAACAAAGGAGATAGAAGCTATCTGGTGAATGAGATCGTCTAGGCTGAAGGTCAGGGACCTGCGGGGGTCTTCGCCTCAATGGATTGACGTGTCCAGAGGCTAGAGCTCGCCTCACGACGAAGCACGGTGAGAAGTTCGTCGGACCTAAGGCTACAGAGCCCGAATCCTCGCTACAACACCTTCAAACTCACGCTGTCACTCGTGGAGGGAGATGGAGGTCACTGGAGACGAGGGAGAGGCCAAAGATGCGGAAGAAGGTGCGGCTCCAGGAGATTTTATACCTTGTAGGGTCCGAGAAATGTGGAGCGTGGGCATGCGAACCGAGGGACGGATCCCTAATGGAATCATCGGGCGAGTGTCACGTATCGTCCCTCGATAATCGGAGCAGCTACTCGAGTGGAATGGGGGATGGATTAGTTCGGGAAAATTTTGAGAAAGTCAGGCGAAAATCAGATCTGGGCGAAGAATGGTCCGGGGGGCAGTTGACTGGGGTCAACAGTCCGCCCTGGACCAATCGGAAAAAAGATAAATTAAAATAATTGAAAATTCAATTAAAAATAGGAAACGATTTTATTTTAAAAATTTATAAAATAAAAAATATTTATTAATTTTCAAACTATTTTTTATGATTTTTATTTATTTTTATGAAAATTAAATTATAGTATTCATAGTATATTATAATATATACAGGTATAATTTACCTATGTGTTTTGTACATTTATTTTTAATTTCTTATTTTTGTACAAATACTCCAATTTTATATTTTTTTATTTACAACATATTATTTGGAGTATAAAATAAATTTTATTTTATTTTTATTATTTATTTACAAATGTAAAATAAATAGGTGTTTGATACATATACATTTGTGTAATATACAAGGTGAGAGAGAATTTATTTTTATTTTTATTTTTATTTTATTTTTCTAATTTTTGTTTTATTTTTAAAAATATATACAAGGGAATATAAACACCTTTTTATTTTTATTTTTGTGAAAATAATATATATATATACATAGAGGGAATATGTACAATGTAGAGTGGCCCTATCTCTCTCTACTTATTTTATTTGGCGATCAGGTCCAGTCTGGACCCTCCCTTGGTTTTAGGTCACTCAATATTTATTCTAAATATTTCCTTCTTTTTCTTTATTCTTTATTCTTTTATTTTTGCACAAATACATGCTAATTATTAATTATTAACAAACACATGCTTATTGATAATTTATTGTATTTACAACTATATACATGATGTTTTGCTAAGATAATTAGCTAAAATAAATGAATAAAGCGTGAAGAATGAGTATTCATCAGTCACTGAGATACTTTTGGATCTGAGAGTATAGGAGATCAGAGGAGAGCAAAGTTGGCAGCCTTGGAGGAGCTTAGAGATACATCCTTCTCAAGTAGCCTATAATATAAGGACCGAGTGAAGATATGACATGATTCTTACATCAGCCATAAACAGTTTGAGCCGAACCAGAGAGTATGGCTATTTGATGCGAGGCTGAGATTATTTCCAAGGAAATTATAGAGGAAATGGAAGGGACCATACTTGGTCAGAAAGGAGCATGACAATGGTAGTATTTACATATCGTAGTTCTCTTCTGAGTCCACCTTTCAAGTCAACGGTCAACGGCTGAAGCCCTATCTTGATCATGACCCATTGACTGTTGATGTTACCCCTATTCACTTTGTATGGGATGTGTTCCTTGACTCTCATCTTATGCATCTCATACTTGAGTTACACTTCTTTCCGCCTCTCTATATATCTGTATTATTTGTATCATTCATTCGTTTTGTTTAACGCTCCATGTCTCATCATATGATTTTTGCTATACATAGGATGCACTTTATCCTATGTACAGGGGGGTGTTGAACTTGTGTTGTTCATATGTATGTTCAACCTATTACCATTATGTTACTGCCTATACTCAGGGACAAACAACCTAAGTATAGGGGATGCAATATCTATTTTTACTTTCTTTGAGTCTTCTCTCTCTTGTCCATCAATTTTTGATATTCTTTTCTATACTTAATGATCTTTTATCCTATGTATGGGGGGACAAGTCGAGTTATTGATTGTGTACGTTCTCTTCCTCGATTTTCCCCTTTTGTACAATCTTCTATACTTTGGACTACTTGATCCTAAGTATAGGGGGGCCACTGACTTCTATTCAATTCCTTGATTCTTTAAGTCGTTGTAATATAGGATTTTTTCACTTCTCTATACTTAGCATGAGTTATGTCTTCCTTTGCCCCTCTCTCATCACTTTGAGGACATCGTTCGAGCTAAGTATGGGGGGTGGCGTATATATTGTATATATACTTTAGCCATAACTCGTACTTTGGGGTTAATAACATGGATATTATTTATAAAATCTACATGAAAATATTTTTGAAAAATATTTGGAAAAATATATGTAAATTTTTTTGTAAAAAGTTTGGAAAAACTTTTGTAAAATATTTGTAAAAACCTTTGCAAAAATTAGTACAATTTTTTGTAAAATGTTTGTAAAAATATTTTGTTTGTAAATTAATTGTGTATCAAAATTATGTATATGGTGTAAATATTTGTAAAACATGTGAAAGAAAAATGTTTGCAAAAACCTTTTTGAAAAATTGTTTGTAAAGTGATTTGTAAAATAATTTGTAAAATTAGTTTTGAAAAAGGTTTTGGAAATATTTTAAAAAAAATTGTAAAATGGTTTGCAAATTTTTTTGTAAATATATTGTCACATGGGTAATAAATTCCGGGTATACCAAGTGGTTGTATATAAGGATTGTAAACTCTTTGTAAATAAAGCATGTATGTATTTAAAAACTTTATATATAAACTCTTCCCTAAATAAAATTATTGTAGATAAAATCAACTTATAAAAATTGTATATGAAACATGTAAATAAGACCCTCGTAAATATGTATATATTTTTGTAAATGGTTATAAAAACATTCTTTCTTTTCTTTATATTATAATATACAAATTACAAAAAATCTTTGAAAAAAACTTTTAAAAAAATTGTCCTTTCTTTTCTCTTCAAATATTTTTGTAAATCTTTCATGCATGTGCATATGCAATTTTCTGAATATTATTGACATTTAAACTAGTCTGGAATAAAATTTAAGAATCGAACTTGGTTAAGACCTTAATCCACTTAATTCTAGATGAACCTTATAGGAATTGGAGTCGAGACTTTTCATGTCCTAGCGATTTAATTCTTGAGTCCCTAAGACTATGTCCAGATGTCATCTTTATTGGTCTAAGTAGAACACTTAACAACACACACACATGATTCTTCTAGACAGTGGCCTTAACTTGGAAAAGCACTCTACACGTAGCTCTTCATGGATGAGGTGGTGAGGGGGCATAATCCTTTGGCTTGGGGTAGCACACGGGTGTGTAACAACTAGTGGGAGCATCCGTCTTCCTCTAGGGAGGGAATTACATCTCAACCTGGTCTAGTAGCATTGAGGTTTAACGACATGATGTCGTGGAGTTGTGATAATGCTTCAAAAGATGGATAGTCTTGTATCTCAAGAAAAAAAACTCCTTATGTACATGCTGCACCTTGTAGATATGTTGTATATATGTCATAAAAAATGCAAAAACTCCAAAAGGGGGACAATCCTGATTGAAAATAAAATGCTTGTTGGACTGTATATAGTGAATAAGCAAAGCTTACGTAATACATTATCTCATCTCAGGGAAGCTTGCAGCTGGAGATTTGGCTACACTAGTCAAGCTCCAAAAGATATGTGGCTAACTAGCCACGATCCATTCTCTTATTTCTCCTCTTCATGAGCTGGTTGCCCTTGAACTTAGAAGGGAATACCCCGCTCCTCGAGGAAAGAGTTGCTAGACCGGGGGCCTAGAGTAACCTTGTTAAGGGAGGTTGTTTCCTTGTCATTTCTGAGGTGGAGAGTTATCTATCACTTACACAGTATAAGTAAAGATTCATATTCGTAAGAGTTCGCGTATGTAGACTTGTACCTGGCTGTTGAGGCGTCCTAAATAGACTTGTGGAACTTAGAGTCTGTTAGGTTTTAAGTCCATTTCCCAATAAGGTTCCACCAATCTAATAATGCAAAGTTTTGATCAAGCTCCATACTCCAATATAATGAAGATAAGTTTAATAATCAATATTATTCTAAATTCTTTCCTTTTCCTTTTCTTTATTTCTTTTTCACTTCTTTTTCAAATAAGCGTTTGCTAGGGGACAAGCAAAGGTAAAGTATAGTGGAATGATGAATCCCTGATTCACATCCTTTATTCTTTTATTTTAGCAAAATTCCCTATGCAAAATCCCTGTAAATATGCATCAAATACAATAAATTAGTAACATGCATGCATTTGTTAATATTGTGTAATTAACATTCTTTTTGACCAAAAAAGAATAAAGAAGAAAAGGAAAAGAATAAAATAAGGATGTGTTTATGCAATAAATGCAAACTGACCCAAACCCCGAGAGAAGGCCAAATATTGCCCTGATCGATAACGAATAAAGTAGGGAGAGATAGGGTCATTATCTTGTACATATTCATCACTATTCTTCCTGTATGTATATATAACTATTTTATATCTAAATAAACTGATCTCAAAATAAATAAATTCAAAATAAAATAATAAGAATAAGTAGAAGGTGTACAAATGCATAACGCTTATACTTCTATATATCTATTTATTTATTCATTTTGTAAATAATTTGTATATATTTTGCAATTTTTTGACAATTGTAAAAACTTAATAAGTAAATAAAATTAAAATAAATTAACAAAAAAGGTAAAAATAAGTAAAAAAATAAAATCATATTCTCATTGTACAAAGTACCATGCATTTATATGTTATATATAGCACCTAATTATTTAATACCTATAATTGATTTGTAAAAAGTCAAAAAAAATACTTTTATCCCTTAAATTATTCTGTAAATAAATAAATATAAAATAAAATGTATTTTTGTATAAAAATAAAAATATATGTACAAAATAAATAGATAAATTGTACTTGTACATAAAAGTATATATTATATATACCATAATATATTTATTATTAAAAATAATTAAAAATCACAAAAAAAAGTAGTTTATAAAAATAACTAACATTTTTCATGTTTACAACTTTTTATTTTAAATTTATTTATTATTTTTTACTCAATAATCTTTGATTTTGCATATTCTTGCATTTTTATTGGGCCACTTGGAATTGCTGACCACGGTCAACCCCCCTTCTCCAAGGTCCGATTCGGAAGACCTTCATCGAACCCCATTTCTCCCATTTATCGCTCCTGGATTAGACTACCTTCCTTCATAGATTGCAGACCTTCTCCTCACCTTGGGTCCTTAATCCTCACGGATACCTAGGCAGGTCCGGGTCGACCTAGGATTTCATGCATTCCTCTGATCTTTCTAGAACCCCTAGGACCCCATAAATGATCGTCTTCCATCTCCACTGTGGGTAGCTTGTTCCTCACAACCATTTATCTCCTCCTTCATCTCCATGGTAGTGACAGGACCCCGAACGACCATCATGGAGCTTGGATTGGTGTCGGGTTGAACGAAGCTCTCTTAGTGGTCGGAGCTCCTCTGCACCTCCTCATCGGAGTTGTGGCTATAATCTCACCTCCGCCTTCGCCTGATATCGTTGAGCACACCAGTAGCCTCAAGTATCCTCTATATCCGTCGCATTTAGCTTCCATATTGATTTCCACTTCATCGACACCGTTCACTCGCCTGGATCCGACCTTCGGTATCGGAGCTCCATGATCACTCCCCGCCACACAGATCGATTCTCCACATCACGCTCCACCTTCCCACACGACCTTTGCCCCCTACATCTCGTTCATCAGAGCGAGATTAAGACTGATATCCTTCCTTCACATTTGCTGGAGATCAAAGTAACCCCACTACCGCTTCTTTGATTATTAGCTGTAATAACCCCTGGCCAAGGCATCGTCTTCGAGCCGAGATACCCCTTGCAGATTCTGGAATCACGGGAGGCTCGATTCGAGCCTTAACTTTGGTGGCGGAGCACCTATAGGGGATGGAGCTTCACCGCATACATCCGATTGTTCACCACCCCATCGGAAATCTTAGTTGACACGGAACACCCCCTGAGACATGTCAGACCTTTTGGTGAGTCGATTAGAGCAGTGAATCGACCAACATTTGAGATCGAAGCTCGCGAGTTGAGGCCTTCTTCCCAGTTCATACTATATGCCTCAATGTTGTCAGGTGCAATAGCCCTCGCCCAGACTTGATCAGGATCGCTCGTCCATGCCCAAATATTAGCGGTCGATCAGACAATGCTCATCCACACCGTATATATGTATCAGCTTTTGAATCCGTTGGATAGTACTGAGCATCAGATCTGGCCGCACATCCCAGACATTCTACTAAGTGTCAGATCTTTTGCAGACGAATCAGTGCCGTATGTCAGAGCTAGTTGCACTGTGTATGCCACGTGTCCTGACGAGGGGTATATTTCCCTTTGATCCTATTCATTTGATTTATTTCACTTTAGTCCAATAAATGTAATAAGTAGTCAAAAAAAATTTGCAGTTTGGACCCTATACTTTTTTATTTACATTTAGTTTAATTGAGTCAGAGTCACAAGTGGCTTCACATGTCATTTTGGTATTTTTGTGAAGATATGCCTGAGCTTTTATTGGGTAATGAATTAGAAAGTTATTTTCCATATTTCCAATTTTCCCCTCTGAGCTTGAATCACATGCGCCACACAACTTCTATGTATTATTTGCACCTAAGACCCTCGCATTTCAATTGCGTGTTGCTTTTGGATCCCATGACTTAAAATAATTGCAATTAGTTCCTCTATTTACTGTCGTACAATATATATTAATTTGGTCTTAAAAATCCCCCAACAATCAGTATTATCACCTGTTAGTGTCTAATTTAGGTGGTAATTTTTGTGTGTCGAATTTCCTTGATTTTCTATTATTAAAAATTCATAAACCCACTAAAAAGTCCACATTTGCCTTAGAAAAATTAAAAAAAAATGAAAAATGGTTTACAAATTCCAAAAATTTTAGTGTAGGTAGATTTTGATCTATTCTCACTATTGTATAAATCATCTCATTTGCTTCTATAAAAACCTAAAAATTTGCAAAACATCAAAAATCTTATTAAAATCATATAAAATTAACCAAAAAAACAAAAATTGCATTTTCATTCCCTATTTGTAGATATTTTTTGTAGTTCTGTAAAAATTTATTTCGAGTACTTCCTGTATTTTAAATTTGAAAATTACTCCTGGTTGTGCATTGTTTGCATGCTTTACTAGTTTTTTATTTTTAGAAAATTACAAAACACCTGAAAAATTCTCTAAAATCCTTATAAATAGTATAAAACCTATAAAATCGAAAACTATTTTTACTTGAATTTTCTGAGCATTTTCACCATATTGCAAAAATATAAGAAGAGTTGTCTACTTACATTTTATACTTTGGCCTTATTTCCCTTATTTTGAAAATTAAACATTTGCAAAATTAAAAAAACACCAAAAATAGAATAAAAATCCTTTAATTCTTTAAGTTGCCTGCCTAGCTTAATAATTGTGCTCCTTGTGTTCGACCCTAGTCGCTATACTAGGTTAATAAAATAGCTATACAACGTACTCGATTTGCTTGATCTGTTTAGTGGTTAAATAATTTTTATTTCTATCTGATCCGGTTGATTTGGGTGACAACGACATTGTTATTAATCAACTTTACCCTAGTTAATCGGACGATCATCAGGAGGATATAGGATTGTGTACTTATTTTCTCTTCATCTCATTGGAACATGATTCTCTCAAGTGCTAATACTCAACACACACACACAGATATATATATATATATATATTAAATGTCAATCAGTTTGTCCGTCAAAAGAGATTGAGTCATCTGTACTTGTTTTCTTGCACGGAGGTACGTCTTTTTAAGGTATCTAATATACTTGCACCCAGACTTTTAGCTCTAACAATGCATAGCCCTTTTTGATGTACTAGCTCGACTCATAAAAGCATAGCAATTTTGGTCCAAATGGACATTCAAAGGTTGGGAGCGCTTTGCTTGAATGCAAGATCAAATGATGTAGATTTGTACTTAAATGAGCTTTTCATCATTTTTTGTAAGAGAACTTCCCTTCTTTTTTGCTAGATCCACTGCTTTTACCAAGGATTGGCGCATACTGATTAACTTATTAATTTTTATTTCACATCCTAGCACTTTAGGTCAAAGTCAAGAGATAGTATGAGAACTATGTCCTGTACTAGATAATATGATGACACTCAGGTTTCATGAAGCCATCGGTAATTTTATCCCATCCTCGAGCATCATATAGATCAGGTCCAAATTCAAACCTCAAATCCTAATCCCTCAAGTGATACCTTGACTCATCTCAATCATGAATGCAGTCGTGCATGTAAGTGATAGTCAAAATTCTTTAAGGGAGATTAAGCATGAAATATATCACACGTATCTTCTAATTAGGGAAGTTCGAATTTTTAAGTCCAAGACACTAACGATTAAGACATGTTAACTTTAAATCTGACTTTTAAAACCACCAAGTGTTAAAGAACATCTCAAGCCTTGAGTACATAGTGCAAGTGTCAGGGAAGAACACCAATTAATATGTCAATCTTTTTGTGATTTTAATTTTTCTATTTATTTATTTGTTTATTATTTTTTTATTTTTTTGAATTAAGTTAGAGAGTTAAACAATTAATTAGACTCAATTACACCCTTACCTTTTAATAGATTTTTGAAAACTTTTTTTACAAACTTCGTCACATATGTATAGAAATTTTTTAAACATTTTACAAAGATTTTCAAAACAAATAAAAACCCCATTTTTCAAACCTAAGTAAAATATTTTTCAAAACAATGACACATAGATATAGGTTTTCAAAATATTTTACAAATGATTTTCCAAACATGTCAAGACTTATTTTTACAAGCCATCTAAAACATTTTTAAAAAATATGTAGAGTTTTCAAAACATTTTTTTTACAAAAATCAGTTCCAAAGAAATGTAATACAATACCCGTAGCCCCAAGAGTTTAGAAATTTTAAAATTATGAGCTGTGTCTAAACTATACATTTAGTATATATGGTAGACCCCCCCTATACTTAGCTTTTGCTATGTCCTCATAGCACAAAGTGATATGAAGCCATAGCTCATTCTAAATATAAATATTCATACATAACTGAACAAAGATCGCAATAAGGGTAAGTGAGTGAGTGAATGAATAGTCAAAATAATACGGGGACTCAGGTCCCCTATACTTAAGCTGAGAAATAGCTTAACTATACAAATAGAAATAAATACAGAGGCCAAAGGTGAACAATCAGAACGTAAATGAACTCCCTATACTTAGACTGAAGATAAGCCTAAGGATAAAGAACTGTTTATGAAGGGAGGGAGGGTTCAAGGCTTGCTGAATCTCTATATGACTAAATCTCAGGAGATGAAAATAGAGCCTAGGGTTTCAGGAGATTTAAGCAAAATCAAATAAGATCAAACAAACCCAATAGTTTCACCAACACACACAATGAAGACCATAAATACGGTCTACTTATCTTGTCTCTTTTATTGGTGATAATACAAAATTTGAGTTCATTACGAGCATCTATATGTAGGATTTGGGCATTATCCTATGGATGCATCCTCATCTCTCAACATATAAAATAATCCAACAAATAATGAGAGGTTTTGCTCTCCCAAAACAATGTGAAAATTAACTCCATTTTGATTGTATCAACTTGCATTAACAATCTCATTTTTAGAATTAGGTCATCACTTTATTTATTAATCTGAGCACATAAGACATCGTCTATCGTTCAGTCCCATTTCCATTATATCTTAAGTGAGAAAACATTAAGTAAGGCAATAGGAAAAGCCATGCAGACGTAAAACAATGGTGTTACGCTCAAGAGAAATACTTACAACGACACCAGCTCTCTCCATGTATATGAATAACTGAATATAAAATTCTATCTACATGCATGCAAGTCGATAAAAATCCGCACCTAATTATGTGTTCTATTAGTTAGAAGAGAAACAATTTAATTTGAGCTAGGTTGAACGTAGATTAAGTGTGTCTCATGAATCTTAGAGATGAGTGCATCTTCTAAGATAAAGTTAGTGTATCTTAACTTACGATTCAAGTAGTAAGAGTAATATATCAAGAGTAGTTATACGAACCGTGTGCCTAAATCTTAAGTCAAAAACTGATGAATCATCGATTCATTACATAATTAGGTCATTATCACACTTATCTACAAACCTAAACATATATTTTATGTCAGAAAATAAATCAAGAGAAGTACATTATATGTATCATGCATTGAATATTTCTTGACTTTCGGAAGCAACTTGCATTAACCATTTCTCCCTCCTCTAGCATCTAAACAATAGTCGTAATATGTAAAGACTCGCAAATTAATTACCGTATGTTCCTTATACCAGATAGTGATTTATACGTTCAGTCTCCTCTCTTTAGTTTCCAAGTTCTATTGGAATTTTACTCTAAGATAATCTCATCCCACTAACTAGAATGTAGCAACCTTTAGCACCAAATTTTTATGATGGATAAACAATAATCATCATAGTTACATAGAAAAAAATCTCCTTGAAATTGCACGTGAACATGGACATCCATACACGTTACGAAAAATAGTGCAAATGCACCATGCGTTGCTTTATTTATAATGGGGGGGGCAACATGGATTAAAAAGGTGATTTAGCCACCATTAATGCCAAAAGGCATGAGACCCTTAACGTTGAGGCTAAAGGATGCTAATGGCATCAATAGAAGAAATGCATCCCAAATCCCAAACGTTGGATGCATATCCAAGGGATGCAACCCTTGGTTGGTAACGTCCATTATGGGTATAAATGCAACAATAGAGGGACTTTGGGGGGGGGGCATCTCGATTATTCCATATCCGAGTATTCCATTACCATTCGATTCTGAAGCATTTTTCCATCCCATTCGATCATTTCGTCACCATTCTTGCCAACCAAATCCACATCCAAACTATTCTGTCATCCAACGAAAATCCACCACCATAATTAGCCATCCATTTTATTATCGACAAAGCATCAAATTGATTTTGTCGATTTATGTATTTGGACCCCTAGTGAATCCGACTCCTGAGGCTCCACCCCGAGTGCCGTCAAAAATCATCCAACATCATAGACGCCCGTCAACCATCATTTCCTCGCCCCCTCTGCGAATCCGACTCAAGAGGCTTCCTCCTGAGCCGCCAACCACCATATTTTTATCTCGCCTTTATTTTATTACTTTATATTTTTATATCTATCTTATTTTGTTGTCTTCTCTTTCGTGCAGCTATTTGTCTAGACTATCGCGGCCATCCATATCTAACGGCGATTATCCTCGACTCATGGAGATCTGGGATGTGACACGAGGTTTGAGCTCGATCCGCGGTTGTAATTGCATCCAATTCACCTTGCCAGAATATACAAATACGCGAAGAGTTAACATGTACGACTCCAATTTGTAATCTACATTTGTTTTCACCTTCTTTCGTTTTTTCTGCAGGGGACAAGTCACATTGGAAAGGAGTCGCGTCGAACATCAACGTGAAGTTAAAAATATATATATTTGGAGCGCTCTTGCGATAAGTTCTCTTTTCTTAAGCATAACTAGGATCTATTTTATTTCTTTATTTGCGCATATTAAATAAAAAACAAAAAAATCAACTTCTTTTTCCGTATTGCATTGCATCTCGGTAGGATTTCCCCCCATAGTCCCACCTTGCATCAAAAAGACCATTTAATTGTTTGCCGACTAATCAAGATAAAAAACACATCTTAATCCGACTAAATTAAAGCGGTCACAAAAAATCATAAAATAAATTTTGTTTGCCAACTTGTTTGTTGCACCATTCTCACAATCGCACGCGCACACGTACCCCTAGGACCAGAGCCCAAATCCCGTGGTTCTTGATAATTTTCTAAAAATCATATTACTTAGTATACTCGTCCCTGAGGTGTTTAACTAAGAAAGATGATGGGTTTAAGATCCAAGTTGATCTAAGAAAGGCTCTGGCCTACTTATCCTCTGACTGGCCTCAGAACCAGAAGAACGGCATTGTGGTAGTCATTGAATTATTCTGAACCGGTATATATCCTAGGAAACATAATCAACTTGCATTCTTGTCTGCAAATCAAAACTTAAAAGATAAAAAAATTCTAAACTATAAGTGTTGAGTGGGAATAAACAAATTATTTGGTGTTTGATTTGTGTATGCTTGGCAGGAGGTCATTAAGGAATCCCCTTGAATTCGATCCATTCTATCCTCCAAAATCCAAAGTCAAGCCCAGACAAAACCCATGGCTGGTGTGCCACCTCCTCTCGATCCACTCACTATAATAATGCAACAATTACAACAAATGGCAAAATGCCAAGAAGTGCAAGATGCCCAAGTTCAACAATTGATAGCACATCAAGGGTTGAACAACCCACCACCAATACCGATACGAAATCATTATAATCATGCTAATCATCAACTCGTATCAGTCATCCAACTCCATACAGAAGCAGGAAACGTTGAAATAAAACCAGCAACTATTTCCTTCCTCCCCAAATTTCGGGGAGAAGAGACCGATGACCCTATAATGCACCTTCAGGATTTCATAGCAGCTTGCGATACACTAAACACGGGGGAGGTAAACAAGGAACATGTTTACCTCCGAGCCTTCCCATTCTCTCTTCAACAAAAAGCGAGCCAATGGCTTCGTAGCTATGAAGTCCCGATTCGATCATGGACCGAGTTGAGGGAAGCATTCTTAAAGAAATATTTCCCTATTGGTAAGAACAATGCACATAGGCATGCCATTTCTCACTTCACCCAAAAATCCATAGAGACAATCCATAAAGAATGGGAAAGATTTAGAGATCTTTTACAAAAATGCCCACATCATGGAGTCGAAAAATGGAAGCAAGTGCAAATACTTTATGAGGGCTTAACTGAATCATACAAGAGAGTTGTCGACGGCTCTTGCGGAGGCAACTACTTGAATAAGGATGAGAACTTTGTATGATAACTATATGAGGACATGGTAGATAACTCTGTCAATAATTATTCTATAGAGATATACAATAGACATAAAAGACCAATCCAAGTTATAGACTATGCAACAAATGCAGACACATCCTCGAACATTCAAATCATTGCTTCAAAGTTGGACAAAGTCGAGTTGATGGCCAAATAAGTAGATCAATTAACTAAAACCGTAGGGAGTCTCGTGTTAGAGAAAACTACCCCGTCAATTTGCAGGGTAGCCCCTATTCCACAAACACCTATGGAACCAGAGATTTACCAACCATCTGTCCCTTCAGAGGAACAAATTAATCCTGAAACAGTTAATTGCGTGCAGGGGAATTCCAATAGCAACCCCTATTCGTCCACCTATAATGGAAGAACCATCCAAATTTTCTATGGAAGGCCCCAACAAACAATAATTCAGGATATCAAGTCACCCAACAAGGGTCAAATAAAAACCAATTCACACGACAAGAACAACCACCACTACAACCGTTGACTACACCATCGCAAGGACTTGCTTCTGATTATCGTGACTTGATGAAGCTCATACAACAACTAGCTCAGAATAAAGTTGAGGTTCAAAAGCAACTGGCTCAAAGTCAAGTCACGGTCCAAAAACAATTGAGCGAGATTCGTTCTCAATTACCACCTCAACCACAACTACTAATCAAACGATACAAAATCCTAACAACTTACAAATCCGCCCTCCTGACTTTTCACAACAGCCTACTCGAGGACCCGCGAGCTTTAGAAATTCAGCTAGTCTAAGCAAAAATGAGTCAAATGCCTCTGCCAGTGCTATCCACTTGAGAAGTGGTCACACCACAGACACACCTCAAATATCGACCACACTGGCACAAAACCATCAAACACATGTGAATGATTCACCAATGCAAGACCAATCATCACCTACTACACAACCACCCTCTATATCCCCATCACCAACCTTTACACAAGTGAGTGTTCCCTTTCCAGAGGCCCTGCAAAGAAAAGTGAAGAAACGACCTTTGACTCTGACTCCTTATTTGGAGAATTTATTCTCCAATTTATCATACAAATTTCCCTCCTTAAGGCTATAGAACAAGTTCCCACATATTCACGTTTCTTAAAAGAAAAATGCACTCCAAAAAGAAAGCCGAGGGGAAAGAAAAAGAATGACCAACATGAGGAAGAGAGGCATGTGTTATCACTCACATCATCTAATGCCATTTCTCAACTCCTTCCCCTTAAAATGAAAGATCCCGGGGCCCCATTAGTAAAATGCATCATTGAGGATATGACTTTTGAGCGTACCCTACTGGATAATGGTGCCTCGATAAATCTCCTCCCAGATGCCTTACTAAAATATTATGCAGTAGGTCAGCTAAAACCTATTTCTATGATTTTGCAATTAGCTGATCGATCTGTAAAGAGGCCATTAGGAATACTAGAGGACGTTTTAGTCACAATTCAAGGATATGTGTTCCCAGTCGACTTTATCGTGCTAGATATGGACCCGGCTAAAACACTTTCTCAAACTCCTATTATACTTGGAAGACCAATCATAGCCACTGCTAAGGCTCATTTTGACTATGAGGTCGGGAAAGTAATTTAAAGTCAATGGTGAGATTGTTCCTGTTGATCTTGTCACCCCCGCATCTCAAGAACATGATATTGAGGATTGTGGATGGATCGAGGAATGTTCAACAATTAAACAAATCATAGATGATTTAGCTCCCTTGAACCTCGCTAGGGATCCTCTTGAGGCGACTTTGACTTTAAATGATAAGTTATTTGAAAGAGAACATACTATAGTAGCTGAAGCCCTTGATTCCATCAAGATTGAACCTTACGAACCATTGACAGATTCAAATATCTTAGAACTAGACCAAGCATGGGATGAACTCGATGCTTTAATTTCTCCTGTCTCGGAGATGATTATTCCCATGCTAGAACCTCCTATTTCAGAATTACTTCATAACAATGAGGAAATCTTACAAACACCGCACCCACGCACCCCATAAATTCAATAGAAGATTCCCAAGAGACACTTTAGGCCCCCGTAGTTGAATTAAAATCTTTACCCAAGGACCTGAAATATGTGCTTTTAGATGAAAAAAATCAAACATACCCGGTAATAATCAATGCACACTTGGAACTAGATCAAGAAAATAAATTAATGGATGTTTTGAGAAAGAATTCACGGGCAATTGGTTGGACGATATCTGATCTCCAAGGAATAAGTCCATCGTTATGTACCCACCATATTTATTTGGAAGACAATGTAAAACCTTCTCGTGAAATGCAAAGGAGACTAAATCCAAATCTACGAGAAGTAGTCAATAAGGAAATATGCAAATGGTTAGGTGCAGGGATCATCTACCCGATATCAGATAGTCGATGAGTCAGCCCTTTACAAGTTGTACCAAAGATAGCTGGTCTTACTATAGTCACCAATGATCATGGTAAAGAGATCCCCACTTGCACAACCACCTCATGGAGGGTTTGTATTGATTGCAGAAAATTAAACATCACCACGAAGAAAGACCACTTCCCTCTCTCCATCATATATCAAATCATTAAGAGACTCGCAGGGAGAGAATATTTTTGTTACTAAGGTTATAATCAGGTTGCCATTGCACCTGAAAATCAAGAGAAAACAACATTTACATGCCCCTACGGAACAATTGCCTTTCGTCGAATGCCCTTTGGGCTGTGTAATGTACCAGCTACCTTCCAACGATGTATGCTAGCCATATTTGCCGATATGGTGGGAGATTTTATGGAAGTATTTATGCACGATTTCACTGTATTTGGTGGCTCCTTCGACGAATGCATTGGATTTCTTAATCAGGTATTGCAAAAATACATTGAGGTGAACCTAGTCTTATCAAGGGAAAATCACATTTTATGGTCACCAAAGGCATTGTTCTAGGCCACATTATCTCTAAAAAAGGAATGGAGGTTGACCATCGAAAATTGATAACTCACCTCTCTCCTCCTACATCACTCAAAGGCATTCGATCATTTTTAGGACATGTCTGCTTCTATAGAAGATTCATAAAGGATTTTTCAAAAATTGCTAAACATCTTACTGAATTACTCTCAAAGGATTGAGCTTTTGAATTTTCTAAAGATGCCCTCAGATCCTTTGAGACATTAAAAAGGTCTACCACTAAAGCACTAGTTTTACAGTCCCCTGATTGGACCTTAGACTTTGAAATAGTGTGTGACGCATCAGATTATACAGTAGGAGCTGTACTAGGCCAAAGGAAAGATGGAAAACCAGTTGCCATCCATTACATTAACTAAACACCTGATGATGCACAAAAAAACTAGACAGTTACTAAAAAAGAATTGCTAGCAGTTATCTTTGCACTTGAAAAATTTAGGTCATACCTACTGGGTTCACATGTGGTTGTTTACACTGACCACACCGCACTCCGCCGCCTACTCTCCAAGAAATATTCCAAACCACGATTAATTAGATGGATACTCTTGCTCCAAGAATTTGATATTGAAATAAAAAATAAGGTATGAGCGCAAAACGTTGTGGCCGACCATCTCTCCAGACTCCATGAGTCTGAAACCAAACAAACTGACTAACTCATTCCCATATTAGAAACCTATCCTAATGAATCCATCCTTGCAGTATCACAACTACCGTGGTTTGCTGATATGGTAAACTACTTAGTCACATCTCGAATTCCTGAGGATTGGCCTAAGGCAAAACGAGATCTATTCATAGCTAATTCTCGATACTACCATTGGGAAGATCCTTAATTATTTAGAGAAGGGACCGATTGTGTATGGAGACGTTGTATACCTAATTCTGATATTCCAAGTGTCCTAACTCATTGCCACACTTTTGGGTGTGGTGGACATCACTTCGGAAAACGAACAGCTGCAAAAATACTCCAATGTGGTTTTTTCTGGCCTACTTTTTTTAAGGATGCCCATGATTTTGTGAAATTATGTCCTACCTGTCAAACTATATGGACTATGACAAAAAGAGACATGATGACTCTAAATCCTATCCATGCAGTTGAAATTTTTGATGCATGGGGCATTGACTTCATGGGTCCCTTCACTCAATCAAATGGTTACCTATATATCCTTCTTGCAGTCGACTACGTCTCCAGATGGGTCGAAGCCATCGCCACTCGTGCTGCCGATAGTGCAACAGTGATCAAGTTCTTGAATGATTTATTTGCTCGCTTCGGCATACCTAAGGTTATTATCAGTTATGGGGGTTCACACTTCCTTAATAAATCGGTACAAAAACTAATGAAGAATAATGGAATTGAACATCGAGTTTCTACTGCTTATCATCTCCAAACTAATGGCTTAGTTGAAGTCTCTAATCGAGAAATAAAAATCATTCTACAAAAAATTGTTTGTTCCGATCGCAAAGACTGGTCCCAACACCTTCATACAGCATTATGGGCCTATCGCACTGCTTATAAGGCTCCCCTAGGGATGAGTCTGTATCGCATCGTTTATGGCAAACCTTGACATCTACCCGTCGAGATCCATCATAAATCACTATGGGCTATATAAAATAGTAACCTTGATTTAACCCAAGCCGTCCAGAATCGACTCCTTGACCTTAATGAGTTAACCGAGCTTCGTTGCCGAGCATATGATAACAGCCTTATTTACAAAGAAAAGTTAAGATTTGGCATGATGCCAATATTTCTCACAAAACCTTTTCCATTGGTCAAAAAGTATGGTTGTTTGATGCAAAGCTAAAGCTCTTTCCAGGAAAGCTCAGGTCAAAAAGGAAAGGCCCATACATTGTTACACAAGTTTATGATAATGGGTCTATTGAAATAGTTGATTCTAAAACATCTACCACCCTTCGAGTGAATGGACAACGCCAGAAGCCCATCATTAAATCTGAAAGATCAATGCCCATTTAAGAAACTCATGTTCTTCAAATCCCCTCATGACCCGGCCATTTCTTTGTTCATTGCACATCATATGTCATACATCATCACATATCCAGTTTACTGCATATGCATTTACCATGGGGGAATGGCAAATCATAAGCATGGGGGGGACACTATCCAAAAAATGCATTTTTTATGCATATTGCATAACATTTCTGCACTCACTTGCATGTTTTCACAACTTCAACTCTCTAAGTTTACATATAGGGAGAATAATAGCCTCACCATTAAAAATCACATGAAGTATGAGATTTGAAGTGATTCTGAGCTTACAATGCTTATGACTCTTTTTTTTCCTTTTGCATTTAAATCAAGAGACTTGATCCTCGATTCAATTTTTAACACTTGGTATCAATAATGAACTCAAATAGTATATACTGAAAAGATCAAGAGTTTTGTACCGTGATACTATCTTGACATACAAAAGGCTAAGGGGGTCTGACGACGGTTGTGCTCAGAGTTTGTGAGATGGTGAGCTTATCATGGAGTAGAGGAGTAGGGAGTGTTTCCACCAAATATACGTGAGGAAGAGAGTCCACCATAGAATTCAAGGGAGTGTTCCCAACTGTTCAAGAAATCTCCTATTATGCATACTTGAAACCTTCATACACCGACCTCTTGCTTGTCTTTCTACAAACTTCTCAAATCCACCACTTCTTCAAAAGTCTTCCATTAATAATTTGTCTTGTTTCATTCGAATTCTTTGTCGCTCTTCTTCTATTATTCATCCAAAGAGAAATATTCTTCGAGATTCTATCCTCCATTTACAACAAAATACATGTCCTTTTATGTTTCCAAGTCCCAAAAGAAAGTATTAAAGCACAATGGTTCTCTTGAAAAGTGAAGAGAGACATCGCAAAAGAAGAAGAAGAAGAAGAAGGAGTACTGCAAAAAAAAGATATAGCAAAAAGAATATTGTAAAGAGAGAGAGAGAGAGAGAGAGAGAGAAAAGAAAAGAAAGAAGAAAGAAAAGAAGAAGAAACCAGGAGAAACATTATGCAAATATTCTCTTCTCATCATATGCCTTTACACCACTCTCATATCCATACAATGAAACCTGAGCAAAGTCATCTCCACCAAATAAGCCTTAACCTAAATACTCCACACATTAACCTTTTTTTCTTGCTGGCCAGTTGGAGGAAGTTGGGTTGAGCGTTTAATTAATTATGAAGTTGGAGCTCGTAATAATATTCTGAGCCTCCGTCTCAGATATTTCCTGGCTTAGTGTATCAGAGCTAGAGGATTGCGGATTAATGCACTTGGTCAATTCAGTACATTTGACAATTGAGTCTATCCTCAGGTCTAATGACATTATTGATGTTAGGTATCACTTCATCCGAATCGAGCAAGTCTCTACATTAAGCCATGTCTTGAGGATACTTGAGATGACTAAGCATTATAGGAAGAGATTCATTTCTACTCTTGAACTTTATAAGATAAAGGATAATTGCTCTACCCTCAGAGGCTATGTTCTTCCTATATGTCAACAATAGAGTGTTATGATTCTTCCTTTATATTTGCTAGGGACTAGCAAATTCTAAGCATGGAGGTATGATGAATCATCGATTCATTACATAATAGGGTCATTATCACACTTATCTACAAACCTAAACATATATTTTATGTCAGGAAATAAATCAAGAGAAGTGTGTTATATGTATCATACATTGAATATTTCTTGACTTTCGGAAGCAACATGCATTAACCATTTCTTCCTCCTTTAGCATCAAACAATATTCGTAAGATGTAAAGACTCACAAATTAATTACGTAT
Source organism: Ottelia alismoides (assembly GCA_037367405.1). Taxonomy (NCBI): domain Eukaryota; kingdom Viridiplantae; phylum Streptophyta; class Magnoliopsida; order Alismatales; family Hydrocharitaceae; genus Ottelia; species Ottelia alismoides. Next base: position 65,821 of record JAZKJV010008528.1, read on the forward strand.
ATTCCTTCCTTATACCAGATAGTCATTTATACCTTCAGCCTCCTCTCTTTAGTCTCCAAGTTCTATTGGAATTTTACTGTAAGATAATCTCCTCACACTAACTAGAATGTAGCAACCTTTAGCACCAAATTTTTTATGATGGATAAACAATAATCATCATAGTTACATAGAAAAAAATCTCCTTGAAATTGCACGTGAACATGGACATCCATACACATTACGAAAAATAGTGCAAATGCACCATGCATTGCTTTATTGATAAAAAGGGGGGGCAACATGGATTAAAAAGGTGATTTAGCCACCATTAATGCCAAAAGGCATGAGACCCTTGACGTTGAGGCTAAAGGATGCTATTGGCATCAATAGAAGAGATGCATCCCAAATCCCAAACGTTGGATGCATATCCAAGGGATGCAACCCTTGGTTGGTAACGGCCATGATGGGTATAAATGCAACAAGAGAGGGACTTTGGGGGGGCATCTCGATTATTCCATATCCGAGTATTCCATTACCATTCGATTCTCAAGCATTTTCCCATCCCATTCGATCATTCCGTCACCATTCTTGCCAACCAAATTCCGCTTCCAACCTATTCCGTCATCCAACAAAAATCCACCACCATAATTAGCCATCCGTTTTATTATCGACAAAGCATCAAATTGTTTTTGTCGATTTGTACATTTGGACCTCCAGTGAATCCGACTTCTGAGGCTCCACCCCGAGTGCTGTCAAAAATCATCCAACACCATAGTTGTCCGCCAACCATCATTTTCTCGGCCCCTCCGCGAATCCAACTCCAGAGGTTTCCTCCCGAGCCGCCAACCACCATATTTTTATCTCGTCTTTATTTTATTACTTTAAATTTTTATATCCATCTTATTTGTTGTCTTCTCTTTTGTGTAGCTATTTGTCATGACTATCGCGACCATCCATATCTAACGGCGATTATCCTCGACTCATGGAGATTTGGGATGTGACACGAGGTTCGAGCTCGATCCACGGTTGTAATCACATCCAATTTGCCTTTCCAGAATATCCAAATGCGCGAAGAGTTAATGCGTACAAGTCTAATTTGAGGTTGCCGCATAGAAGGGGAGTGATCAGCGCTTGCCGACCTGCACAATTGTCCTTCCAACTTTCGTTTCAAGTTTTGTTATTCAAACATCTAGCAACAAACTCATCGATTTATAAAGTATTTTTATTTGCAAAATAAAGTGCAGAATTATCATGTCCCTGTGGATTCGACCCTGACTTACCATATACTTTGCTTAGTACATAATATAGTTAAGTCCGGTTAATTTATTTGTTTGAAGTGTATTTTTTCGGGTTCTCAACGACTATTCGACGTAAAAAATAGGGTATATAAACCCTCGAAAATATGCTCCAACAAACACTCAGGTTGAGTCCCACCCAACATGGGTGAAACAGACTCAACAGACAAATAAAAGTCCAAGTCCAAAACTATTAAATCAAATATATCAACAAAATAATCTTCGAATAACTTGATGGCATCATCTACGTCTCTTCTCAGCATGAACTCTACTCCGAGTGTCCTGGATGAGAGGACCCTACCACATAATAAGATAGATTAAATATCAAAGATTATCAAATAGATCAATAGTGTATAAAACATCACATCACATAATGACCCAAATAAATTATTAATCAACTTAACCAAAAATATAAAAACCTAAATAATCATATTAACAAAGCTGTGTCCCCGGTAATGGTGTCATATAATGAATCACTAAATGCAAAGATTAATTTGTATCTGTTGTAGCATGGGCACTTAGCGGATCATGCACAACCGAGAAGAATCTCAATGATGAGGTTCTCGGCTTTAATTTATAAACCTAGGAAGTCCAAGGTCAAACACAGGGACATGAGACATAATACGATTATTCAGATGTTAAAATATCTTGGCTAAGTGATTAATAAATCATCTAGGTTAAAAGAGACAATGCACAAAATCAATGCTTCATAGAATGAATGCGAAGACAGAATGCATTTTTAAAATAATTTTATGCATTTTAGAAAATGAACAGAATGAATAGAATGATGTAACTAATTACATATGCAAGTATACACATTAATATTCCTTAAAATGATTTATCATACTTAAGCAGATTATCTATTTGATCAGGATCCAATTGAGCAAAGAATTGAAAGCCAAGTTTCATTTTAATATGAACAAAAGCATCTATTTCTTCTCTAATTAATTAGTCAGACATTAAGGTCAAATTATAGAATAAACATAACTGTATTAAAGATAATTAAATGAGAAAAAAATGGCACTGAAATCATCTTAATTGGATGAACTATGCTCAAGTTATTCATGATTTAGTCCAGGGGCATAAATGTGATAAAAACATGCGTAAAACAAAGCATAAACATTATGAACATGTCCCTAGAGGTACTATAATGTAAACAACAAAAACTGAGAGTGAAATTTACTGAATACCCCGGTATAAGGGCATTTCTATAATTAAGCAAAATTGAATGGATGTGGCTGAAATTTGCCTAAGACTGCATGAATGAGGCACGTGTGATCTGAGGCTCGGGAGGCGTTGCGTGGTTCGGGCCACGTGACAAGAGCTGGTTCTTCAGCAAGAGGTTTGGAATGACCAACGTTGCGTGCTCGGGCTCGTCATCGTGGATGAAATCAGACCGTCCAATCATGCTCAATTCGAGCTAATCTGACTGCATCTATAAGTCAATGCTCCACCTCCCCCTCCTACTTACGGTGGCGACAAGATGGGGCTCCAACGAGAGCTCCTTTACTACTCCATCATCCTGAAGCTCATCTGAATATCTGTGATAGTCTACGGAGGGTCTGTGAAGGTAAAGTGTGGTCGACAAAAGTCCTTGAGCATCTGGAAGATGGTTACAATGAAGACCCACCAGGAAAAAAACTCCAGATCGGAGCCCCTTCAAGAATTGCATCCATTGAAGGTCTCGACACCTACAGATGTTACCAGAACAGATAGCCGAAGCAATATATGTGCGTGCATGTGACTGTGAGTAGAGTGAAGAGATGTAGCGGCTGAAGAAGGTGAAGCTCATAGGGGGGTCGCTCCGCCTTTGTAGATGAAGGACTTGGAACGAGGTGCTGGGTGTGATAGGACCACGAAGGACGAAGCCTCTCGCGTGAATCATAGATTCACAGTGAAGACCGAAGTTGTGCTATATGAGTGAATTAGATCTAAAACATGGCTGGAGTATTTGAAGAAATGAGGAAGCAAATCTAAGAAACCTAACCTGTACATTGAAGAATGTCACCATGGGTGAAGGTATCGGCTTGGGCTGAGGCTCGATGTGAGCCTCCGGTCTTTGCTTCACAAGATCAACCGGCTCTTGAAGCTCTATCAGCCTCTGAATCGGCATTGTAGCATGACATCTCACCATGGGTCAAAACCAGGGCCAAATTCATCTTTGCATCGTCGATCCTTCATCTCCTTGTCACAGGGCAGAGGAGAGATACTGTGACTGGTCCTTGTAATGGTGGACAACTGAGGCGAAGGTTGGTTATTTGAAGAAGAGGTTGTGATGGTTGCAGAAGGTTGGCGGCAATTTTCAACCACCACACACGATGGACGTAGCAACTACCATAGGTTATGGAGGGTTGCGTGTGGATCAATGAAGAGAGGAAAAGGGTTTTGACGGTTTGTAGAAGGGAAGATCGAGACAGCCATGAAAACTAGGCGAAAGGGGATGGTTCGAGGCAGTTCACGAAGAGAAGAGAGGGTTGCTGGAGGTTGGAGATGATGTAGGCACAATTGGATATTTTGATCCAACGGTTTGAATTTGGGCAGAAGGAAGCGGTTAGGATCAGCTTTGATCAATAAGATCAGACGGTGGATGTTAGGGCGCTAAGGGATGGTGAAGATCACATTAGATGGAAGCCATCAGATGGTGCTAGAAGAGGCGCATGGCGACAGAAGAAGCGAGCCACGTGGGAGGGTGAGGAGGCGCCACGTGGCCCAATTAGATTTAAGACAAATGGAAAAATCAAAGAAAATTAAAAAGGAAATAATTAGGAGTTGAATCAAGAAAAGTGTTGAACATGAAAGTTTGTAGATCTCGATGAGATATACAACTTTCATGTAGAAGTCAAAAAGATCAGATGCATTTAAACATAAACAAAAATTAAATACATATTAAAACAATATAAAACAATTTTCTTTCATTTTTATTTTGCTTATTTTTTGGATTTTACTTTGATTTTATGTTAATTTATTTATATGCATTATTATACTAATTTTTATTTGGTTTTTAATAAGAAAGAAATATATTTAATAATAACACAATAATCTGGTTATATAATATATAGTAGCTAGTTTCAATTATTTACGACGCACAATATCATAATTAGTGTTAATTGTCCATGAATGTTGTTGCGTTACTTAAGAAAGAGAGATAAATATATTAAATTATGATGATAAATCTAGGATTTATCACTTGCCCAGGTTAAAAATACATAAAACTACAATTGATTCACGGATAGATATTTCATTTGTGTGGTTATTTTTGATTGATCTTGATTGCCCGACTACAACATAAAATCAACAATTTAACATAGGGTGATTCGAGGATTATCGGTGGGGCGATGGAGCTTCAATGGAGGGTGACGGATAAGCTCCAATGGACCTCGACTATTGCATAATCAAGGGGGTAAATGAGGGCTTTGATGGAGAGGCATTGGGAATCGAAAGGGGTATGAAATGGCGGGTTGAGTACGGGTGGATCATGATGAATTTGAGCTAGAGAAGAAATCTCCAGCAAACTTAAGATCTAAATTTATGCTATCATAATGGCTAATTGATTAAACTAAATTCTACACTACGATGTAGGGAGGAAACTATACTATAAAATGAAAAGAAAATAACTCTACTTAGCCTGAGTCAAGGAGCGGAGGGCTTCACCGGAGGAGCTCCGGCGAAACCCTTATCACCGATGTTTGGATTTTGCTATGGGTTAAATTTTATTTGCAAATGAGAGATAATGTGATGATATGAGGTGTGTTGTTGTGACCCAAAAGGAAAATCGAATACAATCAAACAGTTTTATCCAAATAAATAAAATAAAATGGATTCGCTTTTTATTAACCTGATATAGCTCCCAAGGAAGAACTCAAGAGGCAACTGTTTAGAAATGAGGATTATGAATTTCTAAAAAAGAAATCATTGTATTTCTATGGTATTTTAATTTTTTATATTTTTATTTTATAATATTTATTTTTTATGATTTTTTAATTCTGCAATTTTAAATTTTTAATTTTTAAAACAAAGCAAATTTAAAAGAAATATAGAAGAAGTAAAATAATGCCCTTTCTGGATTTTTCAATTACAATAAAAATGTCTGAAAATTTCAACTAAAAATATTTTTTTGTTTTTGATATTTTTTACTATTTTTTGATCTTCAAGATATTTTAGATTTTTTAGGACTTTCAAACTGAATAAAAAAGAAATAATTTTTAAAACAAATTAAGTTACTTTTTTTGGTGTTTTTAAAATATCAAAAATCAAAATAATTCTGGAACTACTTTTTATAAGAAAGAGTTTTTATCAAGCTTCAAATCAACTCTAGAAACATATTTTTAAGATTTTTTATTATTTTATATGAAGTTTTTAATGTTTTATGTATTTTGCATGTTTTGGTTTTTATAAAGGATTTTCAAACTAAATTTGCACAAAAATTAAAACTAAAAAAAACACTTATACTAATTTTTTATAGTTTTTAAATCATTTTTTCTAATTTTTATGATTTTTATAAAGCAAACACAAAAATTTTTTAGAGTTTTTGATTTTTTTTAAAAAAGAAAACAAGGTATTTTGAACAAACCAATATTAGAGAAGATAAAACAACTATGCATGAGCTTATCCAAAATTTTATGCAATTCGTAGGGTCCAAACGATATTTATTTCATGCAAAATAGAAAAGACAGTTAAAGTCTACAATATAAGGACTGATATGCAATTTCTGCAAAGTTTTTAAGTAGACGATGACATAGAAATAATGCAAGGGTACTTATGCAATTTTCACATAAATGCACATCCAGATCACGTGCAAGTAAGTAGCCCAGGACCCTTTTGCAATTATAAAGAAATCTGGGGGGGATTTGCAATTTAGCAATGGCATTGGCGACGACACGTGCAGAAGGCAGGCGATGACCCTTGGATTGGATCTGACCAAGCTTTGTTATTCCCCTTTTCAAATGTAGGAAGCGACGATTCAAGGGTGCACGAGTGATTCGATTGCTAATATGTTGCTGGAAGCTCGGAAGATGACGGCAACGCTATGATCTTCAAGATGGATCTCTCGATCGATAGAGTGTATCACGTAGATTGATTGTTTCAATCTCTTGATACTTGGTTCGACGAAGATGTATGCATGATCAACTACTTCTCCTATTGTGGTTTTTTCTTAAAAATTGATCGGAGAGTATGGCTTCGTCTCTATATGTGATGTGGTGCTCTGACTCGGTCTCGATGATTCTATGTTGCAATGCTCCAAATCTGATGACGAGGTGCTTTGATTTTAGTCTTCCTATGTTCCTATCTTGATCTACACATGCTCGTATTAGAGGACGGTTGAATTTACTTTAGGAGAGGTTGTTCTTAGGAAGTTCAAGCACACAAAATTGATCAATCTTCGATGGAGTTTATCTCTGATGATGTTGTATTAATCTTGGTGTTCATGCAATAAAAACTTTGACTCGAGAACGAGGCTCTATTCTAAAATGACTAGGAAACAATGAATGGAAAGCTCATGCGAAATGGAATAAAGAGATCGATCTCTGACCACCGTACACAGTTGGAAAGGGAAGATTTTGTAGGTAAGAGGGAAATGGAGAGGTTCGAAGGTGGAGATGATTGTGCGATGATCAGAGGATGGAATGGTGACATCTAAGGTGGAGAATCTCCAATCAAAGGGGATCGAAGGTTGATGAATCTTCATTTCATCACCTTTATTCTTTCATTTTGTCCTTTAAACCCTTGCTAAATGCATGTATATGAAATAACCTATATTATTTATTGTGTAAATAACGTATAAAATAACGTATTAAAAGAAAAAAATAAAAGAATAAAGAAACAAAAAGGAAAAGAAATGAAATACCAAAGATATTGAATGACCCTAAACCTCGAGAACTAGGCATCGTGATGACTGGATCGAAAATGAATAAAGTAGGGGGATATAAGGGCCAAAAAATACAACAAAACTCTAATTCATAAATCCTCAATAAATCAGTTTAGAGACCTATTTTATTTCTTATTATTTATACATTAAATAAATAATTTTTTTACATTAAAGTTGTAGATAAAAATACATAGAAAAATAAAAAAATATTTCATACAAAAATAATGCATATTGTACCTTCTAAACTCAAAATAAAAAGCTAAAATTAAAACTTCCCAGACCCATATTTTCTCCATATGAACTGAAAATTCGTCAAAATCATCTTAAATTGTATATAAATTTTAATTATCTCTTTAATGAAGGTGGTTTCATTTGATTTGGAGTTAAGATGCAAAAGTTAGGTTTTAGACCCCTATTACACAATATAACCGAATAAAATATTCATTTTATTTATTCTTTTTTTATAATTTTGCAAATATTATTTACAACAAATGTACGTAATTAAAATATAATAAAACCATAAAAAAATAATGAAATAAAATAGTGCACTAAGATACATAGATGAATTAGACATACATATACCTATATAATAAATACATCTATTTAATTAGGTGTGCAAATAACTTTGGAAAAATATAATAAAAATATATTTAGGTGTACTTAAATAAGTTATAAATATGCAAATTATGTATAGAAAATAATAAAATACTTCATACAAAATAAAAATAAAATATTCAAAACACAGGTAAGTATACTTAAGTTTATACTAGTAAAAAGTAACTCATATATAAATTAACTCAAAAATAAAATAATCATAATAAAATACTATATAAAATATAAATAGATTTTATTTTATAAGTTTTATTTAATTAATTCATTTATTTTTTAAGTTCTAATTATTTATCATTTTCCAGCCAATTTTGTCCGTTAGTGGTCTTAGGTGGACCAATCGTGTGGCACTGATAGTTGACTCTAGGACAACTATCCATTCCCAGGCTACGTCCTTGTGATGCCCTCCAAACCCCTCTGCTTCTCTGAATTTTCTCATCTCGCACAATAATCAAAATTGGGTGATTAACCAAAGTGTTCCTTATCACTTCGATCCTTACGCCCAACCAACACCATGGTCAAACTCCTCTCGGTTTGATCCAAAACGCTAACACAACCCTCTCTTGTTCTTTAGGAACCTCTCCGCCACTTTTTGAATCTGATCCCTATTCTTCCACAAAAAACCTAATCCTCTCGCATCAAGCGAACCCTGTGATAGAAGGAGATCCTATGAGGATTTAGCAAGTGTGTGCAGCGTCGAATTGAGGTCGATCCAGCCCAGCCACCTCCTTTGCTGCGACCTTGCTCCAGGTCAGTCCAGGTCAGGCGAAGATTCAACATTTCTTGTTCTTTTCATTCCTGGGTCTAGCAGTAGTGTAGATGCGTATTTGTTTCTTTAATGCTATCTCTAAATCCGTAGTTAACCCAAAAAGATAGTATACCAGAGCATGCAGCCCCGGCCATCGATTCTCATTGCTCCTCACCGTGTTTCGACTGTGTACCAACCAACTATCATATCCAACACCTTCCTCTACGCTTCTTCTATGCATCAGGAACCACCAATCACCCAGATCCTTCGTTGATCTGGAGATCAACGTCTCCACTCCTCAACCTCATAGAAGACATCCGCTCAACACCATCCTCCACACATTTCACCTGATTAGAGCCCTAGGATCTTTCATATTTTTGTGCTCATGCTAACCATGCATGTCCCAGGAGCTAATGGCCTCATCTGGAGGCGATTTTGAGCATGAATTGACTCCCAGGTCCTTCGATCTTCACGCGTGTCCAGGACCCCGTCTCTGGGCCTTGGTCGAATATGAAGGGACTAGTAGCTGCGGAGGAGCATTAGCTACATTTTGTACTAGTTGCGAGGTTCCCAAGTGGCCTAAGTCGCGCGAAGGAGCTGATCAAAGCTCGATTAGGGCGTGTTCTTGGCATGTTCTTCCACTTGGCCTCTCCACCGTTCGATCAAGAGCCATGCTCCAAGAGGAGCCGGTGATGTTGGATCGAAGAGCCCATCACCATTGATCTCCTTTGGGGGATCTAATCAAAGTCGCATCCGCATACCGTCATCGCGCATTTTGGACGTGACACAAGTCAAGTGGGAGCATCTGGATCATCGCTCAGTGGTAGGTGGGGTATTTTGTGATTTTACCATTGCATATTTTTTATTTAGTATTTAATTGAGAAACATTTGTCTGTATTTTAAATTTTTTGTAAAATTTACAGTTCGAACCTCGAACTTTCTGTGAATCACACTTAGGTCCCTCGCCACGTCACCTCACTTGCCTATGCGTGTAAGGTATGGGCTTTTTGCAGGGGGCCTTGCATATTCTTGTATTTCATTTTGGTCCATTAAATATTAAATCTAGTGTATTATTTTGTGGTTAAATTGCATGCGTGACCTACCATTTTTTATTATTTACATTTATACCCCTACTAGTGTTTTTAATAGATTGTATTCAGGAACTTTTCATAATTGGACCTAAGGTTCTTTTATGGGTTCTGAAAACTAAAAATACTTTTGATAAATTGCGTGTAGGTCCCAACTAGGCAACTTTATTTTATTTCTTTTATTTGCATTATTAAAAATATTAATGTGTATCCAAAATTTGTAGTATAATTATTTTAAGTACCCAATAGTATTACAAATCACATGTATTTTGCGTAGGGTATTTAAATAATTTTTTGCTTTTTTTAGAAATACAAAAACACAGCATTTTATGCATGTTTGCATTTAAAATTACATAAAAATTATAAATGTTTTGAAAAATTCTAGAAATTATATTTTTCTTATTAACTTATTTTGAACCTACATACCACAAATCCATAAAAATAGAAAGGAAAAACACAAAATTAAAATGCTCCAAATCCTTATAAAAACTCTAAAATTTTCCAAAAATATTTGTTGTGTTTTTGAATTTTGTCTACTATACCTATTATACATTAAAATTTGCTTTGGAATTGAGCTATTTAGATTTTTTAAATTCCAAAACAATTCTGCATATTTATTTTAGTCATTGTTTCATCATATTAATTCAATTAAAAATACAAAAAAATTAGTAAAAATTATTAAAAAAATACCAAAAATTGAGATAATATAAAAATACAAAAATATATTATTTAGTGATTTTTAAGTATTTAGAGCTATATTTATAAATAGAAAAGCTCTTTAGATATATAGATATATTTACTTATATTAATATTTCTAATTATTATAAAAATTAAAAATCAGAAAATTTAAAAAGAAAATTCAAATATTATAAAGTAAAAAAATTAGTTAATTTTTTTAAAATAATAATTAGAAACCATAAAAATTTAAAAACACATAAAACCCCCCAAAACATTTGTTGTCTTTTTAGTTAATTTTTGCTATATATCCCTCATTCTCCCTTTGTTCGACACCCTGCCATTCTTGTCTAGTATACGCATTTTATTATAGGGTTATAATAAACTTTGATCCACACTTGCTTGCATTGCTTCATCTTTACATTGTGTGGGTTGATTGTTGTCTTAATAGATCTTTGTAAACGGTCGCATCAATGACATTTTATCTTCACTTTTCATTGAGGATATTATTTTTAGACTCTTGCAGAAGTTGGTTAAATAGAGGTTGGGTGAGCAACTACAAATATCGAAATCAAAATTAACTGAAAGCAAATTATAGAAGCTAAGATTACTTGGATGGAGGGAGTGACTGAGCTTGACGATCAGAGATCCTCAGGGTTGTTCTTTCGACGGCTCGACTTGTCTAGAGCTCGAGCTCAAGTGTGCGGTGGAGCATGGTGATTCCTTATCGAATATGAGGTGCAAAGGTCTCCTCCTTGATGCACACTCAATCCACTTTCACTCTAGATCAAGTGGAGCTCCTTGGAAGAGGACAAAATGAACAAAGATCGGGAAAAGTGATGAGCTGCAACTGCTTAAAAGGATGGGAAATATGAGAGTTTGAATGAAAAGTTGGTGCGTGAAACGAGGTGGGAAATTGCCAAAATTATTTGAGTGAAAATCAAGGTTATTAGGTGGATCAAGGGGTGAAAGAATCTGGTCGATGGATAATAGAGCAGATCAGGAAAATCCGTGAAGTTGGCGTGTTGAGCAGATTTTCGGATCCAATGTCTAGGGAGGTAGTTGACCAATGGTCAACAAAACTAGAATGAACCAATGGGAGCAGACCTAGAATAAGGTACAATAGACTATAAGACAAAATAAATTGGTTAAATAGAAGTGAATAAAAAATAAATTAGACAAAATGGTTTTAAATTACAAAATTATGAAAATAAAAAATGTTTATAAATTATTAAATTATTTTTTTGTGATATTAGTAAATTAAATGAATTAGTTTAAATAAATAAATAATCAAAATATACATATCTACATGCATTAAATACCTATATATTTTTACAAATAATTATATAATTTAATAATGTATTTATTTACAGAATAATTTAAGGATTTTAAAGATATTTTTATTTTATTTTAAAAAGTTATTTTTATGTTACAAATAAATTGGAGTATACACAGAATATGTACATTATATATATAATATATACATTATTTAATATAGATTATTTCTATTTTTTGGTATTTTTATTTGAATTTTATATAATTAATATATATATATATGTATAACATTTAGAAATATAATGGGCGCAACTATATACAAGAAAATAAATAAATAAAAATATATACAATATATATATAAGTGTACAAGTATACCAATAGGGTCCCAAAATCCACTTTTTGCATATTAACTATGATTTCAGTAAACCACATTTATTTGATAGATAATTTTACAAAATGAACTTTAAAAGTGAGTGCACCTAATTCAGAGTTCATATGGTTGAGTCATGAGATTTAGAAGATAGGATTTACAGATTTTAGATTTCGAGATTTATTGGTATTTATTCACAATTTTTTAAGAAATTTTTTTGAATTTTGGTTCTGATTTTTCTAAATAATTTAGAAAAAGAATTAAGTTAATTGGAGTTATGAATAATTAAATATAAATAAAGAAGTTTTATATACATATAGTACACATATACAACATGTCCAAACACCAAAACTCACATGACTTATTCTACAATTTTTTGGTATTTTTAATGAATATTATTAGTTACAAAATAAAATTTAAAAGTAAGTTTGGTCAATTTAGAGTTTTCTATAAACAGTTATGATCCTATAAAGTTGACTTTTACGGCATTCTAGGTTCATTGTAATTATTTATTTATCAGTTAACTAATTTTTCTGATATTTTTAAAAATTAATAAATATTATTATGAACAACTTTGATGAAGGAAATACTTTTATTTGATATTGTTTTTTGGTAAATATAATAGGTGAAAAATGTCCGAGATGAAAAATGATGAATATGTGCAATGTGCCATTTGTTTTTTAGATTTTTATAAGGTGTGGACCCTATATCCTCCTACTTTATTCCTCCTCGACCATTCCAATGCTTGGCCTGGTCTCGGGGTTTGGGGTTTTATTTCATATATACAACCTTGTCTTCTTTTCTTTTTCATTTCTTTTTTATTCTTTTATTTTGGTTTAAATTAGAGATATATATTTATAATATTAGCAAACAAGTGCTAAATGATAAAAGATGATTATTATTATTATTTACGAGTGTTTTTCCAAGAATTTTAAACTAAAAAAGGAACAAAGATGTTGAATCATGGATTCATCATTCACTGTACTTTACCTTTGCTAGTCCCTTAGCAAACACTTATTCAAAGAAGAAATGAAAAAGAAAAAGAAGAAAAGAAAAAGGAATGAACTTAGCACAATTTTTATTTTTAAACTTATCTTCGTAAAATCAAAATATGAAGCTCGGTTAGACCATTATATTAGTTTGGTGGAACCTTATTGGGAAATGAATTTAATACCTAACAACCTCTAAGTTCCACAAGTCTATGATCAGGTCACCTCAACAGTTAGGTCAGAACAAGTCTACATATGCAAACTCTTATAACTATGAATCTTTACTTGTACGATGTAAGTGAAATTTAGCTCCCTGCCTCAAAAATGGCAAAGAAACATCCTCCTCTAATAAGGTAACCCTAATTTCCCAGTATAACTACTCTTTCCTTGAGGAGTGGGGTATTACCTTCTAAGTTCAAGTGCAACCAACTCAAGAAAAGGGGGTAGAGAAGAGAATGGATGGTGACCAGTGTAGTCACATATACTTGGAGCTTGACCAGTGTAGCCAAGTCTCCAGTTGCAGGCTTCCTTGGTATGAGACTTCAAAACTTATACCTTGTTTATTCATATTTTTCTCTGATGGGAATTTTTATTTATTTACTTTTTACCCGTCTAACTTTTTTGGAGATTTTATAACTTTTTTGAACATATATACAAATGTGCAGCATGTACATTCTTAAGCCAATAGATTATCCCTCTTTTGAAGCTTTATTGCAACCCACAACATCCCACCGTTAGACATCAGTGCTGGTAGACTAGGTTGAGACACACTGGACACTTATTGTGACTGTGAATGTTTCTACTCGTGCATTTCCCCAAGCTAAAAGATTTCGCCTCCTCACCACCTCGTCCATATTGAGCTACATGTAGAGTGCGTGTCCAAGTTAAAGCCACTATCTAAAGGGTCATGCGTGTGTTGTGAAATATTCTACTTAGACAAATCAAGATGACATGTGAACATAGTCTTATGGACTCAAAGTATTAAGTTGCGATGACCTAAAAAGTCTCAACTCCAATTCTTATAAGGTTCCTCTGAAATTAAGCGGATTAAGGTCTTAACCAAGCTCCATTCTTCGATATTATTACAAACTAGTTTAAGCATCAATTTCAATCTGAAAAATGCAAATGCACATGTAAGAAAAAACATGAAAAGAAAATAAAATAAAAGAGAGGAAATGAAAAGAATAAACTTTTTAAAAGAGATTTTTAGAAAGCTTTTGCAATTTTTTATGGATTTTATCTTTTTTCGTTTTTATGGTATTTTTATAGAGAATTATACATATTTAACATAATTTACAAGAATTTTATACACATTTTACAAAGAATTTTATACAAAAACATATAAATATTATACACATTCTATACAATGCTTTACAAAGACAATTTTTATTTAAAAGTTTTATGTACAAATTTTACAAGAGGATTTTATCTATGATGAACCCAAATTTGATCCTTTTAATTATGTAGAATTAACAATTTCATTGCAGTCGAGTTTTGTCAAAGACCGCTTGATTAAAAATATCAATCAAAACAAACAATCTATTTTTATTTTTTACTTGGGAAAGCCAAAGGTTGAATTTAGGGACACGATCCTCTTAAGCTATTATCTAGACTCTTATTACTTAGACTAAGTGTTGAATTAGAAATCCATGGGTCAAAATGCACACATATGCATAGAATGCAAACACATGAACAAATGCACAAAGGAAACATGAATCAGACATTTTTCATTTGATTTTTAATATGCAAGGAAAGGAAATAATAATGCGAATATGCCATAATTAGTGAGAATATTTGAGCCATTTATCATTTATCAGTTTCAGGTTCAAATCATGAAGCTAGTTCCATTAATGAATTGATGCAAGGCACGGAAAGCAATACACGAGAGACACTTAGTTTGAATTGAAGCATCAAAATTCAGAGTGTCAGACTAAAAACTAAACTATGCCATTAGAAAGATCATTGAATTAACTTCAAAACAAGACCAAAATCTACTCTAACGAGGTTCAGATGCTCAAGATATGAATAAAGCATCCAAAGGCATAAATGCAAAGAAACTTTAGAAATGAATATGGAAAATATGGCAAATAGGTCCTTGGGAGGGACAAAAATGTAATTAAAAATAACCGTGAGGCCTTCCCTATAAATTACCCACATGTACGGGGGTATAATTACGATTATTAAAACCCGCAGGGGTATGGGTGCAATTTACCCCAAGTGCATATGGTTTCCATGTGCTATCTAGACCTGGTTGCTATTTGAAGAATTCTTCGAGGCCTTTATGCAAATTACCTCTGCCCGTACGTGACTGGGCATGTGGAGTGAGGTTTGGTGGAAGGTGCAGGCTCAGAGAAGGCTCGCAAGGCTTGGGCATAGCTCGGATGACTCTGGTGCTTCGACAGCTAGCTCGGAGTAAGTTCCGGTGACCCAAGCATGAAGGCTCGGTGCTGATGATGGGTGTTGACATGTGGCTGAGTATGGTCCGCCTGATCATCGAGATCAGAAAATGGCTGTACGAAGGAGGAAAAGGCGACGTGGCCTACTTCAGACCGCCCGATCTTTGCAGATTAGACGGTATCTGGAGACTCCAGGCGAGAATGTCATGGTTGAATGTTAGCCGTTGGATGGACACAGTGGATGTGCATCCATTTGCAGTTGTACGCTCCTGGTTTTCTTCCTCTGCCGCGGTGGTGGCGGCGAGTTCTGTCCTCCGGCAAATCCTTCATTGCTCTTCCCCCTCTCCTCTCCAGCGAGCACCTCCGTTGGACTCCTTGGAGTTGCTGGATTGATCGTTGGAGTGATGCCAAGCCAACGGACCATCTGGAGGGAAGTGACATCGAGCCATAGTCGAAGATGGAGCTCTCCAAGGATGTTCCGGCGAAGGCTCCGACTAATGATGATTTAAGTTCCTGCAATGTTAGGGCATAGCCGAAGCGAGCAAACGCGAGGTGGAGTGGGATGGAAGGCTTGGCAGGACGAAAAGGATGGAGGCCCGGTCATCTTCTCTGGTGAGCTCTGAGAAGGTAGGTGATGGAGGATAATGAGGGTGAACGGAGGGCAGGCGAAGGTGGCAGATGCATGATGAAGCTCGGGGAATAATCAATGGTGAGTGAACATGTGAGTTGAGGGCAAACTAAATCGGAGATATCAAAAAAAAATACTAGTGAAAATCGAAGAGGACTTACATTGGGTTTTGGCGGAGCGAGGCCTGGGATTGAGGTCCTATGTGAACCTCGGGTCTTCACTGAACTCCCCCGACTATGGGGAGCAGCTCGGCAGTGGTGGAGCATCGCAAACCTGACCTACCATGGCAAGGGGTCGACACTGGGGGTCGTCGTCTTGGCACCTCAATCGGTCCTGTCCCTGTCACGGGAAGGAGGAGTAGTGCTGGGTGGATCCCCATGTAAAGGTGGACAGGTTGCATTGGCGGCGGCAAGGGTGTATTTAAAAGATGGAGGTTGCGGTTCCGGTGATGGTCGGCGTTCTTTGAGCGGGACGTGTGGAGCAGACGAAAGGGAATCATGGAGGAAGTGGATGCCCGCGAGGATCATGGATGATCGGGCTCCGTCGTGGGCTTGTTTGTGAGTGGAGAAGATGGATGAGGGGGCAACGAAAATAGAAAGGGGTTGAGGTGTGCATGTAGTGGGCGACGTGGGCGAGGATGGGGGTCGAAGGTAGATGACGATTCCTCGGCCGTTGGATATCACGATCCAACGACTGAGAAAAGGGCGCTAAAGAGCTGTGCGGATTAGATCGATGGATGGCGGATCGAAGGGCGCAAAGAGAACCACGTGTCGTGAGAAGAATAAGGTGCTACTGGGCAGTCTAGATGCCATCTGGAGATCCATCAGATGGTGGAGATCAGCTGTGGGATCCAACGGCTAGGATTTAGAAATTTGTTAATGATCAAACGGCAAATGAGATGGACATGTGGCAAGCCTAAAATAGAGCACTAGCAGACGACAGAGATTTGATCAGATGGTGGACCAAATGGTGGAAATTGGAAGCAGGAATGGACAGCGATGAACGAAGGGGAAAGAAGTGATCGGACAGTGGAAAAGGGGTGCGGGTGGCGCACAAAGGAGCGGGCCATGTGGCGCAACCATAAAGCGCCACATGGCCCAATTAGGTTATTTGGATAAAGAACGTGAAATATGAGGGAGAAGGAGGCGGAATTTGGAAACACTCAAAACATGAATGTTGTAGATCTTGATGAGATCTACAAGTTTCATGTTGACCAAAAATGGAGACGAGGTCAAATGGAGGGAGAACTAATTTTACGAACATTTTTAAGGGTATAAAAACACTACGAATTTTTGTTTTGTTATTTTTTTTTATATTTTTAATTTATTCTAAGACTCAGACATATACAAGGATTTATCGGGTTTTTATTGACACTTAGTCTAAGCTAGGGGGTTAATATCTGCGAATTATGATAATGAAACTGGGTTTCATGACCCTCCTATACTTAAACTATGCTCGTCCCCGAGCATCAAAAAATAATGAGCTGGATTAACCCCCTTGTGCATGTGCATACATGATCGGATCCGTTCAAAATCTCCCAATTTTAGAGATCCAAAATCTCAGAGCTCAACCTAGCCTTAATCAAGAGGCATCCAATTCCTCCAATTTTCCAGACTCTCTCTTTGATTCATATAAACTAGGGATATGAATTTAAGTGTTGACTACGATCACGAGAGTAGAGTCACAACATCACCCAAGGTCCTGGTCCAAGAAACTCTCCTAAGGACCCAATCCTCAATACTAGGGAATAAATCAAATATTGCGTCAAATCCACCATCTCTTTAATTGTCAGACTTAGAAGTGTAGGTGGCAAGCCAGTTGATGGAGGGTTTACGATTGTGTCATTTCTTGTCTCCCTCTCATTGGAACAAGGATCCACTCGAGTGCCTTATTACTCAAAACATATTTTTGGTGTTGATCTGTGCGCCCGTCAAGAGAAGTTGGAGTCGTCTGCACTTTTTTCCTAGGAGTACACCAGGATGTGCCTTTTTTGATACCTATCATACCTTCTACACCCAGACATGTAGCATTTACGATGTAGAGCCCTTTTTTTGGTGCAAGCCCGAATCCTGACCCAAATAGCGTTGGTCCAAGTGGACACTTTGAAATGGTTGGTAGCGCTCACCTTTAGTGGAAGCTCTTTTATGATTGTCTTTGTGGAATGAGAGCTTTTCTTTCAACATTGATATTTCTTTGCTTTGTATTATTTTTGGCTAGATCCACTGCTTTTACTAAGAGTTGGCGCACATTGATCTACATTTTTTCCTTTTATTCAAACCCTGGGACTTAGGTAGATGTCAATAGATTAGTACAAGAACCAAATTCTCATAATGGCTAAAAATGCTGACACTAGGTTTCATGAAGCCTTCAATGATGTTATCCCATCCTCGAACATCATTAGATCAAGTCCAGACTTGAATCTATCATCCCAGTTCCTCAAGTGAAATTTCAACTCATCTCATCGTGAATGCAGTCGTGCAAGTGAAGTGCTGATCATATTCTTATGGGTAGAGAATAAGCATGCAATATAGCACACAAATCTAGCAATCTATGGAAATGTGGATATTTAAGTCGAAGACCCGGATGTTCAAGGCTGGTTAACCTAAAATCTCAAGACCACATAAATCAGGTGTTCTTGAACATTTTTGATCCTGTGTGCATCCAAAAAGAAGTTAGGATGGATTTACACATGAATGGATGAATCTTCAGAGATGAATGGAGTACCTAAGGTCTAGGGTAGGGTGTCAGAGAAATCAAGGCTCAATCAAACATGCAATACCCTTTGAATTCACCAACTCACACGTGAAACCAACAATTGTTGGTTGATTATCTTGTCATTTTTATTGGCGATTAAAACATTCTAATTCACATAAGAATTAAGGATAATGTCGAAGCAAAAATTATCCTACGTAAACAAGGTTGTTGCTCTCCCAAAACATGATTTTACTCCATTCTAGGTAAACTTGCATTTAACAGTCCCAATTTTTTGCTTAAGGTTATCATTGTTAAAATGTGAGCACAAATCAATCAATCAATCGTCTACCGCTCATTCCCAATTTCCATTAACCTAGGTGATCAAGCAAGGAAGTGAGGTCGAGAAAAAGTCATGCAGTCGATAAAATCATGGACTATGCTAAAATAAAAACTCACAGTTCCTTGAGCAAAATTCGTGAAAAATCAGACTGAATTAAAACCTAAATCAAATGTATGCAAGTCGATGAAAACCACACCTAACATGCATCAATTAGCGGGAAAGAATGTATTTTATTTTGGCTAGGTGAAGCGATGTCTACGTGCATCTTGAGTTATTGTGTGTCCTACCTACAATCAAACACATAAGATAAAAATAATGCAAGATAGCTCAGAGAGACATGTGTCTGATCCTAGGTCGACATTCAAGTGGGTTGATCCCCACACAACCACAGATGTCATCGTTCATTTACACACTAGTCTTCGATCGAAGACCGCTGTAAAGATGATTATTACATAGAAAATAAAAATGCAAAGACAACATTTTTCTCTCTCTTCGATTTTGCTCCAAAGTTTGCTTTTGCGGCTCCTCGCAGCAGGGAACACCTGTCCCTCACCTCCATGAACACCAAGGACCCTGCCACAAAAACATACGTTAGATATCCATCAAAGAATTATCAATAATAATGCACGAGACATAAATAAATTGACCTACAAATTAGAAGCAATCACTTAATCAAATAATAAAAATCTAAATACGAAAGATGAGCCATGTCCCCGGCAATGGTGCCAATTGACGAACCCAAATTTTATCCTTTTAATTACGTAGAATTAACAATTTCGTTTCAGTCGAATAAAATCAAATTTGTCAAAGACTGCTTGATTAAAATTATCAATTAAAACAAACTGTCGATTTTTATTTTTTTATATGGGCAAGTCCAAGGTCGAACTCAGGGACACGAGCCTCTTAAGATATTATCTAGACTCTTATTACTTAGACTAAGTGTTGAATTAGAAATCCATAGGTCAAAATGCACACATATGCATTGATGAATCTCAGATTCATCATTCTAAATCTCATTTATTAAGCACAATTCCCTCAAAATCATGAGCATTTCTGCATTTATTCTGCATAATTAGCATTCATGCATGTTTGCATAAGATTGGCATTTTATCCATCATTTTTTGCACAAAATAAGAAGCCAAAAATCCAAGCCAAAGTTGACGCGTAAATAGCCTAATTTCCCGGATTTTTAACTCCTTCATGCTAACTCGGAATGACACAAAACCACCTCCACTGTATACATATCACTAACAAGAATAAATAAAAAATACAAAAAAAATCACTAACCCTGTTAAGTGGATCAAAAACCCAAACCATAGTTTCAGGATTTTTCGACTAAAATCCCATATCTTCCCCATCCAGTGCCCGATTTAATCCTACTCACTTTTTAACTAATGTACATTCAATTACCTTCAAAACAAGACCAAGTTCAAGTGAATCCGAGCTCGTATGTGAAAGTTGGGTTTTGGGCCTCTTTCGTACATTCTGTATTTTAGCGGTTTTTTACCCCCTTATTTTTTGTACATATTTTCATAATTAATAGAAATCCAAAAAATAGATTAAGGTGTCTTTATTTCTCTTTGATTTTTCCATATTTTTCTCGGATTTTATCTGGTTTAAAAATGACAAAAAAAATACAAAACCCAAAAATCCAAGTATTCTATGTACATGGGATACCCCAAAAATATACTTTGTACATTTGATCGATTTTGGTTTTGATGTCTTCATGAAAGTTGTAGATCTCATCGAGACGAGCATTTTTTGTGAAGGAACTTTTTTGATCCAAGTCATTTACTATTACTTTTTTATTTTACAAAATATTTTACCTTTGATTTTTCTGGTGCTGACACGTGGCAGCCCTTGAGGCTGCCACGTGTCAGCAGTTTTTGGGCCTCTTTATATTTATTTTCTTTATAAAAAATATTAAATAATTGCACGTGTGTCGCACGTGCCCCGTCCTCTCCCTCTCAGTCACGCACGTGGCGCCTCCACGGCCGTTCGATCAGCGGCCGATCGAACGACCCTGAGGTCGCCTTCAACCTCCTGCCGCCGCCCCCCAATTCTCGCAACCGTAACCTCCCGCACCGGCCTCCACAACCGCCGCTCCTCAAACCTCGCAATGGTCGCTCTGCCAACGCCTCGTCAACCATCTCCGGCCTCACCCTCTTCCCTATTTAATGGCCTCCGACCCCCCTATCCCTCATCCGTCGATAGAGCTTCGAGAGGTCCGGTGGTGACAACCCGGGCTTCCCTCGATGTCGACGAGATTCGACCGCCTCCTCCACGGCCATTGCAGCGCCACCAGCGTACTGCCGTGCTTCGATCATCGTTGAGCGTACGACTCCATCTTCTCCGCCGCTCTTCGTCAAGCCACCGTCAACACCTCCACCGACTATGCCACCGCCATCTCCTCCATCTTCTTCGAGCTACTCCGCCAACGCTTCCCCGACGACCACCACCAACACCACCGCCTCCATCTCTGGCTCCGCCTGCCTCCTCCACCGTGAAGACGCTACCACGACGCCCCCGATTGTCAGCGACGCCACAATGCTCCGCCTGCACCGGTCCTCCGCCTTCGTCACGTTCGCCAGGAGCACACCTTCGACCGGTCCTCCTTCGCTCCATCGCCAGGGACACTCCAGCAAGCAATGACCACCGCCTTCCACTCCTCCGTCAGCGCCTCCCGTGGCCGGGCCTCCCTCTGCCTCCTCTTATCCGCGTGGTCGGGCGCAGCAGACCCGAGACCCCCCACGCACGTGCGAGGCACGTGCCCTGGGGGGACGTCAGCACACGTCTGCCCAGGGTCACGTGCTGCGCACGTGCCCCGTGGGCAAATTGCAAGTCCCCCCTGAAGAACTTCCATTTTGTGCACCAGCCCCTGCCTCCAGAGGGCACGTGCCACGCATGTTCTCCTCTGGATATTTTGCAAAAAGACCCCCCTGCTTCTGGGTAATTAAATCTAGGACCCCCTACACTACATTTATTTCTTTTATTATTTATTGCATTTATACCCCCGTGTTCCCTACTCATTTTGGACCTTTACATGATTTTAGTTATTGTTCAAAAAAATAGCATGATGTTCCTCACTTAATTCTCTATTGTTTGACATATTATGGATATTTTTATGATCATTGGTTAGTTAATAATTAATTGTTTTGTAAAAAAATGTGAATTTTACTCATATCGTGCTTTTAAATTTGCCATTTATTAACCATTGTTCTAAAAATTCCCCAAAAAGCACATATTGTAGGGTTAATTGTGCTTGATATTGTGCCAAAAAAGACTGTCATATGCATGCATAGATTGCCTTGTAAAAATCATTTTGCATAATTCAGTATTTAATTTTTAATAAGTATTAAACCCTACATTTTCGAAGTTTAGGCTTTTTCTGAGATCCATCACCTAGTGATAGATCTTAGATAATTTTATTTCTTGAAAAAAGTAGGTTTAATATTTATTATAATTAAATATTGAAATTCTTTCTGTTTGCATTTAAAAATCATAAAAAAATTCATCTTGCATCAAAAATTCTAAATAAATTATAATGCACTCATTTCATCATAATTTACATTGTGGCCAAGTTTCGTATTTTTCGGACATCATTTGAATGCAATTTACATTTTAGTCCCTAAAATAGGCCGAAATTGCATCTTGCATCCCTTATTTGCATTAAAAAATTCCAAAAAAAGACCGCCTCGAAAACCGTGCACGAATCTTGATAGACATAATTCTAGGTTGTTCCTTTGCCTCCTTGTGATTGACCTTAGGACTTGCCCAAGAAAAATAAACATAAAACCACTTGATTGAAATTGAAAAAAATATTTGCGGTTATTTCTTGACCGATTCCGATCGCCGCCTGCAACGAACGACAAACCATTAATTTTGGCACAAACAGATAAAAACAGCTTTTTAAAGCTGCGATTTATCGGATCTGTGAGCTGGCGCCGTTGCCGAGGATCGAACCTAGGTCACCCGCGTGACAGGCGGGAATACTTACCACTATACTACAACGTTGCCGGGGATCGAACACGGATACGTCAGATGGCGCCGTTGCCGAGGAGGCAAACGGCTTAGTTTCGTGTTTTGACATTTATTGTTCAGTTTTTCGAATTCGGGTAGTCTGACCCCCGAATTTTTCATTGTAAATTCCATTTTATTTCTTGCATTTATTTTTCAGCATTTATTTTTTTATTTTATTTTTGATTATTTTTTAGCCACTCTCTTACATCTTCTCTCTTATTTTTCTTGCGAGGTACCCGGCGTATGTGGAGCGGTTTTTCAAGAAATCGAAGTATCTTTACCGACATCCGAAAAGCCGCAATTAATTTAAGATCGAGTCGAGTCGTGAGAGAGTGTAGAGTGTAGGTTTTTAATTTCTGCAATTTTAGTTCTGTAATTAATTGCTCATTTACAGCGGTGTCCGTTTGGACTCTCCGTGTGTAAAAAAGACTTTGAACTCTTCTTGCTGTGTGTCATGGTGTGTTTCACTCTCCGGTGAGGGTGGGGCCCGACTTGATTGGCGATTAGGATAGATCTGCACATACGGCTCTCAGAGCATTTTTATTTTTTGTTGTGCTCATAGGATCTTAAGCCACATTGCACTATTAACTAAGATGCACATGGATCGTTCAACTTAGCCCAATTTAACTCAATTCTTCCCCGCTAATAGAAATTTCTGCTTAGGTGCAGTTTTCATCGGCTTGCATTCATTTAGAGTAAATTTTCAATTTCTGTCTAGCATCCCACATGGAGATTGTGAGGACTCACTATAAGTCTTCTAACTGAGCATTCATCATAGTTTTCCATGTGCATCGGCTTTTCCTGAATTTCTCCCTCTTGTTTTATCACATAATTCTAAAGGAAATTGGGATTGGACGGTAGACGTGTATTTGTGCTCATTTAAATTCTTCAGTGATCACCTCATTAAAATTGAGACTGCTAAATATAGTCGATCTTAAGAACTCATAAAATCAAGAATTCTTGCGGAAGAGCAACCCCGTCATTATTTGATTTTATCTTGCAGCGAGGAGCGACCCACACACTCGGATAGAGCCATACCCTAACTCTTTTCAGACTACTATCTTGGGTTAGTCGTTCTCCAGTGAGGATCTCTCCCGTAGCCGGTAAAGCGGCCCGTGACTTCCTTAATAGATTGAATTGATCGGGTAACCGGTAAACGGTCCGCAATTCATACTGGCTGGGAAAGATCTAATTTGGGATAGGCGAGTCTCTTAAGAGCATTGGGTTCCTAACAGCTCGCTTTAACCGCTTTGATATATTGTATTATCACCAAACTCTAAAATTGAAAAGATAATAGCCAAACTCTTACGGCTTCATTGTGTGAGTTGGTGAACCTGAGGTTTGATTTGTGTTTGCATTGATGTGCGTGAACCGATATCGAAGATCAATAATCACACATTTGATAAAATTTCTCTTGACTATCCCGTGCAATCATCTCTCCCCTTTCTTGATTTAATCCTCAACATGGAACTCTTGTCCAATAACTCTTGCAAGTCCAAACCATCATTTCTTTCAGCTCTTTCAAAAATAACTGAACATATATCTGAAAATCCATCAGAGCTATACTATGAAAATAAAATTTGTCTCGGTTAGGCCTAAATCAACTAAATTCTCTTCTTTCAATAATCCTCCAACATCTGCGGGAGACTTTCACCCGCGGATGAATTAGGCCTCCTCATTGAATTACTACTCAAATCATCCGACCACACGTAACCATCTACCATCTTGGACTGAATCGTCTTATTCTCGAATTCTCGCTGATGAGCCATTTCAAGATCAAAATACCTTTGAGTCTCATGACTAGACGAGAAACCAAACCCAGATGGAAAGACCCGCACATAATGATCATCGGCGTTGGATTGACCATGACAAAAACCTCTTCAGACATGATACTCATATAGAGGACTGGATTGACCACATCGAAACATATAAACCATGTATGCCGACTCCACAATATCAAGGTCTGACTAATCATGATAAGAGGATTGAACTCTACTCAGACCAACTACACATGCCTGAACCATATGAGCAGCCTCCTTTCATAATTTTTAAGGAGAAATTTTCAGAAAATAATGATCATATGTCGGATATTTGAAGAAACTCTCCTCTCAACACAAACTAGAAAATGGAAGATGAAATTATTGAACACACACCGACTGCTCCCATGATTAATTATGAACAGAATTTTGATGATGATATTTCGAGGATAAATAAGAGATTCAATTCAATAGAGGATAGATTTCAAAAATTTACCGACCGATTAATCACTCTATGGGAGCTCGAACATAAAAAAGAATAAGGAATTGATTGGATCTCATTTTGACAATTTTGAGGATGTTCAAAAACCTAGGGACGATTCTGACATCGACACCTCTTCATACTACTCTTTTAGGAATGACTATGCCTCTGACTCCTATTTCGAACATCACAGCCCCTGCTCATCTGAAGAACACACCACATCACTACGTCACATAGGAAATACCAAAAAATCGGAATATTTGAAAATAAAAAATTGAAAGTCTCGAAAAATACAAAAAAATTGAAAGTGAAGAAGATTTGAAGAATTTGGATCCTACTGTACGGGAAGCACTAGGAAAGAAATTGATTTTTGAACTTCCCTTTCTACAGGCCATTGAACACTTCCTCGATCTTAAAAGATGTGTAATGGACAAATTAACTATGAAAAAGTCGGGCAAGATTAGAACAAAGACCGAAAGACATATCTTGGCAATGGCCTCCTCCTTGGTGTTGAGGAGAAAAATCAAGAGCCGCATAGTAAAGCGGTTGCCCATATTTGACTGTGTAATCAAAGACACAATTTTCACCCATGATCGGATTGATGATGATTCACCGATCAATATCCTCCCGACCTCCGTATTTCAGGAACTCAAACTCAGACTGATTCGGAAGATACGAGAGATTGTTCAATTGGCTGATCGATCAATAAAGCGGCCGAGAGGAATCATTTCTGTCATCATGAAATTCCAAGGTGCTCCGCTCAAAGTAGATTTCATGATCATTGATATTGAGAATCAAGGAGAATTCACCCAGTCTCCAACTATTCTCAGAAAGCCATTCTTAGCATTGGCTAAGGCAATTATTGATTGTGAGACTCGGGAAATCAATTTCACGGCATTGGAAGCACTTATCTGACCCTGTCTTTGAGGAACCACGATCTTCTGAGGAAACCCACGAAGTCACCGACAGCCGCAACCATGAAGCGGTAGAAGAGCCCTACTCCGATGCTACACCTGAGATAGCGATTGTTGATGAGACTATTGGTTTAGAGACTCTCCCCAGTATTTAAATTCCTGCAGATCTCAAAATAGACAAATCCTTCTACTACGATCCTGAAACATATGCATGGTCGTACCTTGGAGCAACATTCTCTGAATACCTGGACCAAATCATCCCAAATCAAGAGTGCACCAACATTCAGAAGACCAAGAACAAACGAAAACTGACTATGGAGAATTCCAATGGTTATTCATCTGGATACTCAAGTGAACCGACACCTTCACAAAACAAGAAAAAGAGAGTGACCTTTGACCTTTCAGAAGAGGAATCAGCTGATGATCCCTCATCAGGTCCGGAAAAGGTAGTCTACATGAGTGAAGTCTGTTCGGCAGCCCTAAAGCCATATCTTCGCAAGGATCCAAAATTCAATTCTAGTTGGACAACTCCCGTTCTGATCTACTACTCATCCAAAGCTGATTCTCCTGCCCTCTTCATGTACACTAGAATTATTTTGTATGAGCTGACTGAGACCGGTGCTTCAGAGTATTAATCTGAGGACAAACTGCTTGACCCCAAGAAGGAACGAATTCTGAGAAAACAACTGAAGAAACAAAAAGACATGAATACTTGGAGTATATAAACATTCAAATACTATTCCTCTGAGGATAACTCTGATGATGGATATCTTTCATCTGACTCAAACACTTCATCTATTATCCATCATGATTTTTCTGAGGATGACACTGATCATAGTTGGGAATCATATGCTTCATCTCCATCTCGTTATACCGATATCCCATTACAGGCTCACAAAAAGATCAGCCGAAAACCGCCTTGATCATCAGCTACCCACCCTCCCTCCCGACCACATCGGTCTCCTTGTACAACTTCTTCCTCTACTTAGGCCAAGGCCTAAGTATGGGGAGGACCGATGCCATCTGTACATACCATTCTTCTCCTATCTCCCAATCGCTCCATTTCCACCCTTATTCCATACTTAGGCTGACCAGATCCTAAGTATAGGGGGAACCGACACCCATCTGTATATACTCTCCTCATTCACATATCCCGATCGCTTCATTTTTATTTTCATTTTTTTCACTCCTTCACGCTTAGCCCGAGCTATGTCTTCTTTCCGCTTCTTGTGCTCTGAGGACACAACACTCGCTAGTATAGGGGGGTTTGAGTATATACTTCGTATATATTTTACACATATCTCGTACTTTCGCGTAAGTCTATATGTATTTACGGGGTGGGTAATCTTTGAAAAAAACAAAAAACAAAAAAAAAGAAAACAAAAGAAAAAAATCGCTACTAACTTTGCCCAAAATTTCTGAAAAAAATGGCTTCTTATTTTATTTTTGCATTAAAAAAAATTGTGTCTGCATTTCACACACCTGCACTTCATCCAACATCACATGCATTTGCATCTGTGAAAAGTCATCGGATTCTGAACCAAGTTATGAGTAGAAACCGAGAGTGGTCTAGACTTGACCTTAATCCACCTAATTTTCAGAGGAACTTCACCGAGAAATAAGATTTTAAGAGCTTCAGGTCTTTGACTTAATTCTTTAAGTTCCACATGACAATGTACAGCGTTTGACTCTTGGTGTCCAACCTGGTCTCTTCATTCTAGGTATAACTCTGGAATAGGGAATTAATTTGTACTCTCGCACTATGCAATTAGCTCAACTCAGACGGGATGTTGGAAGACTGTGTGAGTCTCTTTTCTGGTAGCGTGGAAATCTAAAGACCGGAGTACGGGTTGAAATATAGCTTCGGAAAAGGGATGGACGGTTGGGCACAATTTTTTTCTAAGATCCCAAAAAATGTACGGAACAAAAAGATTCTATATCCGTAGGGGCACAACAAGATCCAACCAGAACCACCAAAAATTCCAAATACAAAGAAGCAACTACCAAATAAAATCTGACCAAAAAGGTCCAAGCTTCAAGAAACCTGCAGATCTTGGTGGAGACTCGGCTACACTAGCCATCTTCACAAGGAGAGATGACTACACCGGCCACCCTCCAGTTCTTTTCCCCTTCTTCTAACTTCTCCCCTAATTCGATTGTGAACACAGTGCGACAGACCTTAGAAGGAAATACCTGACTCCCCGAGGACGAGTTACTGGAGAGGAGAGGAGCATGGTAGTCTAGCATTCTGGATGGGAAGAGCTAAAACCCTTCACACACATGAGTTGGTTGTTCAATATTCACAGGGTATACTTTGGGAAGAGGATTGATCTAAGATGACTTCTGAGCCGAAACTGTGGCAATGATGTGTAGAACTTGAGGGCTGTTGATTTTAAAATTCTAAATCTCACAGAAGTTTCGACACATTAATAATCCAAAGGTCGAGTCTAGTTTCATTATCACCTTCAGCTCATGGTCTTGGTATGGAACCCAATCTCATTTCACCTCATGGCATTTCTTTTTGATGCTCAGGGACGAGCATGGTTTAAGTATAGGGGGATGATGAATCTCAGATTCATCACTCTAAATCTCATTTATTAAGCTCAATTCCCTCAAAATCATCATCATTTCTGCATTTATTCTGCATAATTAGCATTCATGCATGTTTACATAAGATTGACATTTTATCCATCATCTTTTGCACAAAATAAGAAGCCAAAAATCCAAGCCAAAGTTGACCTATAAATAGCCTAATTTCCCGAATTTTTAACTCCTTCATGCTAACTTCGAATGACACAAAACCACCTCCACTACGTACATATCACTAACAATAATAAATGAAAAATACAAAAATATCACTAACCCTGTTAAGTGGACCAAAAATCCAAACCCTAATTTCAGGATTTTTCGACTAAAAGCCCCATGTCTTCCCCATCCAGTTTCTGATTTGATCCTACTTACTTTTGAACTAATGTACATTCAACTACCTTCAAAACAAGACCAAGTTCAAGTTAATCCGAGCTCGTATGTGAAAGTTGGGTTTTGGGCCGCTTTTGTACATTGTGTATTTTAGCGGTTTTTTACCCCATTATTTTTTGTACATATTTTCTTAATTAATAAAAATCCAAAAAATTAGATTAAGGTGTGTTTATTTGTCTTTGATTTTTCCATATTTTTATCGGACTTTTTTCTGGTTTAAAAATGATAAAAAAATTACAAAATCCAAAAAACCAGGTATTCTATGTACATGGGATACCCCAAAAAACTACTTTGTACATTTGATTTATTTTGGTTTTGATGTCTTCATGAAAGTTGTAGATCTCATCGATACGAGCATTTTTTGTGAAGGAATTTTTTTGATCCAAGGTCATCTACTATTTCTTTTTTATTTTACAAAATATTTTACCTCCGATTTTTCTGGTGCTGACACGTGGCAACCCCTGAGGCCGCCACGTGTCAGCGGTTTTTAGACCTCTTTATATTCATTTTCTTTATAAAAAATATTAAATAATCGCACGTACGTCGCACGTGCCCCCTGGCACGTGCTCCACACGTGCCCCATCCTCTCCCTCTCAGTCACGCACGTGGCGCCTCCACGGTCGTTCGATCAGCGGCCGATCGAACAACCCTGAGGTTGCCTTCAACCTCCTGCCGCCGCCCCCCAATTCTTGCAACCGTCACCTCCCGCACCGGCCCTCCGCAACCGGCGCTCCTTAAACCTCGCAACGGTCACTCCGCCAACGGCCTCCGCGAGCCTCGCCAACCATCTTCGGCCTCACCCTCTTCCCTATTTAAAGGCCTCCGACCCCCCCCCCTTATCCCTCATCCGCCGATAGAGCTTCAAGAGGTCTGGTGGTGACAGCTCGGGCTTCCCTCGACGTCGACAAGATCCGACCTCCTCCTCCACGGCCGTTGCAGTGCCAACAGCATACTGCCGTGCTCCGATCATCGTCGAGCCTATGACTTCATCTTCTCCGTCGCTCTTCGTCGAGCCACCGTCAACGCATCCACCGACTACGCCACCGCCATCTCCTCCATCTTCTTCGATCTACTCTGCCAACGCTTCCCCGACGACCACCACCTCAACACCACTGCCTCCATCTCCGACTCTACCAGCCTCCTCCATCATGAAGACACCAACACGACGCCCCCGATCGTCAGCGACGCCACAACGATCTTCCTGCACCGGTCCTCCGCCTTCATCACGTTCGCCAGGAGCACACCTTCAACCGATCCTCCTCCGCTCCATCGCCAGGGACACTCCAGCAAGCAACGACCACCGCCTTCCACTCCTCCGTCAGCGCCTCCCGTGGCCGGGCCTCCCTCCACCTCCTCTCAACTACGCGGCCGGGCGCAGCAGACTTGAGACCCCCCACGTACGTGCGAGGCAAGTGCGCCCGGGGGGTACGTCAGCACACGTCAGCCCAGGGTCACGTGCTGTGCACATGCCCCGTGGGCAAATTGCAAGTCCCCCCCTGAAGAACTTCCATTTTGCGTACCAACCCCCACCTCCAGAGGGCACGTGCCACGCATGTGCTCCTCTGGACATTTTGCAAAAAGACCCCCTGCTTCTGGGTAATTAAATCTCAGCCCCCCTGCACTGCATTTGTTTCTTTTATTATTTATTGCATTTATACCCTTGTGTTCCCTACTCATTTTGGACCTCCACATGGTTTTATTTATTATTCAAAAAAATATCATGATGTTCCTCACTTAATTCTCTACTGTTTGACATATTGTGGATATTTTTATGATCATTGGTTAATTAATAATTAATTGTTTTGTAGAAATTGTGAATTTTACTCATTTCTTGCTATTAAATTTGCCATTGATTAACCATTGTTCTAAAAATTCCGCAAAAATCATATATTGTAGGGTTAATTGTGCTTGATATTGTGCCCAAAAAGATTTGCCTTTGCATGCATAGATTGCCCTGTAAAAAGCATTTTGCATATTTCAGTATTTAATTTTAATAGGTTTTAGACCTACATTTTCGAAGTTTAGGTTTTTTTGAGATCCATCACCTAGTGATAGATTTAGATAATTTTATCTTTTGAAGAAAAATAGGTTTAATATTTATTATAATTAAATATTGAAATTCATTCTGTTTGCATTTGAAAATTCATAAAAAAATTCATCTTGCATCCAAAAATTCCAACAAAAATTACAGTGCACTCACTTCATCATAATTTACATTGTGGCCAAGTTTCGTATTTTTCGGACATCATTTGAATGCAATTTGCATTTTAGTCCCTAAAATAGGCCGAATTTGCATCTTGCATCCCTTATTTGCATTAAAAAATTCCAAAAAAAGACCGCCTTGAAAATCGTGCACGAATCTTGATAGTTATAATTCTAGGTTGTTCCTTTGCCTCCTTGTGATCGACCTTGGGACTTGCCCAAGTAAAATAAACATAAAACCACTTGATTGAAATTGAATAAATATTTGTGGTTATTTCTTGACCGATTCCGATTGCCACCTACAACGAATGACAAACCATTAATTTTGGCACGACGAGATAAAAACAACTTTTTAAAGCCACAATTTATCGGATCCGTCATGCATAGAATTCGAACACATGAACAAATGCAAAAAGGAAACACGAATCAGACATTTTTTATTTGATTTTTAATATGAAAGGAAAGGCAATGATAATGTGAATATGCCCTAATTAGTTAGAATATTTGAGCCATTTAATCATTACTCAATTTCAGGTTCAAATCACGAAGCTAGTTCCAATAATGAATTAATGCAAGGCTTGGAAAGCAATACATAAGAGACACTTGGTTTGAATTGAAGCATCAAAAATCAAAGTGTCGGAATAGAAACTAAACTATTCCATTAGAAATATCATTAAATTAGCTTCAAAATAAGACCAAAATCAACTCAAATGGGGTTTGGATGCTCAAGATATGAATAAAAACATCCAAGGGCATAAACGCAAAGAGGAGGAGAAGGCGACGTGGCCTACTTCGGACCGCCCAATCTTTGAAGATCAGACGATATCTGGAGACTCCAAGCGAGAATGTCATGGCCGAATGTTAGCCATTGGATGGATAACGGGGAGGTGCATCCAACGACACCTATACGCTCCTGGTTTTCTTCCTCTGCTGCGGTGGTGGTGGTGAGTTCTGTCCTCCAGCGAAGCCTTCATTGCTCCACCCCCATCTCCTGTCAAGCGAGCACCTCTGTTGGACTCCTTGGAGATGCTGGATTGATAGTCGGAGTGATGCCAAGCCAAGGGACCATCTGGAGGGAAGTGACATCGAACCATAGCCGAAGATGGAGCTCGCCAAGGATGCTCCAACGAAGGCTCCGGCTAATGATGATTTAAGTACCTGCAATGTTAGGACATAGCCTAAGCGAGCAAACGCGAGGTGGAGTGGGATTGAAGGCCTGGTAGGACGAAGAGGATGGAGGCCTGGTCATCTTCTCCGGCAAGCTCAGAGAAGAGATGGGTCGAAGTGTGGTAGGGGATGGAGGATAGAGAGGGTGAACAGAGGGCAAGGCGAAGGTGGTGGATGCGTGATGAAGCTCGGGGAATAATCAATGGTGAATGAACATGCGAGTTGAGGGCAAATTTAATCGAAGGAATCAAAAGAAAATACTAGTGAAGACCGAAGAGGACTTACCTGGGGTTTTGGCAGAGCGAAGCCTGGGATTGATGTCCTATGTGAACCTCGGGTATTCGTTGAACTTCCCCATCTATGGGGAGCAGCTCGACGGTGGAGGAGCACCGCAAGCTTGGCCTACCATAGCCAGGGGTCAACACCGGGGGACGCCGTCATCTTGGCGCCTCAATCGGTCCTCCCCTTATCACGGGGGAGGAGGAGTGGTGCTGAGCGGATCCCCACGTAAAGGTGGATGGGTTGCATTGGCGGTGTCGAGGGTGTATTTAAAAGATGGAGGTTGCAGTTCCGGTGATGGTCGACGTGCTTTGAGCGGGACATATGGAGAGGACGAAAGGGAATCTTGGAGGAAGTGGATGTACATGAGGATCATAGATGATCGGGCTCCGTCGTGGGCTTGTTTATGAGTGGAGAAGATGGCTGACAGGGCGGGGAAAATAGAAAGGGGTTGAGGTGTGTGCGTGGTGGGCGACACGGGCAAGGATAGGGGCTGGAGGTAGACGTCAGGTCCTCGGCCTTTGGATCTCACGATCCAATGGCTTGTAAGAGGGCGCTAAAGAGCGGAGCGGATCAGATCGATGGATGGTAGATCAAAGGGAGCAAAGAGCGCCATGTGTCGTGAGAAGAATAAGTTGCTAGCGACAGTCTGGATGCCATCTGGAGATACATCGGATGGTGGAGATCAGCTGCGGGATCCAACGGATAGGATTTAGAAATTCGGTAAGGATCAAATGACAAATGAGATGAACATGTGGCGAGCCTAAAATAGAGCACTGGCGGACGACAAAGATTTGATCTTATTGTATATCAAACGGTGGAAATTATAAGCAAGAATGGATGGCGATGATTGGAGGGGAAATAAGTGATCGGACGGTGGAAAAGGGGTGCGGGTGGCGCACAAAGGAGTGGGCCACGTGGCGCATCCAGAAAGCACCATGGGCCCAATCAAGTTATTTTGATAAAGAATGTGAAATATGAGGGAGAAGGGGGACGAATTTGGAAAAACTAAAAACATGAAAGGTGTAGATCTCAATGAGATCTACAAGTTTCATATTGACCAAAATGGAGACGAGGTCAAACAAAGGGCGAACTATTTTTACGAGCAATTTTAAGGGAATAAAAACACTACGAATTTTTATTTTGTTATTTTTTTATTTTTAATTTATTTTAAGACTCTGACATATATCAGGATTTAGCTGGTTTTTATTGACACTTAGTCTAAGATAGGGGGTTAATATCTACGAATTATGACAATGAAACAGGGTTTCATCAATTTATAAAAGGATTTTATATACAAATTTTAATTTGCAGATTTTATAGAAAAATTTTATCTACAAAAGAATTTGAACTACATAAATTACAAATATTTACAGCTTTTTATACACATGTGGATTTTATAATAAGTTTATAAATAATTTTTTGACCCATAATTTATATCCCGCGTGATAAATAGTTTACAAAAATTTTACAAACCATTTTACAAAAGCTTACAAAACATTTTTAAAATATTTTACAAATAATTTATAAATCATTTTACAAATTATTTTATAAAAAATATTTACAAAACCTTTATAAAGCATTTGACAAAAATATTTTACAAAAATTTTACAAAACAATTTTTACAAATATTTTACAAATATTTTTACAATATAATAATTTTGATACAAAATAATTTACAAACATTTTACAAACAAAATAGTTTTATAAAGATTTTACAAAAAAAATTACATAAATAATTTACAAAGGTTTTTACAAATAATTTAACAAAGAATTTTACAAAAATATTTACAATCGATTTTACAAAATGTTTTACAAAATATTTTACAAAAACTTTTACAAGCAATATTTACAAACAATTTACAAATAATTTTTCAAAATATTTTTATTCCAATTTTATAAATAATAATAGACATATTACTGAACAAAAGTACGAGTTATGGCTAAAGTATATATACAATAGTACGATTATGGCTAAAGTATATATATAATATATAAGACACCCCCTATACTTAGCTCGAACTATGTCCTAATAGTGACCAATAAGCGACAAAGGAAGACATAACTTGTGATAAGTACAGAAAAATGAAAAGAATCATAAGCTACAACGAATCAAAGAATGAAAAACAAAATGAAATAGAAGTGGGTGATCAGTGAAAAGAATCCTATGCTACAATGAATCAAAGAATGAAAAATAAAATGAAATAGAAGTTGGTGATCCCTCATATACTTAGGATCAAATAATCCTAAGTACAAAATACTATACAAGCAAGGAAGACTAGGGAAGAGAATGTTTATGAAATCAATGACTCGATCTCTCCTCCTTATATTTAGGGTAAAGGATCCCTAAGTATAGAAAAAATATC
Source organism: Ottelia alismoides (assembly GCA_037367405.1). Classification (NCBI taxonomy): domain Eukaryota; kingdom Viridiplantae; phylum Streptophyta; class Magnoliopsida; order Alismatales; family Hydrocharitaceae; genus Ottelia; species Ottelia alismoides. The sequence goes on from JAZKJV010008528.1 coordinate 100,935, forward strand.
AATAGTTGAGGGACAAGCGAGAGAACAAAAGAAACTAAGACAAAAAATAAACACGATAAAAGGAACGACATCACTCCCCCTGCACTTAGAGTATAAGATACCTAAGTATAGTCAACAACATGAGTAATGAAACATAACGAAATGAACAACTCGGTCTCCACACACCTTATACTTAGGATTAAGTACATCCTAAGTATAACAAAAATCCTAAGAGAGACCTAGGGTGTAAAATAAAAATGGAATAAACAAAGAACAAATATGATAAACGTGAAAATCGATTAGTCGAAAATGAGCCTCACAAGGTGAGGACTCAATCAATGTGACAACCTTTCAACAATCGTGTCTAATCAACAATTAACCCACACAAGAATTAAGTCACTCAAGGAAAGGGGCCAAAATTTATTATACCCTACAATAGATTGTATAGTGGACAAGTATAGTAGGGGTCGAACACAAGAAATAATGGAGGACAAACAATCAAAATTGGCTAAATAAGACAATAAATTATTTTTGGTATTTTCAAGGATTTTAAAATTTTTGCATGTTTCTAATTATATAATTTTTTTGGATTTTTATTTTTATATATTTTTGATATGTTTTTAATTTATAGTTTTTATTTTCCCTTTTTTATATTTTCTAATTTATAATTTTTCTTTTTTTCAATAAATGATATAAGAATATATATAATTATATGGATAATATATAATAATACAATTATAAATACAACTAAAAATAATAAAAAATAGCAGAATAAAATGTTTTGTATTATCTATAATTTTCTACTCTTTTTATGATTTTTAGGAAATTTTTGCTAATTTGTAATATTTTTAATGTCAAAAATATCCCTAAACAAGGATTAAACAAATAAGTAGAATTGATTTGAGATTTAAAAATAGCCAAAAGTCTCAAAATTCTCAAAATCAATTCTAATATATAATAAATGATATAAAGAAAAGTTAAAGATAGAAATAAATATTTTTGGATTTTTGAAAGATTTTTTGTATTTTTATAAAGGATTTTGGAACTTTTTAATTTTTAGTGATTTTCTTTTTCTATTTTTAGTGATTTCTGGTCTTACAATGCACAAAATATACTTTTTTGGATCTTTTAACAATTATTTTATATTTTTTTGGATTTTTTAATACAAACAGGGGCACGAACATGCTATTTTGATTTTTAATAAATAGAGAAAATGCCTAAATGCAAAAATAAAAATATGGCATGGAATTGTATGCTAGCATAAACTTAATCCTTATTTTTTCTCATAATTTTCTGTGCATGGATGATATTTTTAATAAATGGAAAATAAACAAAAAAAATAAATGAACTAGAAAGGGTATTTTTGTAATTAAAAATAAAGGAAAGGTTGATTATGCAAATAACCCAAAGTTCGTAACTGAAATTAGAAGTTTATGGACTCAACGTAATACAAAGACCCGTAGGGGGTTAACGCAAAATTGTCACCTCACGTGGGACGACACGTGAGGTGACGTGGCATGATCTCAAATACAATATGAAATATATACAAGGGTGCACTTGCAACTTTTACCAAAAGTTTTAAACTAATTTAAAAACTTATAGGACTAAAATATAAATAGATAAAAGCAGGAGGTTAAAGATGCAAAATACCCCAAATAGTGCCCGATTCAACGATCTCTAGTGCTCCACTTGACCACGTGTCGACCGTGCAACGGTAGATGGCGCTTTGGCATGGATGGCTAGGATTAGATTTCAACAGCTGATCAGATTGATGAGATGAAATGCATCCAACGGTGTCTGCTTCTTCTCGAGCAAGGTGATGACCGGACAACCAGAAGGATAGCTAGAAGAACACATCAAGAACTCAGTTGTGCCGAGCTTCGATCTGATCTCCTTCGCTCCTCCATCCACCTGTGAAACTCAGGGCAAGTGCAAAATGGAAACGTAGCTCCTCCGCCTCGGATGGTGGTCTCCGACGAGCAGTTTGGGCTTCGACATGTGCTGGCAAGGTTGAGGAAGAATTGGAACTCCATGTGCCTTGCGTAGGATCAAAAATGACCCAAGATTGGTCCTTTGGCTCTCCAATCCCTACAGAATCTTTGGCATGGAAAAACAAACATTTGGAGAACCTTGCGAGGACGGAATGGATGGGAATGTACTTGGGAGGAGTCCTCCGACGAATGACAGAGGAAGGAGGCCATCTCCTCGATCTGAACGAGACTGGGATGTGCGGAGGTGTGTTGGGAGAAGAGGAGGTGAATAAGGTGGTGATGGAGGCGATAGCGGAGGAAGACGCCGGTCGTAGTGGTCGGAACTGAGCGACGGAGACGAAGCTCCAACGAGTTGAAATTTTTGATTTTACGAAAATTAAAACAAGATCAAACAAAATAAAAGATGTCCCTACACTACTGTTATGCTAAGGAATAGAAAGAATAAGTAAAGAAGAATCTCACTATACCAGAACCACCTGGAGTGGACCTTCAGGTGGAGTAGGCGACGAAGCTCTGGATCACTTTGATCCAACACCAAAATTCATCGTTGAATGGCCAGAGGGAGAGATGCTATCACCAAAACTCGATCTAGGGCTACGGTTAGGTCTCTAGTCGATGGAAGAATGATCGAATTCAACTGAGTCTTGGAGTGAAATTTGTGTACATGGAGTTCTTTATCGGGATAAGGCACTCGATTCAGAGATGCCTCGACTGAGAAATGATCTTGGCGTGAAAGAGCTTCAATCGAGGAGCAAGATTTAAGAAGAAATCGAGTCAAAATATTGCAAGATATGATGGAGAGAAATCGATGAAGATGGGGATATAGTTCTGACAATGACATGCCTAGGGGGAAAGGGCAGTTGACAACCTAATTAAGGTTGAGACCTAATTGGTCCACGTCAGCTTCCAAAAGAAAAAAAATAAATCAAATCCTTTATTAATTCAATTAAAAATAGTAAATGATTTTATTAGTTTTAGGATAAACATAAGAAATGTTTATTATTTTATGCAGTATTTTAATACATTTTTTTTATTTTTATACGTTTATTCCTTACATGTTACTTTTTAGGGGTTCATTTATAGTATATTTACCTATGTCTGGTATATTTTATTTTTATTTCGTATTTTGTATTTTATTATTTTATATACATAATTTATATATTTATAAACTTTTTTATATACACAAAAATATATATTTTTTATTTTTCTTATGTATTTTGTACACTTAAATAAGAAATAAATAAGGATATTTATTATATAGGTATAAGTATAGTATATTCATCTATGTATTTTATATTTTATTTTATTTTACTATTTTCTTGGTGATTTTATTTTATTCCAAAAATGTAAATATATAATAAATAATATTTACAAAATTATAAAAATGTAAAACTATAAAGAATATAAAGAATGAATAAAATGAATATTTTATTCAACTATATAATACAATAGGGGTCAAAAACCTACCTTTACATCTTAATTCCAAATTAACTGAAGTTGTCTTCATTAAATAGCTAATTAAAAGATATATATAATTAAAGGTGATTTTGGTGATTTGAGATCATATGGAGAAGTTATGGGCCTGGAAGTTGAGGTTTTGGATTTTTATTGTGAGTATAAAATTTACACTATGTATTATTTTTGTGTAAAATCAATTTTGTATTTTTTTTCTACATATTTTTATCTACATCTTTCATGTACAATGTTTCTTTATTTGAGGTATAAATAATAAAGAATAAAATAGGGCCCAAAAATACAATATTGGAGAATAAAAATTAGGGTTTCTCTTATGTTTTTGACCCTTATCCAATCCTACTTTATTCCTAGTGGTCCCAATCATCAAGATGCCTGGGTCTTGGGGTTTAGGGTCACAAAATACCTTTGGCATTTTATTTCTTTAGCTTTTCTTTTATTTATTCTTTTAATTTGGCTTAAACAATGTATTTTATATAATAAATAATGAATGTTAATTTACGTAAAATATTGATATATACATTCATTTAGCAAGGTTTAAAGGACAAAATGAAATAAAAAAGATGATGAAATGGAGATTCATCACCCCTCCCCTCCCCATACTTGCATTTGCTGGCCCTAGCAAACACTTATGCAATATGTGTAGAAAATAAAAATAAAGAAAATAAAAAGAAAGAACTTGGATTGATTTTAATTCTTAAACTTGTCTTCATGAAATCAAAGTTTGGAGTTTAAGTCGAACCTTTGGATTTTATGTGTGGTTGGATCCTTATTGGGAAACGGATTTGAAACACAATGCCTTCGAGAATCACAAAACTCTACTCAAGTCTCCTCAATAGCCAGGTCAGAATAAGTAAACCTATAAACAAATCCTTATTACTATGAATCTATCTTAGACAGTGCATGTGATATGTTGCTCTCCTCAGATGAAGCGGTAAAAGTCAATCTTCTCTAACATGGTGACCCTAATTACTCAATCCAAGAACTCTTTCCTCAAGAAGTGGGGTATTCCCTTCTATGTTCAGTACAACCAGCTCAATAAGAGGAGGTGGAGAGAAGAATGGACAGTAACTAGTATAGCTACTTATCCTAGATGTTTGACCAGTGTAGCCAGTCATACGGTTGCAGGGTCCCATGAATATGACTTTGAAGCTCAAGCTTGCTTATTGACTATACAAATATATACATACCCTGAGAGGTATTTTATTTTCAATCAGGTTTGTCCTTTTTTTTGGATTCTTGATTTTTCCATTTTTTTGAATACTATATACAGAAACATTCACATATAGACTTTTTCCTCTTAATCCAATAGACTATCCCTCTTTTAAAGCATTATTGCGACCCACAACTTATGTCTTTAGACCTCTTTGATACTAGACCTGGTTGGGGTACAATGGCCACAAATGTGTGACTTTCGATGTTTCCATTGGCATGTGTCTCATGCTGGCAAATCCATCCCTCTAACACTTCAACTGAGGTGAGCAAAGTGAAAGGTGCATGTCTGCAAGCTAGATCAATATCCACAAGAGTCATGCATGTGTTCCGTAATATTCTACTTAGATAGTCAAGACGACATTGAACCAAGTCTCATGTTCTCAAAGAATTAAGTCTAGCGGACCTGAAGAATCTCAATTACAGTTCCTATAAGGTTCCTTTGATTACATAAATTTAAGGTCCAACCAAGATCCAGTCTTTGAATTTTATTCAGACTAGTTCAATTATCAAACTAAGTTTGGAAAATGCAAATGCTATGCAGAATGAAGAAAATCTTTTTATGATGCAATTTTCTTATTTTTGAACCTTTAACAGATTTTTGAAAAGGTTTTGCAAATTTTTATGAAATGTTTGAAAAGATTTTTGCAAATGTTTTTGGGATTTTTAATTTAGCAAAATTTTAGGGATTTTTTCAAAACATTTTTTTGGGAAAAGAAATAGGTACAAATTTTTACACGGGAGTGTGTCTTGTTATTTACAAGAATTAGGTTGTAGGGACTACAAGTTTGTATATACAAGGTTTGTAAACATACTTTATTTGCTTGAATCTATGTACATAGCTCTCAAAATAAATTTGATAATATTTTTGTAAATTTTTTTAAAACTTTATTTTTAAAAACTAATTCGACAAATGATTTTTACAAACATTTTACAAATTATGAGAATCATTTTGCAAAGATTTTTCAAACAGTATGAATGGATTTTTTTAAAATATTTTTGCAACCATTATACAAACCATTTGCAAATAGTTTTCAAAGAATTTTATTTCAAACAAAGAAAAGAAAATTTTACAACCAAACCATTTTTACAAAGATTGAAAATATTTTCTAAACATTTTTCAAAAGATTTTTCAAAGGGCTTTGGAAACGATTTTTCAAATATTTTGCAAAAATATCCCCCATACTTAGGCCCCTCCCCCATACGTAGGGTAAAATATCCCTAAGTATGGACAGAGTGTCAAAAGTTGAGGGCACATGTGAGGGATCAAAGAATGAACAACTCGGGGTGATCACCCCCCATACTTAGGACAAAGTACATCCTAAGTATATCAATGATTAAAGGGGTGACACCTTTTCAAAAGAAAAAGAAAATAAAAAAGAAAAAAAGAAAAGAAGAATAAAAGAAAAAAAGAAATCATTCAAAAGTGTTTTTGTCTGCTTTGTCCGATTCACAAGATGTAGTGCATTCATCTCATCTTCATATACAACTTAATCAAATCTACAATGGACAAGAAGGTGTTCTCTAGGTATGGTTTTAATAGATGTCTGTTGACCATGAAAGGTGTACGTCAGTTGACAATTCTGATATCATTACACTGCCATTGTCACATACATGCTTCACTGTAAACAACCTAGTACATTTGCTTTTCAATTTTCCTGAAAAAATACACAATTTTCATCGAACAACCAAACCTTCTGACCCGGCTCAAAAGTCTTTCGGCGGATGTGCTTGTCATGCCACTTCTTGACCTTTCCTTGTACATCAGGTTGTTGTCATATGTGTAATCACGTAATTTAACCAGTCAGTTCAGATCAAATTTTCTGTTCTACCCAAACTTTTTGGAATCCAAATTTCAAACATTATTGCCCACAAAGATTTATGAATGAGTTCCATGGATAGATGGCATGGCTTGCCTTCTGCTAGGTGGTAGGGATACATTCCGAAAGGTGACTTGTACGTTATTCTGTAAGCCCAAAGAACTGAGTCAAGCAACTGAGACCAGCTCTTGCGATATGAATGCACAAGATTCTGTAGAATTGTCTTAATCTCCCTATTGGAGCATTCTGCCAGGCCATTAGACTGTGAGTGGTAAGTTAAAGCTGCATGATGTTCAATGGAGAATTCTTGGGTTAGCTTCTTAACTTCTTTATTAATGAAGTGGCTACCACCATTAGATATGAGAATCATAGGTATATCGAACCTTGAGATGATATGATATTTTAGAAAATGACAAATGGTACGATTGTCGGCGGCTCGGGTTGGGATAGCCTCCACCCAATGACTTACATAATCGATAACGGCCAGAATGTATTCGAATCCCTGGTTGTTCGAAAATGGGCCCATGAAATCAACGCCCCATGCATCAAAAACGTCTAAAATTTGAATAAATTTCAAGGGCATTGTGTCTCTCATTTTGATTTTTCCACCCATTTTCTGGCAGTCATTGCAATGTTTCACATAGTCTTCTGCATCTTTGAAAACGGTCGGCCACCAAAGGCTGCAGTGGAGTACTTTCATTGTCATTCTTCTGTCCGAATGGTGTCCTCCAGATTCTCGATCATGGAAGTGTGCAAGCATGCTTGTAATCTCCTCATGAGGAATGCATCTTCTCCAGATACAATCTGCCCCCTCACGAAAGAGATATGAGTCCTCCCACTAGTCGAAATGAATATCATATAAGAATTTGTCAACTTCCAGTTTCACCCAATCTTGTGGAGTTCTATTGGACACAAGATAATCCACAACATCATCATACCTGAGGAGCCAGCTGACTGACAGTATGTCTTTGTCTGGAAAAGTCTCGGTGATTGGCCTCAAATTCGGCTCAGAAGATTCAGGCTTAGGTAACCTTGAGAGATGGTCTAACACCACATTTTTTATTCCAAGCTTGCCTCAGATCTCGAGATCAAGCTCCTAGAGTAGAAGGATCTATTTGATAAGGCATGATTTTGCATCCTTCTTCTATTGCAGGTATCGATGGTAGAAACTATACTTTGGATCCAAGGAGATGGGATCTGAACTTTTCTAGGGCAAAAACTACAGCTAGCAGCTCTTTCTTAGTAATGGTGTAATTATTTTGAGCTTCATCTAGTGTTCTGCTAGTGTAGTGAATAGCAAACGGTACATTGTCCTTCCTCTGCCCCAACACAACACCGATAGCATAATCTAACACATCAGTTATGATTTCAAATGGTAGTGTCTAGTTTGGTGTCTGTAGGACATGGGCCTGAGTGATCAAATCTTTCAATTGTGAAAAAGGCTTGGAGCACACGATCATCGATGATAAAGTATGTCTCCTTGCCTAACAATTCGGTTAGTGGATGGGCGAGCTTGCTTAAATCTTTGATTAATCGTCGGTAGAAACCAACGTGCCCTAAGAATGACCAAACATGTTTGAGATTGGTAGTTGGCTCTAGTTTTAAAATCACCTCCATCTTGGTTGGGTCAACTTCCATGCCACATTTTGAGACAACGTGACCCAATACGATCCCTTATGTCACCATGAAGTTGCTCTTCTCCCATGAAAGCACAAGATTGACTTCGCAGCACTTCTGCAATACTCAGTCTAGATAGACAAGGCATTGATCAAAGCAATCCTCGTAGATCGAGAAATCTCCCATGAATACCTCTATAAAACTCCTCACCAAGTTGGCAATTATAACTAGTATATATTGCTGGAATGTAGCAGGGGCGTTGCACTGGCCGAAGGCATCTGTCAGAAAGTGTGTGTCCCAAATGGATAGGTGAACATCATCCTCTCTTGCTCTTCAAGAGCGATTGCAATTTTATTGTATCCAAAATAGCTGTCTAAGAAGTAGAAGTATTCCTTCGTGGCTAGTCTCTCAAGAATCTGGTCGATGAAGGGCAATTGAAAATGGTCCTTCTTTATGGAGAGGTTCAGATGCATGTAATCCACACCGACTCACCACAAGGTCGGCACTTAGGTCAGAATCTCCTCTCATTTGTCATCAGTAATAATGGTGATCCCGGACTTCTTTGGCATAACGTGCAAGGGACTCACACATTTACCCTTGGAAATGGGATATATGACCCCTACATCACACCATTTCTGAATTTCTTTCACAACAACCTCCCAGAGGTTTGGATTCAGTCTCCTCTGGAGTTCGCAGGAGAGGGTTTATTATCATTTTCGAGGTAGATGTGATGCGAGCACATGGTTGGATTGATCTCGTGGAGATCTGATATCTTCCAGCCTATCACCTTGTGGTTTCGTTCAAGAACCTCCATCAAATGAGATTCTTGGTTTTCAGTCAGATGAGCATTGATTATGGCTGGATACATGTTAGGTTCTCCCGCAAGGAAGGCGTACTACATGTTGGAGGGAAAAAGGTTTATGTTCAGGAGGAGTAGGAGCTACTCTAGTGGTGACTTCGGTGATCACTACAGTATTAGTTTAGTATCCACCTTTGTTTGTTAATCTTCATAATCCAAGGATTCACAAAATTTCTCAATGATGTCCTCATGATTATAGAAAAATTCAATGATTTATTCTTGGTCTTTGAGGCTCAGGTGGTCCCATAGAATTCGTCAAGTGCATCAGCGAAAATCTCATTATCATCGACAAAGGGGAATTCGACTAAATTTTCCACTCCTTCCTTGGGAAAAAGAAATTCATGGATCTCAATGTCGTCCATGAATATATTTTTATCTTGGATCTCTGCAAGAAAATGAGAGTCTTCTTGGAAGCTAGGTGCAAGCGCACTTGACACAGATGCAACCTCTGTTGGTTTCGGCTCGAGAATGGTCTCTATCTGCACTCTGGTATTGCTAGAGTTGAATGTAATCTCTCCAGTTCCATAGTTCACTACTGCCTTGGCAGTTCAGAGGAATGGTTGACCAAGGACTATGGGCATGTGGAGCAGAGGTGTGGAGACGCCCATGTCTAGTACAATAAAATCAACAGGGAATTGAATTCCTTGAACCATGACGATTACGTCCTCCAACATGCCCCTAGGTCGCTTGACTAACTTGTCTGAGAACTGTAGAATCATCTTGGTAGGTTTAAGCAGTCCTAGCCCAAATTCTGTGAGTAGCGAAGCTGGCATAAGGTTGACAGAAGACCCGTTATCGAGCAATGTTCGCTCAAACTCCTGATAAAACATGCTAGACCTGATGAGTGGCATACCTTTGTCTTTCTTCTTATCCGAGAGATTGCTGATAGCGTTGACGGTGGCCATGGCAAGGCTGGCCTTTCATTCCTTCCACTCAAGCTTCTAGGGTTGTGGGGCCGAGGCTGACGCCTTGTTGTACATGCTTCCTTGACTCCTTTCTTTACTACCAACATGTACTCCATGTCTTTTATCAGTGACATATTTAAGACCAAGTTTTGAATAATTTCCATAATTGAAAGATCAGATAAAGCATTTTTTTCAATTTTTTAAATTTTTCGATCTTTCTCATTGCTTTAGGAAATGGAATATGTACAGAATTAGAAACTTCATCGTTCAGAATTTTGTCCATATCATTATGTACATGTAGATGGAAAAAAGAATCAAAATAGTCTACAAGTGGTGGACAAAAAAATGTAGGCGGCTTCCTTTACTGGCTTTGGATCTGCTGCAAGTGATGGCGTCTCCAAGGCTGACTAGTCTCCACCAAGTCTAGTGTTGCTACTGTCTTTTTGTATCCTTGTGTTTTCTTCATTTTTGTGAATTGTTTGCAGATAGTGCTCCTCCAAAAATGTATTCGGCTCCTGCTGACAGCCTTGTTTATGGCTCACCAACAGATGCATGATGCTTCCCCTTCCCGGTCACCGATGGCTGGAGTGTTCTACTGCTCCTAAGTGTAACAATGTTAGATATAAACAAGTTATTTTCATACGAATCAGGTAGAAAACCACAAGCTATTAGCTCCTTGCATTGGAAATTATTTGGATTGACCTCGACATGGACTGGAATTACGGTTTTGGCAGTTGTCACGTCATCAATCTTTTGGCTCATTTCAACCATGTTTTTCATTAACTATTTCAGACAAGCAAGAGTCGGGTTTACCAGTGCAACCTCAGAAAAGTCACCCTAATGGGGCCTCTGACTCTGGTATTGCTGGGGAAACTACTATTGGTATCCCTGAGAATAATAGTGAGGAGGGGGACGAGAAGAGTATGGTTGATACTGCTGAGAGGAATTCTACTATGGAGCAGCCGACTGTAGCTGGTGGTATTGTGACTGCCGGAAATCAGGCTGCCAGTATCACTGCCTCCAATTGTTTCAATGTTGTGGAGGTTGCCGGTACTGTGATTGGTAGGGTTGGAAGTTCCTACCCCTCTGCTACTACTAGTGGTATGACCGATTGACCGAGTTCTGACTCTAGAATTGTCCCCAAGGATGGGCGAGCTGTTGTTTATTGTTCGACACACCATTCACTTCTTAAATCTATGGCGAGTATGGAAAGAATTGCTCATGATACACAGACTGGGGATCAGGCTGGTACAACACCATCTGGGTCTGCTGCTGATGTGACTGCTGCTCAGTGGCCTACACATAGTATATGTACTGGGCGGGCTGAGACGGTAGGGAACTCGGCTAAGGAGGTTGTGTCAGTGAAGGCTCCTTCTTCTCAACAGGAGTCTCAGTAGTAGCGGGCACCGAGTTGCAGTCGTTGATGGTTCTGACAAGTAACTCCAGTTGTGTGGAAATCTAGTCGAGCTTGTCCAAGACCTATGTTCTCTTCTCAATGACGACAAGTTTTTCAAGGTCTTGCGACCTCTTCTCAATGATGTCCACCTTGAACAAGTGGCTCTTGAAAATACTAAGGTTGGAGCTCTCATCCTTGTCCTCTGAATGAGTCATCATGTTGACAGGCTTGTGGTTGGCTGGGGGCACCTTCATGTAGGCTCACAAAGAGGATTGAACGGCTCTTGATAACTAGGAATTTCTAGGGTCTAGTATTCCACACAAGGCGAGAACACTCAGGTCGCTGCGGTGACCGCTAAAAATCCCTAATTAATCAACAATTAACCCACACTAAAGATCAACAATTAGAAATAAATGTGGAGTTAAAATTTATTTTTAACTCTGCACAAAAGATGTAAAGGGCAAGTATGCAGAGAGTTCGAACACAGGGAGCAAACAGGGTAGAAGCACAAAAGTGTGTGTGTGTGTGAAGTGGTGTCTACACTATGCAAGCAAATGATTTTTTTTGTGGGTTTTTAATTTTATATTTTTTATTTTTATTTAATTTTTAATTTTGTATTTTGGTTTTTAATTTTCTGATTTTTATAATTTATAATTTATATTTTTTTCTTTTTTTTAATATTGGAATATAAAGACAATGTAATAAACGATAAGATAAAGTATTTATGAAAATGTGCAAAAATAACCAAAAAATCAAAAATAAAATGTTTTTGATATTTTTAGGATTTTTTACTGTTTTGTGATTTTTGTGTATTTTTCAAACTGTTTTTGGTATTTTTAAATACTGAAATAAGGGAAAATAGTGAAATATGTACTGGTTGTGAGTAAAATAGGAATTAAAATTAGCAAACAGCCACTAAAATTTTTCATACTAATTTTCTAATAAAGATAATGAAATATAAAACAAACAGGAACTTAGTTTGTATTTTTCTGAGTTTTCTTTGATTTTATAGATGTTTTTAAAGTTTTTATGTATTTTTAAATTTTTAAGGTTTTTCTTTTGAGATTTTTAGGAATTTTTGGACTGACACTAAAATAGATTAAAATACATACTAGGAAATTTTTTTAGAATTTTTAGATATATTTTACTATTTTTTTGGTATTTTCTAAGCTAGACAGTGAATACAAAGCATGTTTTTGATTTTTAATAAATATTAAAATAAAATAAAATCAAAACTAAAATTATGGCGTGGAAGAACAAGCATACAGGAGCTTAACCCTAATTTTTGAGAATTTTTGGAATTAGAATGATGGTCCAAATAAATACTACAAGTTCACAAAAATATCACAGCCTAGTAGGGGTATAAGTGCAATTATCAGAACATCCAGGGGCATACATGCAATTTTCCACAAAGGTTTGAACTGAATATTTAATTTACAGGACCAAAAACCAATTACGAAACCCGCAGGGGTATGCTAGCAATTTTCCCACCAAGGCGCTTGACTTGTACGCGCCTGGCGAGGACCAAGATGTAATTTCCACAAAAGTTGGGGGTTTACATGCAAAATTTCCAAAAATTTAACACTTAATCTGACAGTTCTAGGATTAAAACAAAATACAAAAAGGACCGAGGGCCTCAGTGCAAAAATGCCCTCACCTCACGTGTACAGGTCACGTGAGGTTACGTGGCGGAGGACCTGTACGTAAATAAAATAAAAGCAGGGGTCTTTTTGCAAATTTTACAAAATTTTTACACTACAAAGGAAAGGTTTTTAGACAAAAATATAAATACAAAATGCGCAGGGGTTTGAGTGCAAAATACCCCTCTTGCGCGCGATCCAACGGCTGCGGGTCTTCACTTAAACACGTGGCGTTGATCGGACGGTTGATGGCGCTTCGCATGGACGGTGGAGATTAGATCGCTCGAGGACGATCTAACGGTGGTGATGAAGCTTGATCCAAGGACGCTGCGCAATCTGGAGGCGCTCCAAGATCCGACGGCTGGGAGGTGATGACGAAGAACACGTCGGCCGCCGATGAGGGCGAGCTTCGACGCGCGAGCTCTCCGTCCTCCGGTGGAGATTGGGCTTCAAAAATGCGCGTGGAGGCTCCTGCTGGTCTCCTCTTCCTCCTGGAGGCGTCAAAAATCCACGGCGAGGGTCGTGGTGCTCGCGGGTAGCTGGCGGTGCTACGGGGCTTCAAAAGCTCCGGCGAGCTTCAAAACTCATCTCCAGGCGCTATCAAGTGCGCTTTGACCTGCAAAAAGAGTCAAAGGGTCCAGGGCAAACTGCCTAGACCCTTAGATGGACGTGGGGGTGCGTGATACGAGGTGGCGATGAACGGCCGGAGGTGCGCTCCGGCCAAGATGGTGGATGAGGCGATTCGAGCGATGAATCCCAAAATTTCTTGAGGGCTAATGTTCCTAAGACTACGGCTAAGATAATGAGCGAAAAAGAAATGGGTGAAGCGGCCCTCAATGGCCGGAGCCAGAGGGGGAAAGGTACCTCAACCCGCGGTCTTGCGGGAGGTGCTGGAGACACCTCCGACCTCTATCGCCTTGGCTGAAGGGCTTGCGGTGGAGCTGTCACCTCCAGGAAGCTCGGGAGCACGAAGGTGGCGACGAGGGGTGGACCGAAGGGACTCGATTTGAATTCGAAGGAGGGGGGTTCATTATATTTGGGTTGACCCGAGGTGACAGGGGTCCAAAGATCGACGAGTATCTAGCAAATCATGGGTCCAAAGACCAAGATTAAGCATGGGCGAGCTAGATGGATGGTTGGTGAACAATGTTGCAGAAGGATGCAACACAAAAATGTGAAAGATTTAGCCTCGATAAATCCACAAACATGGGTCAAAAACGAGTTTTTCAAGAGCCACAGGGGTCTAGGACAACTAGTTGACCGAAGTCAACTGGGGCTGGAACCTGGTTGGTCCACGTGGACCAACCAGGAAAAACCATGATTTAATCTTTTATTAATTCATTTAAAAATAGAAATAGGCCGAATTAAATTATGATTTAAAAATAAAAAATAATTGTTATTTTCTATAGTATTTTATTATGATTTTTAATTTATTTTATGAGGTATATTTTTACAAGTTTACTTTTTAGCCCTATATAGGTATATTACCTATGTATTTTAGTATTTTATTTTTATTGTGTATTTTAATTTTATTTTTTTATTTCTTATTTTGTAAAATTATAAAGTACTTTTATACACATAAAGATATTTTTATTTTATTTTTCTGATATGTTTTGTATATTTAATAAAATATGAATAAGTATTGTATAGGTATGGGTATAGGCAGTATACCTATGTTTTATGTATACAAGTATTTTTATTTTGAGTTTTATTTAGGTTTTTATTCCAATTTTAATGTACATAATTATTATAAGTAATATTTACAAAATTATAAAAATATAAAAATATAAAAATAATGAATAAATAATAAATTGAATATTTTAATCTGTACAACTATACAAGGAGGGTCCAAAACTCAACTTTCAAACCGTAGCTCCGTCAAATGCGAAACCACCTCCAATAAATAGCTTATTTTATTCTATATACAATTAAAGGTGAGTATGCTGCATTTGAAGTTTTCATTTGTGAGATACGGGTCTGGGAAGTTGGGATTCTGGATTTTTATTCAGACCATAACTTTTTATCTGTACATTATTTTTTAGTGAAATCAATTTTGTATTTTTCTTTATTAAATTATCTACAACTTTCATGTAAAAAGTTTATTTATTTGATGAATAAAAAGTGGAACCAAAAATAGGTCCCAAAATGAATAAAGAATGAATAAAATAATATAGGTATTTGACCCTTATCTCCCCCTACTTTATTTCTTGTCGACCTATTCATCAAGATGCCTAGGTCTTGGGGTTTCGGGTCATAAAATATTTACAATATTTTATTCTTTTTCTTTTCTTTTATTTATTCTATAACTTTGGCTTTAATTACAGTATTTTATAAACTAATTGAATGCACAAGCATGAATGCTAAGATGCTATATTTAAGACTATTTACAGGCATTTGCTAGGGTTTTTGGTGCCAAAATGATAGAATAAAGATGATGAAATGTGGATTCATCATCCCCCTATACTTTACCTTTGCTAGTCCCTACAAAACACTTATGCAATAAGTGCAAAAAGAAAAAGAAAGAAAAGAAAAAGAAGAACTTGGATTTTATTTGATTATCAAACTTGTCTTCACAATATCAAAGTTTGGAGCTTAAGTTGGACCTTTGTAATTTTAGTGCGGGCGGAACCTTATTGAGAACCGTATTTGAAATCCAACAGTCCCTGAGAATCCCAAAACTCTGTCCAAGTCTCCTCAATAGCCAGGTCAGAAATACGTCAATTCATACACAAACTCTTACGACTATGAATCTGACTCGTACAGTGTAAGTGATGGTGGCTCTCCCCGACTAGAATTGCAAAGAAACTGACTTCTCTAGTACGACAATCCAATGATTCCCCAATCCAATAACTCCATCCTCGAGGAGCGGGGTATTCCCTTCTAAGTTCAAGTGGCAACCAGCTCAAGAGGAGGGGGTGAAGAGAAGAATGGACGGTAGCCAGTGTAGCTACCTATGCTAGGATGCAAGACCAGTGTAGTCAAGTCAACCTGATGCAGGCTCACATGATATGACTTTGGAACTCAAGCTTGCTTATTGACTTTGTACAGACTTTACAGGCTTTTTATTTTTGTACATGCCTGAACACATTTTTTTTAATACTATTCACAAGCATTTATATAAGGAGTTTTTCCTCTTAAGCCAATAGACTATCCCTCTTTTGAAGCTTTATCGCAACCCACAGCCTCCTATCTTAAGACTTCCTAATCAGTGGACGGGTTGGGGTGCACTTCCCTCCCTAGAGGAGGACAAATGTTTCCACTTGTGTGCGTCTCATACCGGCAAATCCAATCCCCTCACCACTCCAACTGAGTTGAGACATGTGAAAGGTGCATGTGTCCAAGTTAGGTCATTATCAACAAGGGTCGTGCGTGTGCTCCGAAATACTCTATTTAGGCAGTCAAGAATCCATTGAACCAAGTCTCGTGATCCTCAAAGAATTAAGTCAACTAGACCTGAAGTACCTCAAACCCAGTTCCTATAAGGTTCCTGTTATTAGGTACATTTTAAGGTCCAATCAAGCTCCAATCTCTGGATTTTACTTAGACTCGTTCAACTATCAAACTCAATACGAAAAATGCACATGCTATGCAAATGATATGCAAAATGCAGAAAAATATTTTTGTGATGCAATTTTTCAAAGATTTTGAATTTTTTACGGATTTTTGAAAATATGATGCTAATGCATATGCAATGTTTTTGTCTTTTTCAAAGAAATTTTTCAAATGTTTTTGGATTTTAATTTTGCAAATGTTTTTGGAGTTTTTGAAAACAAAAACATTTGGCTGAGAACTAGGTAAAAATATGTGCACGGGAGTGCTTCTTTATATATACAAGAAGTGTATTTTAAGAATTTACAGGGTAAGTGGTCAATTTTATACATATATCTAAGTAGTGGATTTTGGTGTGATGTAAGTATTCCTCAAACTTATTTGACACAAGCTTTTTCACACAATTTTTGAAAACTATAGTCCAAAATAGTTTTTACAAACATTTTACAAACATGTACACACATTTGAAAATCATTTTGCAAAGGCTTTCAAAACAGTATAGATAGATTTTTCAAAATATTTTTGCAACCATTTTTCAAACCATTTGTAAATCATTTTTAAAACTTTTTATTTCACACAAAGAAAATAAATTTTACAAAACACACATTTTTACACGGGTTGAAAACATGTAACAAAATATTTTCAAAATAGTTTTCAATATATGTTCACAAAGATTTTCAAACTATTTTTCAAACATTTTGCAAAAAACATTTTCATTTGATTTATTAATCAGTAATTACAAAAGAATTTGAGGAATGATAACATCTTTTTATTAAAGATTTTTAATGAATTTTAAAGAATTATTAGCCATATTATTGAGAAAAGATGAAAGTACGAGTTATGGCTAAAGTATATACGTCGTATCTACGACCCCTATACTTAGCTTGAGCTATGTCCTCATAGATCGGAGAGAAAAGAGAAGACATAACTCGTACTGTGTATAGGAAAAACTAAAGAATAAATAAATGATGAAACGAATGAACGAATGAGAAGTTGACCGTCCCCCCTATACTTAGGATCAAATAATCCTAAGTATAGCAGACTGTACACAAAGCAGGGAGGGTCTAGGGTGGGAATGAACAGATCGTACTCAGATTGTCTCCCCCTATACTTAGGGTAAGATATCCCTAAGTATAGACAAGAAAAGGAGACAATGAAGAGGATTGAAAAGAATAGAACAACTCGAGGTGCACACCCCCCTATACTTAGGACAAAGTATGTCCTAAGTATGGAAAACTATCTACAAGGGCAGCACCTTTTTGATAGATAAAGAAAATAGAAAAGGAAAAGAAGAAAAGAAGAAAATAAATCAACAGATGAAAGAGTGATATGGACAGATGATCTGTACAGCGGAAGATAGAAGTGATCACCATGTATGAGATGCAGATGATATGAGTTAAAGGACACATCTCATACCAGAAGAATGGGGGCAACGTCAATAGTCGGCAGATCATGATCTAGATATAGCTTCAGGCGTTGACCATTGACGCGAAAGGTAGAGGAAGATGACGGTTCAGATATGTCGATGCTGCCATTGTCATGTACCTTCCTGACCACATAGGGACCTTTCCACTTGCTCTGTAATTTCCCTGGAAATAATTTCAGCCTAGAATCAAACAACCATACTCTCTGATCTGGCTCAAACTGTTTATGGCTGATATGCGAATCGTGCCTTGTCTTCACTTTCTCCTTGTACTATAGGCTGTTGGAAAAGGATGTATCTCTCAGTTCTTCCAGGGCTGCCAATTCTGCTCTTCTCTGTTCTCCTTTACTCTCGGGATCTAACAATAACTCAGTGACTGCCCAAAAAGATTTGTGCTTGATCTTCACTGGCAGATGGCACGGCTTGCCATAGACGAGTCGAAAGGGAGATGTCCCCAATGGATTTTTGAAGGAGGTCCGATAGGCCCACAAGACTGAGTCCAAAAGCTGTGACCAATCCTTTCGGTCTGGGCGGACAACTTTCTGCAAGATTGTTTTTATTTCCATTTTCGATACTTCGGCAAGACCATTAGTCTGAGGGTGATACGGTGTGGCAACCCGATGGTCAATGCTGAACTCATCTATAAGGGCCCTAACCTTGTCATTGATGAAATGAGACCCCCCGTCTGAAATCAAGACTCTAGGTACCCCGAACCGTGAAATGATATTCTTCCTCAAAAAATTGCATACAGTTTTAGCATCTGCGGCTCGGGCGGGGATGGCCTCAACCCATCGGCTGACATAATCTACAGCGAGCAAAATATGCTCGAGTCCCCATGCATCAAAAACCTCACAGAAGTGAATAGGTTGCATGGGCATCATGTCTCCCTGTCCGCAGGTTCCCATTTTCTGACAGTCAGTATATCTCTTCACGAACTCATCAGAATCCTTGAAGAGAGTAGGCCACCATAGGCTGGATTGAAGCACCTTCTGTGCTGTCCTTTTTCCAAAATGATGTCCTCCTGCCTCAAGCTTGTGGCAGTACGTGAGGACGCTGTGATGCTCTTCTTGAGGAATGCACCTCCTCCAGATATTGTCCCCTCTTTCATGATAAAGGACGAGATCCTCCCAATGGTAAAACTTGGCCTTCGCCAGGAAGGTCTCGAGTTTCTGCCTGGGCCAACCTTGTGGGACCGTCTTGGCAACAAGATAGTTCACAATGTCGGCATACCGCGGAAGTGAGGCGACAGCCAAGATCGCCTCATCTGGAAATGTCTCTGTGATAGGTGCGTTGGGCTTAGATTCCTCAAGATTCTCCAATCTGGAGAGATGATCCGCCACCACATTCTTGACTCCAGGCTTATCCTTAATCTCAATATCAAATTCCTGGAGTAGAAGGATCCATCTAGTAAGACGTGCTTTGGCATCCTTCTTAGCCATTAAGTACCGGATGGCGGTGTGATCGGTGTAAATTGTGACTCTAGATCCGAGAATGTAAGATCGATACTTATCCAGAGCAAAAACTACGGCCAGCATCTCTATCTCAGTCACAGTGTAATTCCGCTGAGCGGCATCTAAAGTCCGGCTGGTGTAGTGAATGGCAAACGGTAAACCATCCCTCCTTTGTCCAAGCACAGCCCCAACGGCAAAATCTGAAGCATCCGTCATGATCTCGAATGGGAGAGACCAATCGGGTGGCTGAAGGACAGGAGCTGAAACAACCATATTTTTGAGAGTCTCGAAAGACGCAAGACACTTATCATTGACAATAAATTCGGTGTCTTTTGTCAGCAAGTCAGTAAGTGGTCGGGTAATTCGACTGAAGTCCTGAATGAACCGTCGGTAGAAACCGACATGCCCCAGAAAAGACCGCAACTGATGCAAGTTGGACGGCGGATTGAGTTTTCTGATGATATCCACCTTGGCAGGATCGACCTCCATGCCCCTGTTTGAGACGATATGACCAAGGACCGTCCCTTGAGTCACCATGAAGTGACTCTTCTCCCAAGGTAAAACAAGATTGACCTCTATGCAGCGCTGAAGCACACGGTCTAGGCAGTCAAAACAAGCATCGAACCCGTCGCCATAGACCGAGAAGTCATCAAAGACCTCTAAACAGTCACCCACCATGTCCGAGAAGATGGACAACATGCACCTTTGGAATGTCGTCGGAGCGTTACATAGACCAAAGGGCATCCGTCTGAAAGCATAAGTCCCAAACGGACAGGTGAATGTCGTTTTCTCCTGGTCTTCGGGCGCAATGGCCACTTGATTGTATCCAGAGTACCCGTCAAGAGAGCAGTAATGACTCTTCCCAGCTAGCCGCTCGATAATCTGATCAATGAAGGATAGTGGGAAGTGATCCTTCTTGGTGGCCTCATTCAATCGTCTGTAGTCCACACAGACCCTCCAAGAAGTGGGCACTCTGGTAGCGATCTCCTCTCCAGACTCATTGACAACTGTAGTGATACCCGTCTTCTTGGGTACCACATGCAACGGACTAACCCATTTGGAGTCGGAGTTGGGGTAGATAAAATCAGCGTTCCACCACCTTGAAATTTCTTTCATGACTACGTCTCGAAGATTCGGGTTCAGCCGTCGTTGGAACTCACGTGACAGCCTAGCGTCATCCTCAAGATAGATGTGGTGGGAGCACAGAGCCGGACTAATCCCCTGGAGATCAGCTATACTCCAACCTATTGCCTTGCGGTTTCTTTCAAGAACCTTCATCAGACGAGATTCTTGTTCTCCAGTCAAATTTGTTGAGATAATGACTGGGTGAATTTCTGGCTCACCCGCAAGGAATCTATATGTCATCGACTGCGGCAAAGGTTTCCGTTCTGGACAACTGGGAGGTGGCAGATCTGGCTTCTGATATGTCTGTGTAAATGCTACCAAGTCTGCATGGGATAACTCTCGCTCTTCATGAATCTCTGACGAAGGGCGTCCTGCTGAATCATCAATAAACTGCACTGGCTCGCACTCTGTCATGGTTGTCGGCTCAGAAGGAATCAAACAAGGTAAATAATCATCAAAATCATCCCAGTCAATGTCTGAATCTGAGGATTAGAAGAAGATGAGCAAGAATGAAAATCATCGGCACCACTCATCACGACACTGTCAGCCTCAGGTATATCCTCATCCAGGGGTGTGCTCTCCCGGCTCTCGACTGCCATGAGCTTGAGATATAGTGAATCTGTAGGAAAGGCGAGGGTCGGTGCTACAGGATCTATCCAGTTGGATTCATCATCAGTCATCACGAAATCAGACACCTGGTGGATGTCTAGCTCGTCCTCTATCATTTGCTCGGCTTCGCTGGATTGCTCTGAGCATGCCAACTCTCTGGCTCTGATCTTGTCGATCGTATCTATTTGTATGCTTTCGCCCTCTACGTGAAAACACACCGTCCCACTATCATGGTCGGATACCGCCTTGGCTGTGGCCAAGAATGGGCGTCCAAGTATGATGGGGGCATCGGTTACCGACTCAGGGATCTCCATGTCCAATACAACAAAGTCCACGGGGAATTTCAGGCCCTGAATGGTAACGACCACGTCCTTCAACAACCCCTTCGGCCTCTTGATCGACCTATCAGCAAACTGAAGGACTGTCCTGCTTCGAAGAAGAGGGCCAAACTCGAATCGTTTGAGTAAGGCTGCCGGAAGGAGGTTGATCGAAGACCCGCTGTCTAATAGAGTACGATCGAACCGCTGCTCCTGGATCTCGCATCTGACATAGGAGGCTCCTGTATCAGGTCTCTTGGCTGGCAGTGTGTTCTGAATGGCGCAGCAAGTGTCATGAGTGAGCATATGTATTTGATCTCTGTGCCTCTTCTTCCTTCGGACAGTAGTTGTCTCTTTCAAGTTCTTTTTGAAGAAGGGGATATGCTCAAATGCTTCCCATAGAGTCAGCTGAATGTGGAACCTGTCAATCATTTGGTTGCCGAATTCTACCTGCTGGTTCTTTTTTGGGTTTTCTTTTTTGTTCCCCTTCGCCCGGCGGAGTGTCTCGGGGAAGGGTATGGTAGGGGCCTCCACAGATGGAGGGCTAGGAATAGGTCCCTGTGCTTGTGAGGGAGGAGAATCCATACAATCATCATCATTCAACACATATGGATCCGCAATGTGAATAGGAACCTTTCCTTTATTCATATTTTTGTTTTTCTTTTGGTTTCCACAGTCCCTAGGTACAAAATGTGGGAACATCACAGAGGGGGGCTCAACAAAAGTAGAGGTGGTGGCCTCAGTACCACCACCGGCACCTGTCTCTGCGGCATCAGCACCGCGCTCTGGCTCAGCATCCAAAATGGTGGTATCAGCACCACCGTCTTCATCTGGTCTCACGACGGCATCAGCACCGTCATCTGGATCTCCATCATTGGTGGCATCAACACCGCGACTCTGCTCCTCTGGTGCTCCTAGTTCTGCATCTGGTTGTCGCTCAGAAGAGGCGCTGCCTGCGGGCATCCTACCGCTCCTAGTAGTCACAAAATCAGCATCATAGAAAGAATAAGACATATCACTCAAATAGTAAGTAGGAGAGGTGTCCTCTGTAAACTCTACCTGCTCAGACTTCCTTTTCAGATTGTTCGGGTTAGGTTCAATCTGAGCGGGTATGGCGGCCTTGCCTTTGATAATTTCCCTCATCTCCTGCCAGAATTCATCCATTTCTTGCCGGAAGGATGCTCGCTGTTCGGAGAGCAAGCGGGCAAGATCATCGAGAGCTGGGTTCTCAAAGGTGGGGCCCTGAGAACCGGATGGTTGTCCCTGCTGGAAATGGGGTTGCTGCTGCTGCTGGTGTTGCTGGTACGGATAGTTCTGGGTCGGCTGGGCATAAGATTGCTGAGGCTGCTGACGCTGCCTCCACTGTTGTCCCTGATAGGTGGGACGAGGACCACTCTGATACTGCTGCTGATGGGCATACTGAAGCTATTGTTGCTGGTGTGGCTGGCTGTTCTGATGTCCTTGGGCAGGATTCTGGTGTTGGGAGGAGGAGCCACCTTTGCCCCAACAGAATCCTGGATGATCACGAAGGATCCCAGGCTGAGGGTACCGGTCGTACCAAATCCCATTGACTTCCATCAATAGTTCCTGCTCGAAGGAGGGTGGAGGAAGAACTGCCAGTGGCTGCTCCGGCTGATACACCACCATCTGAGTGTCTGGAGATGGCGGCTGTGCTGGGTAGTACTGTAGCAGTGGAACTAGCTCTGCCTGGATATGGTTCACCTGGCGGTACAAGGTAGAGGCTTGGTTAGAACTGCTACTGCTGAGGTCAGCCCGTGACCTAGGAGGCTGCTGGGAGTGAGTTTGTGCCTCCTGGACGCAAAGGATCTACGTCTTCAGGTCACTCACGGTTTTGGCAATCTGGTCCATCTGGGCCATGCCTTGCATCTGCTTCTTCTCGAGGATCTCGAGATGGTCCAGCTTCTCACTAATGATGCCCATGTCGGCTGCGGCTGATTCAGCTTGGGCTGCGGCTGCCGACACTGTGTTGGGACCGGCATCGATGCGGGCAATCCTCTGGAATGATCCTGCTCCTTGCGGGGGCTTCTGATGCGTGTAGACTCGGGCTTGGGCCATTACGGTTGAGTTTTCTGCCATGCCCTCGTAAATGGCCCAGACGTCGTCTTCACCCTTGGAAAAGTATGACCCACCGCAAGAGGCGTTGACAAACCCCTACAGCTCCGATGTCAGCCCACATGTGTTATCGCTTCTTTTGAGTGAATTCAAACAAGCGCCTAATGATTTTTGTATTTTCTTGATCCTTCTTTGTCCAAAAACAAAGGGAGAATAGAGTCGGAAAAGCTTATGCAAGTCGACACCAAGGTGGAAATCTCACCTTTGTGCCTAAATGATAGATGCAAAGTGAGAAGACTTACAGCGAATCGCAGCTCTCTCCATGCGGGATGCAAAGCAGAATTTGTAAACCTAAACTATATGGCGATATGCAATGCGGAAATCGTCCTAAGGTAGGCAACTTCTAGCGTGAAGAACCACAAGCTAGCCACTAACTCTCAATCCTAATGTCCGGTCTAGGCTCA
Source organism: Ottelia alismoides (assembly GCA_037367405.1). Taxonomy (NCBI): domain Eukaryota; kingdom Viridiplantae; phylum Streptophyta; class Magnoliopsida; order Alismatales; family Hydrocharitaceae; genus Ottelia; species Ottelia alismoides. Next base: position 124,838 of record JAZKJV010008528.1, read on the forward strand.
CCCCTCCTCTGCTCAACACACTTGAGTTAGGAGAAAGCGCTTGTGTGGGATGAGCTCACAGCGCGCAGATCGAAAGGTAATAGCCAACTGTTTAATTAGTCTAAGTCCAAATACGATCTATAGGAGCATGCAAGGGTTATTAGTGTGTTTGGACCTATTCTAATCGGATCAAGCAGGGCCTACAACTAAGGGCTCAATCCATAAGCAAAATCGGAAAATGACAATGGAAAATGCGAGAAAAACCGCAGTGAGCCCCCGGGTGAATAAACAACCGGAAATTAGGCCCGGAGTGTCCAAGAGTCCAAGTACCTGTATTATTACAAATTATAAAAGTCACTCTCTCACAAAAATAAATTGCAACTAATCTACCACTCTCTCTCACTCCTCCTGCTCTCTCCTGCCGGCTTGGCCAAAGAATAGCCGGCTCCGCCTCACGTGGTTGCTTCGGGTCACCTAGGCGATCCGCCTCGCTCCGCGGTCCCTCGCAAGAAGACAAGAAAAGAATGGTTAGACAGCTCAATCAATATGTATCAAAATGCAAGAGAGATAAAACAAAGCTATGGTAGACAACAAGCACAAACAGACAAAAATGTGAACTACTCGCTGTTGCTCCCCTGCAACGGCGCCATTTGATAACTAGGAATTTCTAGGGTCTAGTATTCCACACAAGGCGGGAACACTCAGGTCGCTGCGGTGACCGCTAAAAATCCCTAATTAATCAACAATTAACCCACACTAAAGATCAACAATTAGAAATAAATGAGGAGTTAAAATTTATTTTCAACTCTGCACAAAAGATGTAAAGGGCAAGTATACAGAGAGTTCGAACACAGGGAACAAACAGGGTAGAAGCACAAAAGTGTGTGTGTGTGTGTGTGTGTGAAGTGGTGTCTACATTATGCAAGCAAATAATTTTTTGTGGGTTTTTAATTTTATATTTTTTTATTTTTTATTTAATTTTTTATTTTGTATTTGGTTTTTAATTTTCTGATTTTTTTAATTTATATTTTATATTTTTTTCTTTTTTTTAATATTGGAATATAAAGACAATGTAATAAAAGACAAGATAAAGTATTTATAAAAATGTGCAAAAATAACCAAAAATTCAGAAATAAAATGTTTTTGATATTTTTAGGATTTTTTACTGTTTTGTGATTTTTGGGTATTTTTCAAACCGTTTTTTGTATTTTTAAATACTGAAATAAGGGAAAACAGTGAAATATGTACTGGCTGTGAGTAAAATAGGAATTAAAATTAGCAAACAGCCACCAAAATTTTCACACTTATTTTCAAATAAAGATAATGAAATATAGAACAAACAGGAACTTAGTTTGTATTTTTCTGAGTTTTCTTTGATTTTATAGATTTTTTTTGAAATTTTTATGTATTTCTAAATTTTTAAGGTTTTTCTTTTGAGATTTTTAGGGATTTTTGGATTGACACTAAAATAGATTAAAATACATACTAGGGAATTTTTTAGAATTTTTAGATTTATTTTACTATTTTTTGGTATTTTCTAAGTTAGACAGTGAATAAAAAGCATGTTTTTGATTTTTAACAAAAATATTAAAATAAAATAAAAATCAAAAACTAAAATTAGGGCGTGGAAGAACAAGCATACAGGAGCTTAACCCTAATTTTTGAGAATTTTTGGAATTAGAATGAAGGTCCAAATAAATACTACAAGTTCACAAAAATATCACAGCCTAGCAGGGGTATAAGTGCAATTATCAGAACATCCAGGGGCATACATGCAATTTTCCACAAAGGTTTGAATTGAATATTTAATTTACAGGACCAAAAACAAATTACGAAACCTGCAGGGGTATGCTAGCAATTTTCCCACCAAGGCGCGTGACTTGCACGCGCCTGGCGAGGACCAAGATGTAATTTCCACAAAAGCTAGCGGTTTACATGCAAAATTTCCAAAAATTTAACACTTAATCTGACAGTTCTAGGATTAAATCGAAATACAAAAAGGACCGAGGGCCTCAGTGCAAAAATGCCCTCACCTCACGTTTACAGGTCACGTGAGGTGACGTGGCGGAGGACCTGTATTTAAATAAAATAAAAGCAGGGGTCTTTTTGCAAATTTTACAAAATTTTTACACTACAAAGGAAAGTTTTTAGACTAAAATATAAATACAAAATGCGTAGGGGTTTGAGTGCAAAATACCCCTCTTGCGCGTGATCCAACGGCTGCGAGTCTTCACTTAAACACGTGGCGTTGATCAGACGGTTGATGGCGCTTCGCGTGGACGGCGAAGATTAGATCGTTCGAGGACGATATGACAGTGGCGATGAAGCTTGATCCAACGGACGCTGCGCAATCTGGAGGCGCTCCAAGATCCGACGGCTGGGAGGTGATGACGAAGAACACGTCGGTCGCCGACGAGGGCGAGCTTCGACGCACGAGATCTCCGACCTCTGGTGGAGATTGGGCTTCAAAATGCGCGTGGAGGCTCCTGTTGGTCTCCTCTTCCTCCTGGAGGCGTCAAAAATCCACGGCGAGGGCCGTGGTGCTCGCGGGTAGCTGGCGGAGCTACGGGGCTTCAAAAGCTCCGGCGAGCTTCAAAACTCGTCTCCAGGTGCTATCAAGTGCGCTTTGACCTACAAAAAGGGTCAAAGGGTCCAGGGCAAACTGCCTGGACCCTTAGATGGACATGGGGGTGCGTGATACGAGGTGGCGATGAACGACCGGAGGTGCGCTCCGGCCAAGATGGTGGATGAGGCGATTCGAGCGATGAATCCCAAAATTTATTGAGGGCTAATGTTCCTAAGACTACGGCTAAGCTAATGAGCGAAAAAGAAATGGGTGAAGTGGCCCTCAATGGCCGGAGCCAGAGGGAGAAAGGTACCTCAACCGCCGGTCTTGCGGGAGGTGCTGGAGACGCCTCCGACCTCTATCGCCTTGGCTGAAGGGCTTGCGGTGGAGCTGTCACCTCCAGGAAGCTCGGGAGCACGAATGTGGCGACGAGGGGTGGACCGAAGGGACTCGATTTGAATTCGAAGGAGGGGGTTCATTATATTTGGGTTGACCCGAGGTGACAGGGGTCCAAAGATCGACGAGTATCTAGCAAATCTTGGGTCCAAAGACCAAGATTAAGCATGGGCGAGCTAGATGGATGGTTGGTGAACAATGTTGCAGAAGGATGCAACACAAAAATGTGAAAGATTTAGCCTCGATAAATCCACAAACGTAGGTCAAAAACGAGGTTGTCAGGAGCCACAGGGGTCTAGGACAACCAGTTGACCGAAGTCAACTGGGGCTGAAACCTGGTTGGTCCACGTGGACCAACCAGGAAAAACCCTGATTTAATCCTTTATTAATTCATTTAAAAATAGAAATAGGCCAAATTAAATTATGATTTAAAAAAATATTTGTTATTTTCTGTAGTATTTTATTATGATTTTTAATTTATTTTATGAGGTATATTTTTACAAGTTTACTTTTTAGCCCTATATAGGTATATTACCTATGTATTTTAGTATTTTATTTTTATTTTGTGTATTTTAATTTTATAATTTTTATTTCTTATTTTGTAAAATTATAAAGTACTTTTATACACATAAAGATATTTTTATTTTATTTTTCTGATATGTTTTGTATATTTAATAAAATATGAATAAGTATTGTATAGGTATGGGTATAGGCAGTATACCTATGTTTTGTGTATACAAGTATTTTTATTTTGAGTTTTATTTAGGTTTTTATTCCAATTTTAATGTACATAATTATTATAAGTAATATTTACAAAATTATAAAAATATAAAAATATAAAAATAATCAATAAATAATAAATTGAATATTTTAATCTGTACAACTATACAAGGAGGGTTCAAAACTCAACTTTCAAATCGTAGCTCCGCCAAATGCAAAACCACCGCCATTAAATAGCTTATTTTATTCTATATACAATTAAAGGTGAGTATGCTGCATTTGGAGTTTTCATTTGTGAGATACGGGTCTGGGAAGTTGGGATTCTGGATTTTTATTCAGACCATAACTTTTTATCTGTACATTATTTTTCAGTGAAATCAATTTTGTATTTTTCTTTATTAAATTATCTACAACTTTCATGTACAAAGTTTCTTTATTTGGTGAATAAAAAGTGGAACCAAAAATAGGTCCCAAAATGAATAAAGAATGAATAGAATAATATAGGTATTTGACCCTTATCTCCCCCTACTTTATTCCTTGTCGACCTATTCATCAAGATGCCTAGGTCTTGGGGTTTCGGGTCATAAAATATTTACAATGTTTTGTTCTTTTTCTTTTCTTTTATTTATTCTATAATTTTGGCTTTAATTACAGTATTTTATACACTAATTGAATGCACATGCATGAATGCTAAGATGCTATATTTAAGACTATTTATAGGCATTTGCTAGGGTTTTTGGTTCCAAAATGGTAGAATAAAGATGATGAAATGTGGATTCATCACCTCTCCTTTAGCCATCTCCTCAAAGACTTCACATATGACATCCTCATCTTTTTTAAAATGCGAGCCACCACATGCAACATCAACAAATCTTTGACTATCAAGTATCAACCCACCGAAGAAGTGTTGAACCAGACTAGTCTTCGTAATCTCGTGGTGGGGACACTTCTCCTACAGATCTCTGGAATCATTTCCATGCTTCATGGATCATCTCGTGGGGCTGCTAGATGAAACTGGAGATGCGGGCGTGCATCTGGTTCAAGCGACCTAGAGGATAAAACTTGTGAAGAAATGCGGATTTCAACTCCTCTGATGTTGTCACTACCTTCCCCAAATGGTTTACCCAATAAAGGGCCTTGTCATGGAGACTAAATGAAAAAGCAGTCATATTGATCACTGATGAGAGAATAACCACCAAGACTCGGGTGAATAAAATAGATCAAGGGTCGTTGCGACCCGAGTCTTGGAGACAATTCAGTCAATCAAGAAAATGTGAGATCAGACCACCAAAACAAGATAAAAATCAAAGAAACTCAATAGTGGCCCTGGCTATTAGATTAGCCTGGTATAGCGAACAGGGTCGGACTCAGGGAGCACGTGATGGCCTCACGGCCTACGAAATAGTCTAAAATTAAAGAAAATAAAAGAAAAGGATTTTTGGTGGATTTTGAATAATTTTTATATTTTTTGGATTTTCAAGTAATAAAGGAAATAGGAAAAACAAGGAAACAAGCAACTTCACACAATTATTTAACTACTCAAATAAGCTCAAAAAAATCAAATAAAAATATTTTTATGTTTTTTTATATTTTTTACTATTTTTGATTAATTTTTGGTAATTTTCTGATTTCTAAATATTTTTCTAAAAATGAAACAAGACAGAAAATGCAAGGCAATGTCTAGTCAGGCTTCAAGGGCCAAATTAAAATACAAAATGGCCCTAATAAAACCTGAAGGTAATTTTCCTGTAAAGTATGAAATACAAGGAAAAATTAGGCACTGGATTTATTATTTTTGGATTTTTCAATTATTTATTAGAATTTTTATACGTTTTTCAATGTTTTCAATTTTTATATTTTCTATATGTCCAAAAATGACCAAACTTGGTCGGAAAATCAAACACAGTAAGACAAACGATATCTAATTTTTTTGTAATTTTTAAAGTTGTTTTAATATTTTTTTGTGATTTTTAGAACTGGATAGTAAGAAAAATGCGTGTTTTTGAATTTTTAAAAATACTAAAAAAGTCAAAAATATCTCCAAAAATTAGAGAAAATTTTACACCATGGCAAGAGCCATATCCAATTTTCATCAAATTTGGAGTAGTGTTGCTATTTTATTAAAAGTAAAAACCAAGGCATAATGCACAGGGACCTGTTTGCAATTAAAATAAGTTCCAGGGCCCCTTGAATAACACGTCTGGAAAGTATAGGGCCCAAAGTGTAAAAAGCCCCGAGAACCACGCGCGCTGCACGTGTGTTACACTCAGAGGGGCATAAGTGTCATTCCAATTAATAAAAATATAAACAGTAACACGCCAAAAACACAGGATGAAAGCTGCAAATACACCAAAGCTCACGTGTCGACGCATGTGTCCATCATATACAGGGGCATAAATGCAAACAAGAGAAATAACAGGGTCCTCAATGCAATATGTCCAAAATAAAAACAACTACTAAACGTATTTACAGGACTAAATATTAAATACAAAAACTAAAGGGGCCTAAGAGCAATTACCCCTTATTATATGCCGAGGGCTGGATGCGCGCCACGTAGCGAATCGAACGGTCGAGGAGACGCGGCGCACAACAAAGGGACCCCGCTTGGATCAGACGGCTGAGGACCCCCCACATGGAGGATCTGACAGTTGTGAATCGCTGTGGCTGCACGAAGGGTCTCCTGCTCTGATCTGACGGAGGAGAGCTGGCCACGTGTATGATCGACGACTGCGGTGCGTTGTGGCTAACCCTCGTGGATGGAGGGTCCAGATCAGTCCTCCCAGAGATCAAACGGTGGAGGGCTCCTCAGATGGATGGCTAAGATCTCATCTGGAGTAGGAGGAAGATCAGACGTCTTTGGAGGATACACGAAGAACAAGTGGCCGGCGAACTTCGCCAGCCCGGTGCATGCACGGTGACCCTCCTCGCGGGCTACTAGTGATCGAAGAAGGAATGCCTGGGCCACCCGCGTCTGAAGAGCCCCTCCGATGATGCAACGGAGCTCCGGAGAGCTCAGGCGACACCGGCGGAGGAGGAGCTGCTGCTCCAAAACGTCGAGCCCTCAAATGGGCTCGCCTTGACCTGCAAAGCACAACAACAGACTCCTGGGTCCAGGGCAAAGTGCCTCGACCCGGTTAGCGGTGGTGAAGGTGATCGGTGCGTCGAGATGAGGGGGCTCCGACGAAGCGACGGTGGTGGAACCCCAATCCCAGTTCCTGTGCGAACTGGGTTGAACGAAGGGGTGGAGAAGGTGCGTGGGAGAAGTGCAAAGGTGTTGATCGAATCCGATGATCGAGATAGGGACTAGGGTGGTCGGAATCGAAGGTCGTCGCTGATGGGTCGATTTGGGCGAAAATCAAAATTAGCCAAGGAAAGAAAGAACGAAGGGTAGGGTACCTGATGGATGAGGTAGACTATGCTTGAGTTGCTGGAGCTCTAGGTCCTGGCCTTGAGGGCCGTCGATGCCCGAGGCTCGAGCACCATGTCTGGGTGGCGCACGACGGCGCAAAGTCACCAAATCAGTGGTCCAGCTGCTCCCTCCTCGCTGCAACACGGCCGAACGCGAGCTGTCACTTAGGCGATGGCTATGGAGGTCCTAGGGTGGAATGAGATGATCCAAAGATGCGTGAAAATGGGGGCGGAGCTCAGACTATATACGAGTGCAGGTCCGAGAAGAGAAGGTCGGGCAGGGTTCCATGAAGCACGGATCCCAACGCGGATATGACGGCGTGCATCTCGGATGCCGGAGGAACGATCGGAGCTCGGGGCTTAGTGATTTGGCGATCGGGTCATGACGCAATAAATCCGTGAAGTCGGGTCGGGTGTGCATGACCCGTGGGTAGTGGTCCAAGGGGGGGGGAGTTGACTGGGGGGTCAACGTCCCCCGTGGACCAACCTGAAGAGGCCATGTCAGAAATAATTAGAAATTAAAAATAAAATAACAAATGGCCGAATTAGGAAAAACTTAAAACATGAAAAATGTTTCTTTTATTTTAAACTATTTTTTTTGTGATTTTTAATTGATTTTTTGAAATAAAAATAGAGTATGTACACTATAGTATAATATACATAGGTATATACAATATGGATTTTTAATTTTTGATTTTTAATTAATTATTTTTATATATTTTAATTCCCCTTTTATATTTTATTTATTTACAAGATAAAATTTGGAATGTTTTGATATTTTTATTTTATTTTTATTAATTATTTTCAAGGGGTAAAATAATTAGTTATATACAAGTATGTACATGGTATTTTTACAATGTATCTTTTGATTTTTAATTTTGTTCTTTTTATTTAATTTTGGTTCTTATGGTTTTTATTTTATTTATTTACACTATGAGATATAGAATATATACAAATTTTTATGCAATTTAATTTAGTTATTTACAAGGTAAAATAAATAGAGAAAGGGGGTCTATGTACATGATGAATATACAAGTGGAGAAGATATTTTTATTTCTTTTTACTTTTCTTATTGTTATTTTGATTTTGTATTTACAAATATTTACAAATATATACAAACCCATTTTTATTGTATTTTTAGAGGCAAATACTTTTATTATATTTACATGTATATTTACACACATGAGCTTCCTTATCTCTTTCTACTTGGGCTTTTATGCGGTCAGGCCCATGCTGAGCCCTCCCTTGGGATTAGGTCGCTCAATATTTATTCTAAATATCTCCCTCTTTTTCTTTTATTCTTTATTCTTTATTTTTGCACAAAAACATGCTAATTATTTAATTTTATACAATGCATGCTTTTTGGTAAGTTTTTGTATTTACAAAGATATACATGCATTTGCAAAGGTTTTTGTAGCTAAAATATAAGAATAAAGAGTGATGAATGGGTATTCATCACCCCCCTATACTTATCTTTGCTAGTCCCTTAGCAAACACTTATTTGAAAAAGAAGTGAAAAAGAGAAAGAAAAAGAAAAAGAGGAGAATATGCATGGATCAAGGTTGATTATTAAACTTGCCTTCATTAAATTGAGATATGGAGCTCGATCAGATCTTTGGATTATTAATGTGTCGGAACCTTATTTGAACTTAAAGTTTAAAACTCAACAGCCTCTATGTTCCACTAATCTAAAATCAAGACTCCTCAACAATCCAGATCAGAACAAGTCTACAAACACAAACCCTGAAGACCATGAATCTTTCCTTGTACTGTGAATGTGAAGTATAAGCTCTCCACCTCAGAAATGGTAACTTGACAACCCTCCCCAACAAGGTAACTCTATGACCCCAATCTGGCCACTCTTTCCTCGAGGAGCGGGGTATTCCCTTCTAAGTTCAAGTTCAACCGGCTCAAGAAGAGGGGGAAGAAGAGAATGGACCATGTCCAGTGTAGCCATGTATCCGTGGGAGCTCAACCAGTGTAGCCAAGTCACCCTGCTGCAAGATACATAAGGTGGGACATGAATCTCAAGCTTTGCTTATTGCACTATATACATATTCCGGTGGGATTATCATTTTCTATCAGACCCACCACTTTTTTGGAGTTATTTTCTTTTTGCATTTTTTTTTCAAGTGCATCTATACAACATATACATGTGTAGCATATATACAAGGAGTTTTTCCTCTTGAGCCAGTAGAGTATCCCTCTTTTGAAGCATTATTGTAACCCACAACTCATGTCGTTAGACCTCATGGCAACCAGACCAAGTTGAGACGCACTTCCTTCACTAAAATAAGAAGAGAGGTTTCGCCTAGAAGTACTACCCTCATATGCTACCCCAAGTCAAGGAAGACTGCCTCCTCACCACCTCATCCGTAGAGAGCTCGGTGCTAAGTGCGGTGTCCAAGTAAAGCCATTGTCTATATGAGTCATGTGTGTGTTGTTAAGTGCTCTACTTGGGCTCATTGAGATGACATGTGATCATAGCCTAGTGGACTCAAAGAATTAAGTCACCATGGACCTGAAAAGCCTTAACCCTAAGCCTAATAAGGTTCCTCTTATGATTAGGTGGATTAAGATCTTAATCAAGCTCCATTTCCCAATTTAATTCCAGGCTAGCTTAAATGTCAACTATAATCCGGGAAAAACTATATACATATATACAAAGATGCTATTTACACAATTTTTACAAACATGCAAAAATTTTTGAAAATGTTTTGAAATCATGGATGTATGTATGAATGCAAGTTTTGCAAAAGTATTTACACAAATTTACACATGATTTTTGCAAACTTTTGATTTTCAAAACATTTTGGAAAAATTTTGTACTATATACATAATTTTGATATGCACATATTTACACAAACTTTACACATAAAATTTTTGAAACATTTTTACAAAAATAATTTGTACACTAGTCATGTATGTGCAATAAAAGAATGATTATTTACAGGAAAAATTTTTAATTTTTTGAATTTTAGGGATTTTAGGTTTTTAGCCATTTTTATTTATTTACACACTCACACAAAGTACGAGTTATGGCTAAAGTATATATGAAATATATACACACCCCCTATACTTAGCTCGAACGATGTCCTTAGCGTAAAGAGCGATAAAGAAGACATAACTCGTGCTTAGTATAGGGAAGTGAAAAGGAAGGCTATATACAAAGACGAATAAATGAATAGAATATCAAGAGACTCTCGGTTTTTCCCCCTATACTTAGGATCAAATAATCCTAAGTATAACAGGCTGTACATAAAGGGAAAACCGAGTGGCGGATGTACAGGGTCTATCCCCCCTATACTTAGGGTAAAATATCCCTAAGTATAGGCAGCAAAAACAGGGGTAAAATGAATCAAAAGAAATATTCAAGAGTCCAACATCCCCCCTATACTTAGTGTAAAGTGCACCCTAAGTATAACATAATCAAAAGATGAAGAAAGGGATGTGAGACTAAAGAATGGATTGATATGGACATCTGGATCTATACATGTCGGAAGAACAGTGATAATCAGGCGTGAGATGCAATAGATATGAGTCAAGAGACTACATCTCACGCAAAATGAATAGGGGCAACATTAATGATGAATACTCATTCATCACTCTTTATTCTTATATTTTAGCTACAAAAACCTTTGCAAATGCATGTATATGTTTGTAAATACAAATAATTATCAAAAAGCATGCATAGTGTAAAAACTAATAATTAGCATGTTTTTGTGCAAAAATAAAAGAATAAAGAATTAAAAGAAAAAGAGGGAAATATTTAGAATAAAGATTGAGCAACCTAATCCCAAGGGAGGGATCAGCATGGGCCTGACCGCATAAAAGCCAAGTAGGGAGAGATAGGGAGCTCATGTGTGTAAATATACCTGTAAATATAATAAAAATATTTTCCTCTAAAAATAGAATAAAATAGCTTGTATATATTTGTAAATATTTGTAAATACAAAATCAAGATAAAAATAGAAAAATTAAAAAGAAAATAAAAAAAGCCTTCCTTGTACAAATCCACCATATATACATAAGACCACACCTATATTTATTTTACCTTATAAATAAATAAATTCAAATCCCTAAAATTTTGTATATATTCTATCTTTTTTGTTGTAAATAAATAAAATAAAAACCATAAAAACAAAAATAAAATAAAAAAACAAAATTAAAAACCAAAAAGAACATTGTACATATACCATGTATATATATGTATATATCTATTTATTAAAACCTTGTACATAAATAATAAAAATGAAATAAAAACACCTTTTTATTCCTAATTTTATGCTATAAATAAATAAAATATAAAATGGGGATAAAAATGTACAAAAATAATTAATTAAAAATCAAAAATCCATATTGTATATATACCTATATATAGCACTATAGTATAAATACCCTATTTTTATTTCAAAAAAATAATTAAAAATCGCAAAAAAAAGAAAAAATAAAAACAAACATTTTTCATGTTTTGAGTTTTTAATAATTCGGCCATTTATTATTTCTTTTCGAATTTTCAAATCTTTTCCACATGGCCAACTCTCATTGGTCCATGAGGGATGTTGACCCCCCGGTCAACTCCCCCCTTTGGACCACTTCCCACGGGTCGATGACGCCCGACCCGACTTCGATGAATTATAGCGTCATGACTCGATCACCATATCCGCAAATCCCGGGCTCGCCTTCTTCCTCGTGCATCCGAGATCCACGCCCGCTCATCCGCGTGGGGATCCGCGCTTTGTGGAACCCTGCCCGACCCTCTCTTCTCGGACCTGCACTCGCATATAAGCCGAGGTCTGCCTCCTTCCTCACTCATCCATGGATCATTTCACGCCACCCTGGGACCTCCACAGCCACCGTGAGAGTGACAACTCGCTTCTGGCCGTGTCGCAGCGAGGAGGGAGTGTACGAGCCATCGATCCGGCAGCTACGCGCCGCCGTGCGCCTCCTGGAGGTGACGCTCGAGCCTCGGGCACCGACGACCCTTGAGGCAAGGACCTGGAGCTTCACCAGCTCTTCCCAGTCGACCTCGCCCAGTAGGTAGTTCTCTTTCTTCCTCTATTTCTCTAATTTAGGATAACGCCCAATTCACCCCGTCAGCGTCCATCGCTGATTCCGACCACCCTCGATCTCGTTTCGATCATCGGAGTCGCCCATCATCTCCGCCTTTCCTCCACGCACATTCTCCACCCACTCATCCAACCCAGTTCGCACAAGAACTGGGATTAGGGCTCCTCCGTCGTCGCTTCGCCGGAGCCCCTTCATTCCGACGCACTGTTCACCTGCACCACCCCTAACCGGGTCGAGGCACTTTGCCCTCGACCTGCGAGTCTGTTGTCGTGCTTTTCAGGTTCATCCGAGCCCATCTGAGGGCTTTGACTCTTTGGAGCAGCAGCTCCTCCTCCGCCGACATCGCCTGAGCTCTCTGGAGCTCCGCTGCGTCATCGGAGGGGACCACCAGACGCGGGAGGCCCAGGCAAACCTTCTCCGATCTTCAGCAGCCTCCAAGGAGGTCTCCAGCGCGCACACGAGCCCGACGAAGCTCGCCGGCGTCCAGTTCGTCGAGCACCCTCCGCAGCCGTCCGATCAGCCTCCAGCTCCAGTTCAGATCAGAGCCGTTCATTTGAGGAGCTGCCAGCACCGTCAGATCCTTGGAGGCGTGATCGTGACCGTCGACCCAGCGAGGTTCATCCACAGCGTACGAGAACCGTCAGATCAGCCACGTGGTGAGCCCAGAGCCATTCGATCCGAGCCGAGGACCCTGCGTTGAGGCGCCACCTCCCCTGACCGTCGGATCTCCACGTGGCGCTCATACGTCCCTCGGATATAATAAGGGGTAAATTTCTTGTAGGCCCCCCTGTTTGTTTCTTTTATTAGTTAGTCCTGTAAATATCGCATATAGTTGTTTTATTTTGGTACATTTGCACTTAGGACCTCGTACTGTAGTTTATTTGCTTTTATACCCTGTATGTAGTGGTGCACGTGCTTCGTCACGTGTTTTTGTGGGTCAATTGCATGTATGGGCCTATTGTTTCAGGGTGTTAATGAATGAAAACATGTTTTTAGTAATTGCATAAATACCCCTGTGAATGTTTTATTTGCGCATGTGCTTGATAAAGTGGGTAATTTACACTTGAGCCCCTAGACTTTTAGTACGTGTTACTATTTAGTCCAGAGACTTATGTTTTCTTGCAATTTGGTCCCTGAGTGCCCATGTCACGTGCCTCATGCGTGGTTTCTTAGAGAATTTGCACCGGACCCCCTGGAACTTGTGATAATTGCGTACAGGTCCCTATGCACTGTACCCTTGTTTTTTATTTTAATAAAATAGCGAACCAACTCCAAATTTGATGAAATTTGGATACATGGCTCCTGCCATGGTGTAAAATTTTATCTAAATTTTGGAGACATTTTTTATTATTTTTGATATTTTTCAAAACTAAAAAACAAGCATTTTTGTTACTGTCTAACTATCAAAATCACAAAAAAATATTAATACACTTCTAAAAATTACAAAAAATTTATTTAGTGTTGATTTTGCCTTGTTTGATTTTCTGACCAATTTTGGTCATTTTTAGATTTATAAAACCTATGAAAATTGAAAAACACTGAAAACACCATAAAAATTCCAATAAAAAATTAAAAAACCAAAAATTAACAATTCCAGTGAATAATTTGTCCTTGTAGTTTCTACTATACAGGAAAATTACCTTCAGACCTTGATAGGACCATTATCCTTTTTAATTTGGTCCTCCAAGTCTGACTGGATAGTACCTCTCTTTTCTTGTCTTGTTTGATTTTTAGAAAATTCAATAAAAATCAGAAAATTACCAAACATTATCCAAAAATAGTAAAAAATATGAAAAACATAAAAACATTTTTGTTTGAATTTTTGGATTATTTTTGAGTAGTTAAATAATTCATCCAAGTTGCTTGTTTATTGGTTTTACTATTTTCTTTATTAATTAAAAAAATCCAAAAAATTTAAAAACATTAAAAATCCACCAAAAAAGCATTTTCTTTTATTTTATCTTTATTTAGACTACTTCGTAGGCTGCGAGGCCATCACGTGCTCCCTGAGTCCGACCCTGGTCGCTATACCAGGCTAATCCAATAGCTAGGGCCACTAGTGTGTTTCTTTGATTTTTATTCTATTTTGGTGGTCTGCACTTAATTTTCTCTTGACTGATCTTTGAGCGACTGAGGTCGCAACGACCTTAGTTATACTTCTTCACCTTAGTTGCTCGAAAATTTCGGTCATCAGAATGGCGCCGTTGCCGGGGAGCACGGCTTAGTAGTTTTTATTTTTGTTTTGTTTTCTTTTTCGCGGCTTTCCGCGGCTCTTTCTAAGTCTGTCGCTTTTCGTGGCTTTTTATTTTTCATTTATTTTTTTTATTTTATTTTCTTTTCTTTTTATTTTTGTTTTTATTTTTGCTTGTTTATTTTCCTGCTATTTTTGCACATATACCTCTGTTTTATTTCATTATCTTCTTATCTTTATTTGATTATTTTATTGGGTATTTGACACTCTGTTGCTTTCTTGCGAGGGACCGAGGACCGAGGCGGCGACTCTCGAGTAGCCGGCGCACCTGCGGGATTCAGAGGTGGCTTTCTTCTGCACGGAGCCGCAAGAGAGCGTGAGGAGCAGCTGAGTGGGAGAGGAATAGTTTAGGTTTCATTTCAGCAACTTTTGAATTGTTGTAATAATACAGGGACAGCAGGACTTGGACTTAGACACTTTCTCGGGTCTATTTCGCCGAGCACCGGTGTGCTCGGGGGACCCTTAGCTTTTTCGCGGCTTTTTACGTGGCTTTTAGTTTTTCGCTGCCATTTCCAGTTTCACGTGGTTTTTATCGAGCCCCTAGCCTTAGGAATTTTTGTTGATTGTGACGTAACTAGTAGGATCCAAACACCTAATTATCTGCTTGTGCCTATAGTTTGTTAATTGGACCTACTAATAAAAAGTTAATAAAAATAGCTGACTCACTTCCTTCGAGCCTACGTGCCGCAACCTGCACTGCCAAGCGCTACTCCTGAACCCGATTTGTCGGGAGGAGGAGGGGTAGATCGAGACCGGACTCTTTAGATCGGAGGCTGGTGACCAGCTAGACGGTTCTTTCGTGTAGAAGTTGCTATTTAGGGACTCGGTTTTCCGTTGCACCATATAGGTAGTTTTATTTCTGTCTTTCAATTCTGCACGGATCATATTGCATGTAGACTGCTGGAGTCAGGTACGCATCTCTTTCTCTGCATGCATCATTGATTTCATCGCGCATCGGCTTTTTCGTCTTCTCCCCCTGTTTTTGACTTAATAACCAGGAGAACCGAAAAATTCGTTAGGCATTTTTGTTTTTATTGAAAAAAATCTAAAAAGAAAAATCATAAAATTGGGACTGCTAAAACTATTGACCTTAAAAGACATCTCACTTAAAAATCTGTCTTGGGGAGAGCAACCCCCTCATTGTTTGGTTTGATTGTGCGAGAGAGTGACCCCGAACACTAGGTAGAGCCCTCCGATACTCTTCTCGACTGATTACCGACTACTTCTGTGCGGGACAGTCGGTTGGGAAAGTATCGGGTATCCCAACAGGTCACGTATTCGCTCTGATATCTTGATTGTTCACCAAAATAAAATTGACAAGATAATTGATCGAGCCTTTACGGTCTTCAGCTCGCGTTGTGTTGATGAACTGGGGGTATGCTTGTGATCATAGTTTTTCCAGATCTCATCCGCCTTACTCGCCACATCAAGATGAGGGGCAGATGATCTCTTAGGCAGCCTCTGGATACACCGCTTTCGGGCGCGTCTACCCGTTCATCTAGGTTGGTTCGTGAGAGCCGAGACCAGCTTTCCAAACCCGAGTATGATTCCACCCTATTCCTCCTCGACCCCCTTTCTTTCGGTTCCGAGAGACCAGTGCCAGAGGAGAGACTATCAGATTTATCGGCACCTGAGTTTGGATCATTTGATTTTGCAGAGACTATGGCTGACAGTTTCGATGATCGCACTAGAGGTTCACAGCCTGAGCATTTTGTTCTGGACCAGGGTGTGATCAACTCCACCCTGATTGCCTCCCTCGAGACAGTGCAGCAGCAGTTGAGGGATCAGGGAGCGTTTATGTTTGATATGAGGCGCAAGATGGAGCATATGAGAGCAGAGCGAGAGCAGCGTAGAGACGGGCCAAGGGTCCCAGATGATGCAGCAGCAGCCGCAGCTGCAGCAGCAGCAGCGACAGCCACCGCGGCAGGAGCAGAGCAGCTGAGACCGATGCGGAAGTTGCACAACACCGGATCGACCCTGATGCACCACTGGGTTGTGCTACCAGCAATCGTGGGGGACTTCAAGTTCCCCCCGAACACCTTGCAGCTCCTCCCCCGTTTCCATGGGCTCGCCATTGAGGAACCCCATCTCAACCTCCAGGAGTTTCTGACGATCTGCAGCACCGTCCACGATGGTCAGGTGGACCAGGACACGATACAGATGATTGCCTTCCCTTTGTCCTTAGCTGACAGAGCAGCCACCTGGCTGAAGCATTTGGGGAAGTTTGTTTACACTTGGGAGCAGCTCCGCACCGAGTACTTGCACAAGTACTACCCACTCAGGCGGACCAATGCCGCTAGAGCCCTGATCAGCAACTTCTCCATTCTCCCCAATGAGCAGTTTCACGAGGCATGGGAGATGTTCAGAGAGCTGACAGACAGATGCCCGCACCATGATATCTCCAAGCCGAACCATGTTCAGAGCTTTTTCAGCGGGCTGACACCAGAGCTTCAGGGCTTGGTGAACGCTTCTTGTGGCGGGTCTTACTTCGCCAAGGATCACAACCAGGTCTGAGCCATCTATGAGGAGATGGCCGAGAACTATAAGGTGATGTCCCAGACCCGGTTGTATACTCAGGGCAGACCCCAGCAGTCACAGACCGTGCAGTACCAGAGTAAAGCACGGGTCGACGCCGGTCCTTCCAGTTCATCCGCAGTAGCAGCAGCACAGGCCGGGTCATCAGCCGCGGACATGGGGATCATCAGCGAGAAGCTGGACCGGATGGAGATCATAGAGAAGAAGCAGTGCCAGGGCATCACGCAGATGGAGTAGATGGCATAGACTTTGAGTGACCTGAAGACATAGCTCATGTGTCTCCAGGAGGTACAGACGGCTTCACAGCCTCGTCTTCAGGCACGAGGCGATCCGAGTAGCTCCGGCAGCCAGTCCCAGCGCTCCAGCTCCCACTAGCAGCCTAGACAGGTCCATCTTGTACAGGCGGAGTCGTACCAGCTATTGCAGCCCACCTACCAGTCACCACCATCTCTAGACATGCAGATGGTGTTATACCAGCCGGATCAGCCTCTGGCAGTGCTCCCGCCACCCCAGTACGATGCAGAGCCGTTGATGGATGTCAACGGGATTTGGTATGACCGCCCCCAGCCCGGTATCCGACGAGACCATCCTGGATTCCGTTGGGGGACCGGAGGTGCCCAGCCCCAGCAGCAGCCATCAGGACAGGGTGGCCAGTATGGCCATCAGAGGGATCACCAGCAGCAGCAGCCCCTAGTGTACCCACAACAGCAGCAACAACAGTCACAGTATGGTCCTCGTCCCTATCAGCAGGGACAGTCTTGGAGGCGCGATCAGCCTCACCAGCCGCAGCATCAGCCAAATACTTACCCCTCTCAGCCACAGCACCACCAGCCTCACTACTAGAGAGGCTACCCGTCGGGCTCCCATGAGAGCCCCGTCTTAGATGATATAACTCGCCTTCTCACAGATCAGCATGCTACTCGACGGGAGAAGGACGAGTTCCGCCAGGAGATGCGGGACATCGTGAGAGGGATGGCCGCCATCCCTACCCAGATTGAGCCGAACCCCAACAATCTGAAGAGGAAATCTGAGCAGGTAGAATGTACTGAGTATGCCACTCCTAGTGATGCATTTGGTGATATGTCTGCATATCTTTTTGATACTGATTTTGTCACACTTAGGAGCGGTAGGATGCCAGCAGGCGGTGCCTCGTCTGAGCGACACCATGAGAAGACACCCAGAGCGCTAGGAGAGGAGGAGAGTGGTTCTGAGGCCGCTAGAGATGATGTCGGTGGTACTGATGCCACCATGGATGCTGATCCCACTGGTGGTACTGAGGCCGTCGTTTCACCAGTTGGAGGAGCTGGTACTGAGGCCACCCAGGATGCTGAGCCGGAGCGTGGTACCGAGGCCGCGAGTCTTCCAGCCGATGGTGGTGCTGATGCCACCAAGTCTTCTAAGATTCCTGTTGTTTTTCCCGTTACTGATGTATCTTGGAACAATTCTGTGAATAAAGGAAAGAGTTTATTTTCTTCTGGTCCCACTGTGGTGCATGATGTATGTGTGGATCCGGTCATCGAACCGTCTATACCCTTTCCTAGTCCTTCATCTGAGAAGGACCCGGTGATCCCCTTTCCTAGAGACCTTCAGATGGGGAAGGGGAAGAAAAAAGAAAATCCAAAAAAGAGAGAGCATGAAGAGTTCAGCCAGCAGATGATAGATCGGTTTCACATACAGCTGACTCTTTAGGAGGCTTTGCAGCACATCCCCCTTCTTCAGCGTTCCCTTAGAGACAGGACTACAGTCAGGAGGAAGAGGAGGAACCACCACTCAGAGATCCATGTGGTGACGAAAGCCACTTGTTTTGTGATCTAGAACCGTCTGCCGGCAAAGAGGCTAGATTCAGGAGCCCCATATGTCAGAGTCACATCAGAGAGCAGAGGTTTGACCGTACTCTATTAGATAGCGAATCGTCGATCAACCTCCTTCCGACAGCCCTTCTCGACCTCTTCGAGTTCAGCACTCTTAGACAGAGCAGGACAGTCCTTCAGTTTGCTAATCGATCTGTCAAGAGGCCGAAGGGGTTGTTGCGAGACGTTGTCGTCACAATTCAGGGCCTGCAATTCCCCGTGGACTTTGTAGTGTTGGACATGGAGATCCCTGATTCAGTGATCGATACCCCCATCATTCTCGGTTGCCCATTCTTGGCCACAGCCATGGCAGTGACTGACCATGATATCGGGAAGGTATACTTTCGCGTCGAGGGCGAAAGTGTACAAATAGAGACGATCGAGGACAGCCGAGCCAAAGACAGATCATGCTCAGAGACCACTTCAGACACAGAGCAGATGACAGATGCCGGGCTAGACATCCACCAGGACTGTGACTTTGTGATCACATACAATGAGGCAGTTTGGGCAGACCCAGCAGCACAGGCCATCCTCTCACTTTTAGATTCTGCTGATGCAGAGACGACAGCAGAGGAGAGCTTAGAGAGCACATTCCTGGTCCAGGATACTTTAGAGGCAGCAGAGCTGGTTCTTGACCGTGAAACATATTTGTGTGATGATGGTGGTGTTGATGCCACCTTGGATGACACAGATCCCTCAGAGTCAGAGTCTGATTGGGCAGATTGTGATGATTACATGCCAGACCTGACTTCCACTGAGCCTGCAGATATGGAGGAGGTAGATGCCGAGCAGAGCAGAGACAGTCCAGCAGGGCAGCCTTCTCCAGATTTTGAGAGTGACAGAGAGTTTCAGTTCTCCCATGCAGATTTGGCAGCGTTCACGCAGACTTTTCAGAGGCCAGATCCACCAGCACCCACTTGTCTAGAGCTGAAGCCGCTTCCTACTTCGCTGAAGTATAGATTCCTTGCGGGTGAGCTTGAGATGTACCCAGTCATTATCTCCGCTGATTTGACTGGAGAGCCAGAATCCCATCTGATGGGGGTTCTTGAAAAGAACCGCAAGGCGATTGGATGGAGCATAGCAGATCTCCAGGGGATAAGTCCGGCCCTGTGCTCCCACCATATTTATCTCGAGGATGAGGCGAAGCCGTCGCGTGAGTTCCAGCGGCGTCTGAACTCGAATCTGAGAGAGGTTGTCATGAAGGAGATTTCGAATTAGTGGAGCGCCGATTTTATCTACCCCATCTCCGACTCCAAGTGGGTCAGCCCTTTGCATGTGGTGCCCATGAAGATGGGCATCACTACAGTGATCAGCGAGTCTGGAAAGGATATTGCTACACGAGTACCCACTTCTTGGCGGGTCTGCGTTGACTACAGGAGACTCAACCATGCCACCAAGAAGGATCATTTCCCCCTGTCCTTTATAGACCAGATCATTGAGAGACTGGCAGGGAAGAGCCACTACTATTTTCTGGATGGGTACTCGGGCTACAACCAAGTGGCCATCGCTCCCGAGGACCAGGACAAGACCACCTTTACCTGTCCCTTCGGCACATACGCCTTCCGACGCATGCCATTTGGGCTATGCAATGCCCCTGCGACCTTTCAAAGATGCATGATGTCGATCTTCTCGGACATGGTAGGGGAGTGCTTGGAGGTCTTCATGGATGATTTCTCGGTTTACGGCAACGGATTCGACTCCTGTCTTGACTGCCTAGACCGAGTACTTCAGCGATGTATAGAGGTTCACTTGGTGTTATTTTGGGAGAAGAGTCACTTCATGGTGACTCAAGGGATGGTGCTTGGCCATATCATCTCTAACAGGGGCATGGAGGTTGATCCGGCCAAGGTAGATGTCATTAGAAAACTCGCACTGTCGTCTAATTTGCGGCAGTTACGGTCATTCCTGGGGCACGTCGGTTTCTACCGACGATTCATTCATGATTTCAGCATGATTGCCCGACTGTTGACTGAACTGTTGACGAAAGACACCGAGTTCCTTGTCGATGACAAATGTCTTTCGTCCTTCGAGACTCTCAAGAGATGTGTTGTAGAGGCTCCTGTTCTCCAGCCACCTGATTGGTCTATCCCATTCAAGATCATGATGGATGCCTCCGATTTTGCCGTGGGGGCCGTGCTGGAACAGAGGAGGGATGGAGTTCCATTTGCTATCCACTATGCTAGCCGCACATTGGATTTCGCGCAGCGGAACTACACTGTCACAGAGAAGGAGATGCTAGCCGTAGTGTTCGCTCTAGATAAGTTCAGATCGTACATTATTGGATCTAGAGTGACCCTGTTTACTTATCATATCGCCATCAGGTACCTCATGGCAAAGAAGGATGCCAAGGCCAGACTGACTAGATGGATCCTTCTACTCCAGGAGTTTGACATTGAGATTAAGGATAAGCCAGGAGTCAAGAATGTGGTGGCGGATCATCTTTCCCGACTAGAGCACCTTGAGGATTCTTAGCAGATTGATCCCATTTGTGAGACCTTCCCAGATGAGGCGATCCTTGCTATCACCTCACTCCTGTGGTATTCCGATATTGTGAACTTTCTTGTTGCTAGGAAAGTTCCACAAGATTGGCCCAGGCAGAGGCTTGAGACCTTCCTTGCGAAGGCCAAGTCCTACCACTGGGAGGATCCCATCCTTTACCACGAAGGAGGGGATAGTGTCTGGCGTAGGTGCATTCCTCGGGATGAGCACCATAGCGTCCTCACTTACTGCCACAAGCTTGAGGCAGGAGGACATCACTCTGGGAGGAGAACGGCATAGAAAGTGCTACAATCCGGCTTGTGGTGGCCTACCCTCTTCAAGGACTCTGATGAGTTCGTGAAGAGGTGTACTGACTATCAGAGGATGGGCACTTGTGGACAGCGTGATATGATGCCGATGCAGCCCATTCACTTCTGTGAGGTTTTTGACGCATGGGGCATCGATTTCATGGGTCCATTCCCTAAGAGTCAGGGATTTGAGTACATTCTGTTGGCCGTAGACTATGTTAGTCGTTGGGTTGAGGCCATCCCCGACCGAACTACTGATGCTAGGACAGTTTGCAGATTTTTGAGGAAACACATCATCACACGGTTCGGGGTACCTCGAGTATTGATTTCAGATGGGGGGTCTAATTTCATCAACGACCAGGTGAAGGCCCTTGCTAGCAAGTTCGGCATAGACCATCGAGTTGCTACTCCTTACCATCCACAGACGAATGGTATAGCCGAGGTGTCGAATAGGGAGATCAAGACTATTCTGCAGAAAGTCGTCCGCCCTGACCGAAAGGATTGGTCATAGCTTTTGGACTCGGTCTTGTGGGCATATAGGACGTCATTCAAGACACCATTGGGTACATCTCCCTTTCGCCTCGTATATGGCAAGCCATGCCATTTACCTGTTGAGCTGGGACACATGTCACTTTGGGCAGTCACTGAGATACTTGTTGATCCAGATAGTGTAGGAGACCTGAGGAGGGTGGAGTTAGCAGCCTTGGAGGAGCTTAGAGATACCGCCTTCTCAAACAGCCTATAGTACAAGGAGAGAGTAAAGGAGTGGCATGATTCTCACATCAGTCACAAGTATTTTGAGCCTGGACACAGAGTATGGTTGTTTGATGCGAGGCTTCGTCTATTTCCAGGGAAGTTACAGAGCAAATGGAAGGGCCCATATCTCGTGAGAAAGGTACACGACAACGGTAGCATTGACATATCCGAGTTGTCTTCTGAGAGTACCTTTCGAGTGAACGGCCAGCGGCTCAAGCCATTTCTAGATCATGAGCCACGGGTCGTTGACGTTGCCCCGATTCATTTTGCGTGAGATGTGGTCTTTTGACTCACATCTATTGCATCTCACGCCTGATTATCACTGTTCTTCCGACCTGTATAGATCCAGATGTCCATATCATTCCATTCTTTAGTCCCACATCCCTTTCTTCATCTTTTGATTATGCTATACTTAGGGTGTACTTTACCCTAAGTATAGGGGGGATGTAGGACCTTTGAGTATTTCTTTTGATTCTTTCTATCCCTATTTTGCTGCCTATACTTAGGGATATTTTATCCTAAGTATAGGGTGGTAGACCCTGTACATTCTCCACTCAGTTTTCCCTTTTTGTACAACCTGCTATACTTAGGATTATTTGATCCTAAGTATAGGGGGAAAAGCCGAGATCTTCTTGATATTCTATTCATTTATTCGTCTTTGTATATAGCCTTCCTTTTCACTTCCCTATACTAAGCGCGAGTTATGTCTTTTTTATCGCTCTTGACTCTGAGGACATCGTTCGAGCTAAGTATAGGGGGTGTGTATATATTTCATATATACTTTAGCCATAACTCGTACTTTGTGTGAGTGTGTTAATAAATAAAAATTGGCTAAAAACCCTAAAACCACAAAAATTAAAAATTTTTTACTGTAAATAAACATTCTTTTATTGCACATACATAGCTAGTGTACGAATTATTTTGTAAAAATGTTTTCAAAATCTTTTTGTGTAAAGTTTGTGTAAATATTTTTGTATCAAAATTATGTATATAGTACAAAATTTTTCCAAAATGTTTTGAAAATCAAAAGTTTGCAAAAATCTTGTGTAAATGTGTGTAAATACTTTTGCAAAACTTGCGTTTCATGCATTCATCCATTCATGATTTCAAAACATTTTTCAAAAATTTTGCATCCTTGTAAATATTGTGTAAATAGCATCTTTGTATATATGTATATAGTTTTTCCTGGATTATAGTTGACATTTAAACTAGCATGGAATTAAATTGGGAAATGGAGCTTGATTAAGATCTTAATCCACCTAATTTATAAGAGGAACCTTATAAGGCTTAGGTTTGAGGCTTTTCAGGTCCATGGTGACTTAATTCTTTGAGTCCACTAGGCTATGATCACATGTCATCTCAATGAGCCTAAGTAGAGCACTTAACAACACACACATGAATCATATAGACAATGTCTTTACTTGGACCAGCACTTTGCACCGAGCTCTCTACGGATGAGGTGGTGAGGAGGCAATCATCCTTGACTTGGGGTAGCATATGAGGGTAGTACTTCTAGGCAGAACCTCTCTTCTTCTTTTAGTGAAGGAAGTGCGTCTCAACTTGGTCTGGTTGCCATGAGGTATAACGACGGGAGTTGTGGGTTGCAATAATGCTTCAAAAGAGGGATAGTCTACTGGCTCAAGAGGAAAAACTCCTTGTATATATGCTGCACATGTATATGTTGTATAGATGCACTTGAAAAAAAATGCAAAAAGAAAATAACTCCAAAAAAGTAGTGGGTCTGATAGAAAATGATAATCCCACCGGAGTATGTATATAGTGCAATAAGCCAAGCTTGAGATTCATGCCCCACCTTATGTAGCTTGCGGCAGGGAGACTTGGCTACACTGGTTGAGCTCCCAAGGACACATGGCTACACTAGCCATGGTCCATTCTCTTCTTCCCCCTCTTCTTGAGCCGGTTGAACTTGAACTTAGAAGGGAATACCCCGCTCCTCGAGGAAAGAGTGGCCAGATTGGGGTCATAGAGTTACCTTGTTGGGGAGGGTTGTCAAGTTTGCCATTTCTGAGGTGGAGAGCTTATATTTCACATTCACAGTACAAGAAAAGATTCGCGGTCTTCAGGGTTTGTGTTTGGTGACTTGTTCTGATCTGGATTGTTGAGGAGTCCTGGTTATAGATTAGTGGAACTTAGAGGCTGTTGAGTTTTAAACTTAAGTCTAAATAAGGTTCCGACACATTAATAATCCAATGATCTGATCGAGCTCCATATCTCAATTTAATGAAGGCAAGTTTAATAATCAACCTTGATCCATGTACATTCTCCTCTTTTTCTTTTTCTTTCTCTTTTTCACTTCTTTTTCAAATAAGTGTTTGCTAAGGGACTAGCAAAGTTAAGTATAGGGGGGTGATGAATACTAATTCATCACTCTTTATTCTTATATTTTAGCTACAAAAACCTTTGCAAATGCATGTATATGTTTGTAAATACAAATAATTATCAAAAAGCATGCATAGTGTAAAAACTAATAATTAGCATGTTTTTGTGCAAAAATAAAAGAATAAAGAATTAAAAGAAAAAGAGGGAAATATTTAGAATAAATATTGAGCAACCTAATCCCAAGGGAGGGCTCAGCATGAGCCTGACCGCATAAAAGCCAAGTAGGGAGAGATAGGGAGCTCATGTGTGTAAATATACCTGTAAATATAATAAAAATATTTTCCTCTAAAAATAGAATAAAGTGGCTTGTATCTATTTGTAAATATTTGTAAATACAAAATCAAGATAAAAATAGAAAAATTAAAAAGAAAATAAAAATAGCCTTTCTTATACATATGCACCATATATACATAAGACCACACCTATATTTATTTTACCTTATAAATAAATAAATTCAAATCCCTAAAAATTTGTATATATTATATCTTTTATGTTGTAAATAAATATAATAAAAACCATAAAAACAAAAATAAAATAAAAACAACAAAATTAAAATCCAAAAAGAACATTGTATATATACCATGTATATATATGTAAATATCTATTTATTAAACCCTTGTAAATAAATAATAAAAACAAAATAAAAACACCTTTTTATACCTAATTTTATGCTATAAATAAATAAAATATAAAATGGGGATAAAAATGTACAAAAATAATTAATTAAAAATCAAAAATCAAAAATCCATATTGTATATATACCTATATATAGCACTATAGTATAAATACCTTATTTTTATTTCAAAAAAATAATTAAAAATCACAAAAAAATATAAAAAATTAAAACAAACATTTGTCATGTTTTGAGTTTTTAATATATCGGCCATTTATTATTTCTTTTCGAATTTTCAAATCTTTTCCACATGGCCAGCTCTCATTGGTCCACGGGGGATGTTGACCCCCCGGTCAACTCCCCCCTTTGGACCACTTCCCACGGGTCGATGACGCCCGACCCGGCTTCGATGAATTATCGTGTCATGACCCGATCATCATATCCGCAAATCCCGGGCTCGCCTTCTTCCTCGTGCATCCGAGATCTACGCCCGCTCATCCGCGTGGGGATTCGCGCTTCGTGGAACCCTGTCCGACCCTCTCTTCTCGGACCTGCACTTGCATATAAGCCGAGCTCCGCCTCCTTCCTCACTCATCCTTGGATCATTTCACGCCACCCTGGGACCTCCACAACCACCGTGAGAGTGACAGCTCGCTTCTGGCCGTGTCGCAGCGAGGAGGGAGTAGACGAGCCATCGATCCGGCAGCTACGCGCCGTCGTGCGCCGCATGGAGGTGACGCTCGAGCCTCGGGCACCGATGGCCCTTGAGGCAAGGACCTGGAGCTTCACCAGCTCTTTCCCAGTCGACCTCGCCTAGTAGGTAGTTCTCTTTCTTCCTCTATTTCTCAAATTTAGGTTTACGCCCAATTCACCCTATCGCCGTCCATCGCTGATTCCAACCACCCTCGATCTCGTTTCGATCATCGGAATCACCCATTATCTCCGCCTTTCCTCCGCGCACATTCTCCACCCACTCATCCAACCCAGTTCGCACAGGAACTGGGATTGGGGCTCCTCCGTCGTCGCTTCGCCGGAGCCCCTTCATTCCGACGCACTGTTCACCTGCACCACCCCTAACCGGGTCGAGGCACTTTGCCCACAACACGCGAGTCTGTTGCCGTGCTTTTCAGGTTCATCCGAGCCCATCTGAGGGCTTCGACTCTTTGGAGCAGCAGCTCCTCCTCCGCCGACGTTGCCTGAGCTCTCTGAAGCTCCGCTGTGTCATCGGAGGGGACCACCAGAGGCGGGAGGCCCAGGCGAACCTTCTCCGATCTTCAGCAGCCTCCGAGGAGGTCTTCAGTGCGTACACGAGCCCGACGAAGCTCGACGGCGTCCAGTTTGTCGAGAACCCTCCGCAGCCGTCCGATCGGCCTCCAGCTCCAATTCAGATCAGAGTCGTTCATTTGAGGAGCTGCCAGCACCGTCAGATCCTTGGAGTCGTGATCGTGACCGTTGACCCAGCGAGGCTTATCCACAGCATACGAGAACCGTCAGATCATCCACGTGGTGAGCCCAGAGCCGTTCGATCCGAGCCGAGGACCCTGCGTTGAGGCGCCACCTCCCCTGACCGTCGGATCTCCACGTGGCGCTCATACGTCCCTCGGATATAATAAGGGGTAAATTTCTTGTAGGCCCCCCTGTTTGTTTCTTTTATTAGTTAGTCTTGTAAATATCGCATATAGTTGTTTTTATTTTGGTACATTTGCACTTAGGACCTCGTATTGTAGTTTATTTGCTTTTATACCCCTGTGTGTAGTGGTGCACGTGCTTCGTCACGTGTTTTTGTGGGTCAATTGCATGTATGGGCCTATTGTTTCAGGGTGTTAATGAATGAAAACATGTTTTTAGTAATTGCATAAATACCCCTGTGAATGTTTTATTTGCGCATGTGCTTAATATAGTGGGTAATTTACACTTGAGCCCCTGGACTTTTAGTACGTGTTACTATTTAGTCCAGGGACTTAAGTTTTCTTGCAATTTGGTCCCTGAGTGCCTAGGTCACGTGCCTCGCACGTGGTTTCTTGGAGAATTTGCACCGGACCCCCTGGAACTTGTGATAATTGCGTACAGGTCCCTATGCACAATACCCTTGTTTTTTATTTTAATAAAATAGCAAACCAACTCCAAATTTGATGAAAATTGGAAACATGGCTCCTGCCATGGTGTAAAATTTTCTCTAAATTTTGGAGACATTTTTTTATTATTTTTGATATTTTTAAAAATTCAAAAACAAGCATTTTTATTACTGTCTAACTATCAAAATCACAAAAAAATTATTAAAACACTTCTAAAAATTACAAAAACATTATTTAGTGTTGGTTCTGCCTTATTTGATTTTCTGACAAATTTGGGTCATTTTTAGATTTATAAACCTATAAAAATTGAAAAACACTGAAAACACCATAAAAATTCCAATAAATAATTAAAAAACCAAAAATTAATAAATCCAGAGCCTAATTTGTCCTTGTAGTTTCTACTATATAGGAAAATTACCTTCAGACCTTGATAGGACCATTATCCTTTTTATTTCGGTCCTCCAAGTCTGATTGGACAGTACCTCTCTTTTCTTATCTTGTTTGATTTTTAGAAAATTCAATAAAAATCAGAAAATTACCAAAAAAATAACCAAAAATAGTAAAAAATTAAAAAAAACATAAAAACATTTTTGTTTGAATTTTTGGATGATTTTTGAGTAGTTAAATAATTCATCCAAGTTGCTTGTTTATTGGTTTTACTATTTTCTTTATTAATTAAAAAAATCCAAAAAAAAATTAAAAACATTAAAAATCCACCAAAAAAGCATTTTGTTTTATTTTATCTTTATTTAGACTACTTCTTAGGCCGTGAGGCCATCACGTGCTCTCTGAGTCCGACCCTGGTCGCTGTACCAGGCTAATCCAATAGCCAGGGCCACTAGTGTGTTTCTTTGATTTTTATTCTATTTTGGTGGTCTGCACTTAATTTTTCTTGATTGACCGATTGATTTTTGAGTGATTGAGGTCGCAACGACCTTAGTTATACTTCTTCACCTTAGTTGCTAGGAAATTTCGGTCATCAATCAACGACCCGCGTCTCATGATCTAGAAATGGCTTGAGCCGCTGGCCGTTCACTCGAAAGGTACTCTCAGAAGACAACTCAGATATGTCAATACTCCCGTTGTCATGTACCTTTCTCACAAGATAAGGTCCCTTCCATTTGCTCTGTAACTTCTCTGGAAATAGACGAAGCCTAGCATCAAACAGGCCATACTCTCTGTCCAGGCTCAAAATGCTTGTGGCTGATGTGAGAATCATGCCACTCCTTTACTCTCTCCTTGTACTATAGGCTGTTTGAGAAGGCGGTATCACAAAGCTCCTCCAAGGCTGCTAACTCTGCCCTCCTCTGGTCTCCTTCACTATCTGGATCCAAATAATATATGTAACTGCCCAAAGTGACATGTGTCTCAGCTCAACAGGTAAATGGCACGGCATGCCATATACGAGGCGAAAGGGAGACGTGCCCAATGGTGTCTTGAAAGACGTCCTATATGCCCACAAGACCGGGTCCAAAAGCAATGACCAATCCTTTCGGTCAGGGCGGACGACTTTCTGCAAAATAGTCTTAATCTCCCTGTTCGACACCTTGGCTAGACCATTCATCTGTGGATGGTATGGAGTGGCAACTCGATGGTCTATGCCGAACTCGCTAGCAATGGCCTTCACCTGGTCGTTGATGAAATGAGACCCCCATCAAGAATCAATACTCGAGGTACCCCGAACCGCGTAATGATGTGCTTCCTCAAAAATCTGCAAACTGTCCTGGCATCAGTGGTTCAGGCGGGGATGGCCTCAACCCAACGACTCACATAATCCACGGCCAACATAATGTACTCAAATCCCTGACTTTTAGGGAATGGACCCATGAACTCGATGCCCATGCATCAAAAACCTTACAGAAGTGAATGGGCTGCATAGGCATCATATCACGCTGTCCACAAGTGCCATCCTCTGACAGTCAGTACACCTCTTCACGAACTCATCAGAGTCCTTGAAGAGGGTAGGACACCATAGGCCGGATTGGAGCACTTTCTGCGCCGTTCCCCTCCTAGAGTGATGTCCTCCTGCCTCAAGCTTGTGGCAGTAAGTGAGGACACTATGGTGCTCCTCCTGAGGAATGCACCTGCACCAGATGCTCTCCCCTCCTTCGTGGTAAAGGACGGGATCCTCCCAGTGGTAGGACTTGGCCATCGTAAGGAAGGTCTCAAGCCTCTGCCTGGGCCAATCTTGTGGGACTTTCCTAGCAACAAGAAAGTTCACAATATCGGCATACCACGGGAGAGAGGCGATAGCAAGGATCGCCTCATCTGGGAAGGTCTCACAAATAGGATCGATCTGCTCAGAATCCTCGAGATGCTCTAATCGGGAGAGATGATCCGCCACCACATTCTTGACTCCAGGCTTATCCTTGATCTCAATGTCGAACTCCTGGAGTAGAAGGATCCATCTAGCCAGTCTGGCCTTGGCATCCTTCTTTGCCATGAGGTACCTGATGGCGGTGTGATCAGTAAATAGGGTCACTCTAGATCCAATAATGTACGATCTGAACTTATCTAGGGCGAAAACAACGACTAGCATCTCCTTCTCTGTGACTGTGTAGTTCCGCTGCGCGGAATCCAATGTGCGGCTAGCGTAGTGGATAACAAATGGAACTCCATCCCTCCTCTGTCCCTGCACGACCCCTACGGCAAAATCGGAGGCGTCCGTCATGATCTCGAATGGGAGAGACCAATCAGGCGACTGGAGAACAGGAGCCTCAACAACACATCTCTTGAGAGTCTCAAAGGACGAAAGACACTTGTCATCGACGAGGAACTCGATGTCTTTCGTCAGCAGGTCAGTCAACAGTCGGGCAATCCTAATGAAATCATGACTGAATTGCTGGTAGAAACCGACGTGCCCCAGGAATGACCGTAACCGTCGTAAATTAGACGGCGGTGCGAGTTTTCTAATGACATCTACCTTGGCCGAATCAACCTCCATGCCCCTGTTGGAGATGATGTGGCCAAGCACCGTCCCTTGAGTCACCATGAAGTGAGTCTTATCCCAAGATAACACCAAGTGAACCTCTATACATCGCTGAAGGACTCGGTCTAGGAAGTCAAGACAGGAGTTGAATCCGTCACCGTAAACCGAGAAATCATCCATGAAGACCTCCAAGCGCTCCCCTACCATGTCCAAAAAGATCGACAGCATGCATCTCTGAAAGGTCGCATGGGCATTGCGTAGCCCAAATGGCATGCGTCGGAAGGTGTATGTGCCGAAGGGACAGGTAAAGGTAGTCTTGTCCTGGTCCTCGTGAGCGATGGCCACCTGGTTGTAGCCCGAGTACCCATCCAGAAAACAGTAGTGGCTCTTCCCGCCAGTCTCTCAATGATATGATCTATAAAGGGTAGGGGGAAATGATCCTTCTTGGTGGCCTGGTTGAGTCTCCTGTAATCAACGCAGACCCGACAAGAAGTGGGTATCTGTGTAGCAATCTCCTCTCCAGACTCACTGACCACTGTAGTGATGCCCGTCTTCTTGGGCACCAAATGCAAAGGGCACCAACTTGGAGTCAGAGATGGGGTAGATAAAATCGGCACTCCACCATTTCGAAATCTCCTTCATGACAACCTCTCTCAGATTCAGGTTCAGCCGCTGCTGGAACTCACGCGACGGCTTCGCCTCATCCTCGAGATAGATATGGTGGGAGCACAGGGCCGGACTTATCCACTGGAGATCGGCTACGCTCCATCCTATTGCCTTGCGGTTCTTTTCAAGAACCCCCATCAGAAGGGTTTCCTGCTCTCCAATCAAATCGGCGGAGATAATGACTGGGTACATCTCATGCTCACCCGCAAGGAACCTATACTTCAACGACGCAGGAAGCAGCTTCAGCTCTGAACAACTTGGTGCTGGTGGATCTGGCCTCTGAAAACTCTGCGTGAAGGCTGCCAAATCCGTATGGGAGAACTGAAACTCTCTATCACTCTCTGAATCTGGAGAAGGCTGCCCTGATAGACTGTCTCTGCTCTGCTCGTCATCTACCTCCTCCCTAGTTGCAGGCTCAGGTGAAGTCAGATCTGGTATATAATCTTCAAACTCTGCCCAGTCAAAATCTGACTCCGAGGGATCTATATCATCCGAGGTGGCCTCAGTACCACCCTCATCACCAAACAAATCAGTATCGCGGTCGAGAACCGGCTCTGCTGCCTCTAAGGTATCCTGGACCAAGAATGTGCTCTCCAAGCTCTTCTCCGTTGTTGTCTCTGCATCAACGGAATCTGAATGTGAGAGGATGGCCTGCGCATCTGGATCTGCCCATACTGCCTCATCATCTGTAATCACAAAGTCGCAGTCCTGGTGGATGTCTGGCCCGACATCTGTCATCTGCTCTGTATCTGAAGTAGTCTCTGAGCATGCTCTGTCTCTGGCTCTGCTGTCCTCGACCGTCTCTATTTGTACACTTTCGCCCTCGATGCAAAAGTATACATTCCCACTATCATGGTCGGTCACTGCCTTGGCTGTGGCTAAGAACGGGCAACCAGGGATGATGGGGGTATCGGTCACTGAGTCAGGGATCTCCATGTCTAACACTACGAAGTCCACAGGGAATTGCAGGCCCTGAATCGTGATGACAACGTCTCTAAGAAACCCCTTCGGCCTCTTGACAGATCGATCAGCAAACTAAAGGATTGTCCTTCTCTGTCTAAGAGTGCCCAGCTCGAAGCAGTCGAGAAGGGCTGCCGGAAGTAGGTTGATCGACGATCCGCTGTCTAGTAGAGTACGGTCGAACCTCTGCTCTCTGATATGGCATCTGACATATGGGGCTCCTGAATCTAGCCTCTTGGCCGGCAGACGGTTCTGGATCGCGAAACAAGTGGCTCTGGTCAGCACATGAATCTCTGAGTGGTGGTTCCTCCTCTTCCTCCTGACTGTAGTCCTGTCTCTAAGCGAATGGTGAAGAAGAGGGATGTGCTGCAAAGCCTCCTGAAGAGTCAGCTGAATGTGAAAACGATCTATCATCTGCTGGCTGAACTCTTCCTGCTCTCTCTTTTTGGGATTTTCCTTTTTCTTCCCCTTCCCCATCTGAAGAGCTCTAGGAAAGGGGATCACAGGGTCCTTCTCAGATGAAGGACTAAGAAAGGGTCTAGACGGTTCGACGACCGGATCCACACATACATCATGCACCACAGTGGGACCAGAAGAAAACAAACCCTTTCCTTTATTCACAGAAGTGTTCCGAGATACATCAGTAACAGGAAAAACAACAGGAATCTCAGAAGATACGGTGGCCTCAGCACCACCATCGGTTGGTAAACTCGCGGCCTCAGTACCGCGCTCTGGCTCGGCAACATGGGTGGCCTCAGTACCACCTCCTCCAACTGGTGAAACGGCGGCCTCAGTATCGTCGGTGGGATCAGCATTTGTGGTGGCATCAGTACCACCGTCATCGTCTCTAGCGGCCTCCATATCGCTCTCCTCGCCTGGCGCTCTGGACGTATCCTCAGGGTGTTGCTCAGACGAGTCGCCGCCTGCTGGCATCCTACCGCTCCTAAGTATGACAAAATCAGTATCAAAAAGATATGCAAACATATAACCAAAAGTATCACTCAGAGTGGCGTACTCAGTACAAGCTACCTGCTCTAATTTTCTCTTCAAGTTGTTGGGATTCGGCTCAATCTGGGCAGGGATGGCGGGCTTCCCTCTCTCTATGTCCCGCATCTCCTGGCGGAACTCATCCATCTCCCGACGAAAAGTAGCCTGCTGATCTGTGAGAAGGCAGGCTATGTCATCCAAGGCGGGTCTCTCATAGGATGACCCATGAGGACCCGACGGGTAGCCTCTCTGGTAGTGAGGCTGCTGCTGTTGTGGGTGAGAGGGGTAAGTCTGTGGCTGATGTTGCGACTGGTGAGGCTGATCACGCCTCCAAGACTATCCCTTCTGATAGGGACGAGGACCATACTGTGACTGCTGCTGCTGTCGTGGATACACTGGGGGCTGCTGCTGCTGGTGATCCCTCTGATGGTTGTACTGGCCACCCTGACCTGACGGCTGCTGCTGGGGCTGGGCACCTCCGGCCGCCCAACGGAATCCGAGATGGTCTCATCGGATACCGGGCTGGGGGCGGTCGTACCAAATCCCGTTGACATCCATCAACGGCTCTGAATCGTACTGGGGTGGCGGGAGCACTGCCAGAGGCTGATCCGGCTGGTATACCACCATTTGCATGTCTGGAGATGGCGGTGACTGGTAGGTGGGCTGCGGCTGCTGGTATGGCTCCGCTTGTACAAGGTGAACCTGTCTAGGCTGCTGGTGGGAGCTGGAGTGCTGGGACGAGCTGCCGGAGCTACTCAGATCGCCTCGTGCCTGAAGACGGGGCATGGAAGCCGTCTGTGCCTCCTGGAGACACATGAGCTGTATCTTCAGGTCAATCAGAGTCTGTGCCATCTGCTCCATCTGTGTGATGCACTGGCACTGCTTCTTCTCTATGATCTCCATCCGGTACACCTTCTCGCTGATGATCCCCATGTCTGCGGCTGTACTCTCTGCATGTACTGCTGCCGCAGACGAACTAGAAGGATCGGCATCGACCCGTGCTATCCTCTGGTACTGCACGGTCTGTGGCTGCTGGGGTCTGCCCTGTGTGTACAATCAGGTCTGGGACATCACCATATAGTTCTCAGCCATCTCCTCGTAGATGGCCCAGACCTGATCGTGATCCTTGGCGAAGTAAGACCCGCAACAAGAAGCGTTCACCAAGCCCTGAAGCTCTGGTGTCAGCCCGCTGAAAAAGCTCTGAACAAGGTTCGGCTTGGAAATGTCGTGGTGCGGGCATATGTCGGTCAGCTCTCTGAACCTCTCCCATGCCTCATGAAACTACTCATTGGGGAGCATGGAGAAGTTGCTAATCAGGGCTCTAGCGGCGTTCGTCCGCCCGAGTGGATAGTACTTACGCAATTACTCGGTGTGGAGCTGCTCCCTGGTGTAGACGAACTTCCCCAAGTGCTTCAGCCAGGTGGCTGCTCTGTCTGCTAAGGAGAAGGGGAAGGCAATCATCCTGATGGTATCCTTGTCCACCTGGCAGTCGTGGACTGTGCTGCAGATCATCAGAAACTTCTGGAGGTGGAGATGGGGCTCCTCTGTAGTGAGCCCATGGAAACGGGGGAGGAGCTGCAAAATGTTCGGGGGGAACTTGAAGTCCCCCACGATGGCTGGTAGAACAACCCAATGGTGCATCAGTGTCGATCCGGGGTTGTGTAACTCCCGCATCGGTCTCGGTGGATCTGCTGCGGCTGTTGCGGCTGCTGCGGCTGCTGCCGTGGCCTCATCGGGTATCCTCGGCCCGTCTCTACGCTGCTCTCGATCTGCTCTCAGCTGCTCCATCTCGCACCTCATATCCAACATAAATGCTCCCTGATCTCTCAAGTGTTGCTGCACTGTCTCAAGGGAGGCGATCAGGGTGGAGTTGATCGCACCCTGGTCCAGAACGAAATGCTCATGCTGCGGACCTCTGGTGTAATCATCAGAACTGCCAGCCATAGTCTCTACAAAATCAAAACATCTGAACTCAGGTGTCGATAAATCATCTGTCTGTCTCTCCTCTAGCACAGGTATCTCGGTCTCAGAAGAAGGGGGATCGAGGGGGAACAAGTTGGAATCATACTCGGGTTCGGAGAGCGGGTCTCGGCTCTCGCGAACCAAACTAGATGAGCAGGTAGACGCGCCCGAAAGCGGTGCAGCCAGAGGCTGCCTAAGAGATCGTCTGCCCATCATCTCGATGTGGCGAGTAAGGCGGATGAGATCTGGTAACAACTATGATCACAAGCAAACCCCCAATTCACCAACGCAACGCGAGCTGAAGACCGTAAAGGCTCGGTCAATTTATCTTGTTAATTTTTATTTTGGTGATTAGTCAGGATATCAGAGCGATTACGTGACCTGTTGGGTTACCTGATATTTTCCCAACCAACTGTCCCGTACAGAAATAGCCGGCAATGAGTCGAGAAGAATATCGTAGGGCTCTACCTAGTGTTCGGGGTCACTCTTTCGCACAATCAAACTAGACAATGAGGGGGTTGCTCTCCGCAAGACAGATTTTTAGGTGAAGTGTCTTTTAGGGTCGATAGTGTTAGCAGTCCCAAATTTTATTGTTTTTCTTTTTAGATATTTTTCAATAAAAACAAAAACGCCTAATGAATTTTTCGGTTCTCCTGGTTATTAAGACCAAAACAGGGGGAGAAGACGAAAAAGTCGTTGCGCGATGAAATCAATGATGCATGCAGAGTAAGAGATGCGTACCTGACTCCAGCAGTCTACATGCAAGATGATCCACGCAGAATTGAAAGACAGAAATAAAACTACCTAAATGGTGCAAGCGGAAAATCGAGTCCCTAAGCAGGCAATTTCTACTCGAAAGAACAGTCTAGATGGTCACCAGCCTCCGATCCAAAGGGTTCGGTCTCGATCTACCCCTCCTCCTCCCGACAAATCGGGTTCAGGAGCAGCGCTTGGCAGGGCAGGCTACAGCACGTAGGCTCGAAGGAAGCAAGTCAGATATTTTTATTAATCTTTTATTTGTAGGTCCAATTATCGAACTATATGCACAAGTAAATATATTAGGTGTTTGGATCCTACTAGTTACATCACAGTTACACAGAAATTCCTAAGGCTAGGGGCTTAAGAAAACCACGAGAAACCGGAAAAGGCAGTGAAAAATAAAAACCGCGTAAAAAGCCGTGAAAAACCGAACTAGCTAATGGGTCCCCCGAGCACACCGGTGCTCGGCGAAAAAGACCCGAGAGAGTCTAAGTCCAAATCTGAGCTGTCCCTGTATTATTACAACAATTCAAATGTTGCTGAATTAAAACCTAACTACTCCTCTCCCACTCAGCTGCTTCCTCGCGCTCTCATGCGGCTCCGTGCAGAAGGGAGCCGCCTCCGATCACCACGATTGCACTGGCTACTCTAGAGTCGCCGCCTCGGTCCTCGAGCCCTTGCAAGAAAGCAAACGAGTGTCACCGATCAGATAAAATAATCAAATAAAGGCAAGAAAAGTAAACAGGGATATATGTGCAAAAATGGCAATAAAAAATAAACAAGCAAAAACAAACAAAAACAAAAATAAAGGAAAAGAAAAGAAAATAAAATAAAAATGAAAAAGAAAAATAAAATCCGTGAAAAGCCGCGGGCTCAGAAAGAGCCACGGAAAGCCGTGAAAAAGAAAAGAAAATAAAATGAAAAATAAAACGACTACTAAGCTGTGCTCCCCGGCAACGGCGCCATTCTGATGACCGAATAAGCACCAAGACTCGGGTGAATAAAATAGATCAAGGGTCGTTGCGACCCGGATCTTGGAGACAATTCAGTCAATCAAGAAAATGTGAGATCAAACCACCAAAACAAGACAAAAATCAAAGAAACTCAATAGTGGCCCTGGCTATTAGATTAGCCTGGTATAGTGACCAGTGTCGGACTTAGGGAGCACGTGATGGCCTCACAGCCTACGAAGTAGTCTAAAATTAAAGATAATAAAAGAAAAGGATTTTTAATGGATTTTTAATAATTTTTATATTTTTTTGGATTTTCAAATAATAAAGGAAATAGGAAAAACAAGGAAACAAGCAACTTCACACAATTATTTAACTACTCAAATAAGCTCAAAAAAATCAAACAAAAATATTTTTATGTTTTTTATTTTTTTATTGTTTTTGGTTAATTTTTCGTAATTTTCTTATTTTTAAATATTTTTCTAAAAATGAAACAAGACAGAAAATGCAAGGCAATGTCCAGTCAGGCTTCAAGGGCCAAATTAAAAAACAAAATGGCACTAATAAAACTTGAAGATAATTTTCCTGTAAAGTATGAAATACAAGGAAAAATTAGGCACTGGATTTATTATTTTTGGAGTTTTCAATTATTTATTAGAATTTTTATAATTTTTCAATGTTTTTCAATTTTTATATTTTCTATATGTCCAAAAATGACCAAACTTGGTCAGAAAATCAAACACAGCAGACAAACAATATCTAATTTTTTTGTAATTTTTAAAGTTGTTTTAATATTTTTTTGTGATTTTTAGAACTGGACAGAAAAATGCGTGTTTTTGAATTTTTAAAAATACTAAAAAGAGTCAAAAATGTCTCCAAAAATTAGAGAATGTTTTACACCATGGCAAGAGCCATATGTCTAATTTTCATCAAATTTGGAGTAGTTTTGCTATTTTATTAAAAGTAAAAACCAAGGCACAGTGCACAGGGACATGTTTGCAATTAAAATAAGTTCCAAGGCCCCTTGAATAACAAGTCTGGAAAGTATAGGGTCCAAAGTGTAAAAAGCCCTGAGAACCACGCGCGTTGTACGTGTGTTACACTCAGAGGGGCATAAGTGTCATTCTAATTAATAAAAATATAAACAGTAACACGCCAAAAACACAGGATGAAAGCTGCAAATACACCAAAGCTCACGTGTCGACGCACGTGTCCATCATATACAGGGGCATAAATGCAAACAAGAGAAATAACAGGGTCCTCAATGCAATATGTCCAAAATAAAAACAACTACTAAACGTATTTACATGACTAAATATTCAATGCAAAATCTTAAGGGGCCTAAGAGCAATTACCCCTTATTATATGCCGAGGGCTGGATGCACGCCACGTAGCGAATCGAACGGTCGAGGAGACGCGGTGCACAACAAAGGGACCCCGCTTGGATCAGACGGCTGAGGACCCCCCACATGGAGGATCTGACGGCTGTGAATCGTTGTGGCTGCACGAAGGGTCTCCTGCTCTGATCTGACGGAGGAGAGCTGGCCATGTGTATGATCGACGGTTGCAGTGCATCGTGGCTAACCCTCGTGGATGGAGGGTCCAGATCAGTCCTCCCAGAGATCGAACGGTGGAGGGCTCCTCAGATGGACGGCTAAGATCGCGTCTGGAGAAGGAGGAAGATCGGAAGGCTCTGGAGGAAGCACGAAGAACAAGTGGTCGGCGAACTTCGCCGGCCCGGTGCACGCACGGTGACCCTCCTCGCGGGCTACTAGTGATCGAAGAAGGAACGCCCGGGCCACCCGCGTCTGAAGAGCCCCTCCGATGATGCAACGGAGCTCCGGAGAGCTCAGGCGACACCGGCGGAGGTGGAGCTGCTGCTCCAGAATGTCGAGCCCTCAGATGGGCTCGCCTTGACTTGCAAAGCACAGCAACAGACTCCTGGGTCGAGGGCAAAGTGCCTCGACCCGGTTAGCGGTGGTGTAGGTGATCGGTGCATCGAGATGAGGGGGCTCCAGCGAAGCGACGGCGGTGGAGCCCCAATCCCAGTTCCTGTGCGAACTGGGTTGAACGAAGGGGTGGAGAAGGTGCGTGGGAGAAGTGCGAAGGTGTTGATCGAATCCGATGATCGAGACAGGGACTAGCGTGGTCGGAATCGAAGGTCGTCGGCGATGGGTCGATTTGGGCGAAAATCAAAATTAGCAAAGGAAAGAAAGAACGAAGGGTACCTGATGGATGAGGTCGACTATGCTTAAGTTGTTGGAGCTCTAAGTCCTAGCCTCGAGGGTTGTCGATGCCCAAGGCTCGAGCACCACGTCTGGGCGGCGCACGGCGACGCAAAGTCGCCGGATCAGTGGTCCAGCTGCTCCCTCCTCGCTGCAACACGACCGAACGCGAGCTGTCACTCAGGCGATGGCTATGGAGGTCCTAGGGTGGAATGAGCTGATCCAAAGATGCCTGAAAATGGGGGCGGAGCTCACACTATATACGAGTACAGGTCCGAGACGAGAAGGTCGGGCAGGGTTCCATGAAGCGCGGATCCTAATGCGGATATGACGGTGTGGATCTCGGATGCAGGAGGAACGATCGGAGCTCGGGGCTTAGTGATTTGGCGATCAGGTCATGACGCAATAAATCCCCGAAGTCGGGTCGGGCGTGCATGACCCGTGGGCAGTGGTCCAAGGGTGGGTGTTGACCGGGGGGTCAACGTTCCCCGTGGACCAATCAGAAAAGGCCATGTCAGAAATAAATAGAAATTAAAAATAAAATAATAAATGGCCGAACTAGGAAAAACTTAAAACATGAAAAATGTTTCTTTTATTTTAAACTATTTTTTTGTGATTTTTAATTATTTTTTAAAATAAAAATAGATTATGTACACTATAGTATAATATACATAGGTATATACAATATGGATTTTTAATTTTTGATTTTTAATTAATGTTTTTATATATTTTTATTCCCCTTTTATATTTTATTTATTTACAAGATAAAATTTGGAATCTTTTGATATTTTTATTTTATTTTTATTAATTATTTTCATAGGGTAAAATAATTAGTTATATACAAGTATGTACATGGTATTTTTACAATGTTTCTTTTGATTTTTAATTTTGTTCTTTTTATTTAATTTTGGTTCTTATGGTTTTTATTTTATTTATTTACACTATGAGATATAGAATATATACAAATTTTTATGGAATTTAATTTAGTTATTTAAAAGGTTAAATAAATAGAGAAAGGGGATCTATGTACATGATGAATATACAATTGGAGAAGATATTTTTATTTCTTTTTACTTTTCTTATTTTTATTTTGATTTTGTATTTACAAATATTTACAAATATATACAAGTCCATTTTTATTGTATTTTTAGAGGAAACTATTTTTATTATATTTACAGGTATATTTACACACATGAGCTTCCTTATCTCTCTCTACTTGGGCTTTTATGCGGTCAAGCCCAGGCTGAGCCCTCCCTTGGGATTAGGTCGCTCAATATTTATTCTAAATATCTCCCTCTTTTTT
The DNA here is from genome assembly GCA_037367405.1 of Ottelia alismoides. Taxonomy (NCBI): domain Eukaryota; kingdom Viridiplantae; phylum Streptophyta; class Magnoliopsida; order Alismatales; family Hydrocharitaceae; genus Ottelia; species Ottelia alismoides. The sequence goes on from JAZKJV010008528.1 coordinate 164,984, forward strand.
TTTATTTCTTTATTCTTTTATTTTTGCACAAAAACATGCTAATTATTTAATTTTATACAATGCATGCTTTTTGTTAATTATTTGTATTTACAAAGATATACATGCATTTGCAAAGGTTTTTGTAGCTAAAATATAAGAATAAAGAGTAATGAATGGGTATTCATCAATCACCCTAGAGGAATATTGGGGTAATGTGTTGTTGCACAGATGTGACTGATGAATCTCTGATTCATCACTCTAAATCTCATTAATTAAGCTCAAATCCTTCAAAATCATTGGCATTTCAACATTTATTCTGCATAATTAGCATTCATGCATGTTTTAATAAGACATGCATTTGATCACTCATTTCTGCACGAAATAAGAAGCCAAAAATACCAGTCAAAATTGACCTGTAAATAGAATAACTTCCCCAGTTTTTAGCTATTTTATGCTAACTCCAAATGACCCAAAACTACCTCCACTGTGTACATATCACTAACAAGAATAAATGAAAAATACAAAAAGAATCACTAACCCAAATAAGTGGACCAAAAACCCAAACCCTAGTTGTCGTCTTCTAGGAATCCCGGACTAAAACCCTCATATCTTCCCCATCCAGTGTCTGTTTTAATCCTACTCACTTTTGAACTAATGTACACTCAATTACCTTCAAAACAAGACCAAGTTCAAGTGAATCGGAGCTCATGTGAAAGTTGGGTTTCGGGCCTCTTTTGTACAGTTTGTATTTTAACGGTTTTTGACTTATTATTTTATGTGCATAATTAACCTATTTTATTTTATTTCTCTCTCATTTGTCTTCTTTGATGAAAGTTTTATTAAAATATGCAAAAATCCAAATCCAAACTGAGCTTGAAATCAAAGAAATATATTGAGTCCAAGTCTTCACGAATTGTATGTACAAAATTGGTCTTTTTCGTATTTTATTTTATTTCTTCTTTTTCTTACTCAATAAAAATAAAAAATATTAGAAAATGTGTAAATATTTATCTTTGATTTTATCATATTTTTTTCGGATTTTTATCTGGTTTAAAAAAACAACAAAAAAATTATAAAAGCCAAAAATCAAGGTATTTATGTACATGGGATACCCCAAAAATATCACTTTGTGCAATTGATCGATTTTGATTTTTATGTCTTCATAAAAGTTGTAGATCTCATCAAGATGAGCAATTTTTTGAGGAAACTTTTTCGATCCAAGGTCGTTTGCTATTTCTTTTCTATTTTTCTTTGTATTTATTTTTTCGAATTTTGTGGGGCTGACATGTGGTGCTCCTAGAGCCGCCACGTGTCACCCATTTTTCGATTTATTTATATTCATTTTTATTTAAAAAATTAAAAAAAATAAAAAAAAAACTGTCGCACGTGCAGCGCACGTGCCGACCTCGCACACGTACTGCACGTGCACCACCAAACCCCCTCTCTTGTTGCGGCCACGTGTCGAAACCTTGGCTGCCCGATCTCGGTCGATCGAACGGCTGAGGTCCATCATCTCCTACCATCCTACATTTTCCAATTGAGCGTCGCCCCCCTTCGAAATCTCTGGCGACGCCCCCTCCCGTGATCTCCTCCTCGTCCCAGATCTTCGATCGCCGAATCAGATCCCCATCTCCGATCGCTCTGCGATCCCCTCGCCACCTCGCTCCATCAAATCTCAATTGTATCTCGTCAAATCTCCCCGATCTTCTACCATCTCCGGTCAACCCCCCATTCCTATATAACTAGACCTTCAGCTTCGTCGACCATCTATCCGCCAACTGCACATCAGGTTGGGGAGCTGGGGTAACAGACCGATGCACCTCCTCTGGCGCGATCCGACCTCCACGGTCATTGCCACGCCTCCGCACGTGCTCCTGCTCCAGGCATCTCCCTGTCGATCCAACGATGATCGACAACTTTCCCGCTCTCCGGTCTTCTTCATCGACCTACGTCATGATCGTCTACATCGGCAACTCCAACATTCTTCAACGCCAGCAGCTCCTCCTCGCTCCGCAATGCTCCCTCCACTAAAGATGCCAGCCACAGTCACCAAGCCATCGCTAGTAAACGCCTCTTACTATGAAATACTCCGTCGAGGCACATTCATCCACCAACCACAACCACTGAGGAAGAGACCCGAGGCCCCCGTTGCTAGGGGATCGACTGAGGAAGACCCCTCCCCCCGCACGTAACCCCACGTGTTTGGGGTGGGAGAATTGCAGAAGAAGCCCCCGTACTTCCAGGATCTACAAGCAGCTTCCGAGGATCGAACCCGGGTCACCCGCATGATAGGCAAGAATTTTTACGGGAGAGCAACCCCGACCTTGGATTCTTTTATTTTTCTGAGTGAGAGAGAGATGACACTTAAGGCTAGATCCCAAACTCAGATTTTCATATTGACTACTGATTCTACCAAAAACGATTAGATACTTCTCAGTGAGGATCTACAGGTAGCCGGTAAACGGTCCGGATTTCCTTAGCAGAGTGGGTGGTTTAAAGGACACTGTGTAAGGCTCCATCCTTAAGTAACACGGGTAGCCGTTTTACTGTGCGTACTTACACCCATACTGGCTGAAAGTAGGTGCAACTAGTTGTAAGAATTCGGTCCAGTCATCATGAAAATTTCGGCACCTAACAACTCGCTAATTATTTTCCAAGATTGTCTTATCATCAACTAAAGTTGAAAAGATATTTGCCAAACTCTTGCGGCTTCATTGTGTGAGTAGGTGAACCCGGGGTTTGAGTTGTGTTTGCATTGGTGTGCGTGAACCAATTTCTAAGATCAAAAGTTGTACATTTGTGTCCTCATCCTCTTTGATAAAAATTTCTATTTGAATATCCTGTGCACTTGCACCAAGATCAAGCATGTCGATTCATTATCAACCTCCTTTGACAAACATAGAACAATGGTCCGAGTACCCATCATATCTATATTATGAAAATGAATTTGTCTTAGTCAGACCCAAAACAACTAAATCCTCTTCTTTAAATAATCCTCCAATATTTTAGAGAGATTCTGACTCTCGAATGAATCCATTGAATTCCAAGCCATTCTATTTGAATCATCCGACCACACATGACCACCTACCATCTTGGACTGAACCGTCTTATTCTCAGTTTCTCGCTGAAACTATTGAATCATTTCAAGATCAAATCACTTTTGAAAGTCATGATTGGCCGAGAGACCAAACCCGATCACACCACATGGAGAGGCCCGCACTTGATGATCATCAGCGTTGGATTAACTGTGACGATCAGATCCCTATTGACCAACCTGAGTACCACTCCTTTGTTCAGCCTACACATATAGAGGACCAAATGGATGATATTGACACATATGCACCATGTATGACTCCATTATTTGAGGATACGATCAGTCATGACCATGGAAGTCGACTCTACTCAAACCAGCATTACATGCCTGAGTCACGGCATGTTGAGTATGAGACCTACACATTCCGCAAAATCCTTCCACTGAGCAGCCTTCCTCCATAATTTTTGAGGAGAAATTTTCAGAAAATAATAATCATATATCGGACATTCCAAGAAAATCTCCTCTCGACACACACAGAAAATGGAAGATGAATTTATTGAATCTGAAATGCAAAAACACACACCGACTGCCCCCATGATTAATCATGAACAAAATTTTGAAGATGATATTTCGAGGATAAATAAGAGATTTGATTTAATGGAGGATAGATTTCGAAAGTTTGCCGATCGATTAATTTCACTCTCTAGTAGCTCAGACATAAAAATGTATGAGGAAAAGATTGGATCTCATGTTGACAATTTTGAGGATATTCAGAAACCTAGGGATGATTCAGACAGTGGCACTTCTGCATATTACTCCCCTAGAAATGACTATGTGTCTGACTCTTACTCGTAACATCAAAGCCCCTTCTCATCTGAGGAACACACCACATCACCACACCACACAGAAAATACCCAAAAATTTGAAATATTCAAAAACAACCAAAAAAATAAAAAATCTCAAAAAATTCATAAAAAATGAAACTGAAAAAGATCTGAAAAATTTAGATCCTGCTCTAAGGTAAGCACTAGAGAAAAGATTGATTTTTGAACTTCCTTTTATACATGCCATTGAAAACTTCCCCGACCTAAAAGGATTTGTAATGAATAAATTAATGATGAAAAAGTCGGGCAGGATTAAAACAAAGACTGAAAGACATATCTTGTTAATGGCCTCCTCCTTGGTGTTGAGGAGAAAAACCAAGAGCCACATAGTGAAGCGGTTGCCCAGATTTTACTGTGGAATTAAGGACATAATTTTCACCCATGCCCGAATTGATGACGATTCACCAATCAATATTCTCCCGACCTCTGTATTTCATGAGCTCAAACTCGGACCTATCAGGAAGATACGGGAGAGCGTTCAATTGGCTGACCAATCAATAAAGCGGTTGAGAGGAATCATTTCTGTCATCATTACATTCCAAGGTGCTCCGCTAAAAGTAGACTTCACGATCATTGATATTGAGCATCAAGGCGAATTCATCCAGTCTTCAATTATTCTCGAAAAGCTAGTCTTAGCATTGGCTTAGGCAATTATTAAATGTGATACTCGGGAAATCAATTTTACAGCATTGGAAGCACTTCGATCTCAACAAGTCTTTGAGGAGCCACGATTTTCTGAGGTAACCCACGAAGTCCTCGACAGCCATAACCATCGAGCAGTGAAAGAGCCCTACCCCGTTGCTACACCTAAGATAGCAGTTGTTGATGAGACTATTGGTTTAGAGACTCCCTCCTGCTCCATTCCCAGCTGCTCTCACCATGGAAAATCAAATATATGAATCATATGATCCTGAGACTTATGCATGGTCGCACCGTGGGTCAACCTATTCTGACTACATTGATCACATCAACTCGACACGGGAATGCTCCAATGTTAAATCAATTGAGAACAAACATGCAGAGACTCTCCCCACTATTTCAATTCCTGTGGATCTCATAATAGAAGAATGTCTCTTATATGATCCTGAGACATATGCATGGTCGCACCCTAGGTCAACCTACTCTGAATACCTTGACCAAATCATCCCAAATCAGGAGTGCACCAACATTAAGAATATTAAGAACAAGCACACAGGACGAACACCGACCAAGGAGAAGAATTCCAATGGTTATTCATATGAAGACTTAAGTGGACTAACACTTTCACGAAATAAAATGACTGTTCCTTCATAGAAAAAGAAAGTCACCTTTGACCTTCCGGAAGAGGAATCAGCTGATGATCACTCATCATGACCGGAAAAGGTAATCTACATGAGTGAGGTCTGCTCGACAGTTCTAAAACTATATCTTCGCAAGGATCCAAACTTCGATTCCCGTTGAGTGACTCACGTTCCTCACTATTATTCATTAAAAGCTGATGCTCCTGCTCTCATCAAATACACTGGAATTATTTCTTATGAGTTGACTGAGACCGGTGCTTCAGAGTATTCATCCGAGGACAATTCGCTTGATCTCAAGAAGGAACGAATTCTGAGAAAACAACTGAAGAAACAAAAAGACAAGAATACCTAGATTGTGTCCACTTTCAAATACTATTCCTCTAAGGATAACTCTGATGATGGCTACCATTCATCCGACTCATACGCTTCATCTAATATCCATCATGATTTTTCTGAGGACAACATTGATAATAGTTTGGAATCATATGCTTCATCTCCTTCTCATCATTACGATCTCCCACCACAGGCTCACAAAAAGATCGGACGAAAACCGCCTTAATCATCGGCTACCCACCCTCCCTCCCGACTACATCGGTCTCCTTGTACATCTTCTTCCTCTACTAAGGCCAAGGTCTAAGTATAGGGGGGACCGATGCCATCTCTACATACCACTCTTCCCATCTCACGATCATTCTATTTCCAACCTTCTTCTATACTTAGGCTGACCAGAGCCTAAGTATAGGGGGAACCGATGCTCATCTGTATGTACTCTCCTCATATCCCGACAAACTCATTTTTTCACTCTTCTTCTATACTTAGACTGTTTACAGTCTAAGTATAGAGGGGCAGACCAATCTGTCTTTTTCTTTTTCATTCTCTTACGCTTAGCCCGAGCTATGTCTTCTTTACGCTTCTTGTGCTCTGAGGACACAACACTCGCTAAGTATAGGGGGTCTGTATATATATTGTGTATATATTTTACCCATATCTCGTACTTTCGCGTAAGTCCATATGTTTTTAAGGGGTGGGTAACTAACTTAAGAAAAAACAACAAAAAAACAAAAGAAAAAGAAAAAAAAGGAGTTTTGCTCCTAACACTGACTATGTCCAACCAAAATTTTTGAAAAAAGGCTTCTTATTCATTTTTTGCATAAAAAAACTTGTGTTTGCATTTCACACACCTGCACTTCATCCAGCATTACATTCATTTGCATCTATGAAAAGTCCTTGGGTTCTGAACCAAGTTATGAGCAGAAACCAAGAGTGGTCTGGACTTGACCTTAATCCACCTAATTTTCAGAGGAACTTCACCAAGAAATAGGATTTTAGAAGCTTCAGGTCCTTGACTTAATTCTTTAAGTTCCACATGACAATGTGCAGTGTTTGACTCTTAGTGTTTAACCTGGTCTCTTCATTCTAATTACGACTCTAGAATAGGGAATTAATTTTTACACTTGCACTATGTACTTAGCTTAACTCAGACGGAATGTTGGAAGATTGTGTGAGTTTCTTTTCTAGTAGCGTGGAAATCTAAAGACCGGAGTATGTTTTGAAATAAATCTTCGGAAAAGGGATGGACGGCTGGGCACAATTTTTTCTAAGACCCCAAAACATGTATGGAAACAAAAATGATTCTATATCTGTAGGGGCACAACAAGATCCAAGCAGAACCACCACAAATCCAAATACAAAGAAGCCACTACCAAATAAACATCTGACCAAAAAGGTCCAAGCTTCAAGAAAACCTACAAATCTTGGTGGAGACTCGGCTACAGTGGCCATCTTCACAAGGAGAGGTGACTACACTGGCCACCCTCCAGTTCTTTTCTCCTTTTTCTATCTTCTCCCCCATTTCGATTGTGAACACAGCGCGACAGACCTTAGAAGGAAATACCTGACTGATGAATCCCAGATTCATCGTATCAATTGGCTTAAGTTATATGGGAATCAAACTCTTTTGCATAAAACTCACTTGAATTTTTATAGACTATACCACATTTATTCTACATACACTACAATTGGTAAACTCATTGTACTAGGTACTCATCTTTATCATATACAGTACATATTTATCTATAGAAGACGAACATTTGACTTTATCCCACATTTACATACTATCACTACCAATATATATCTAAAACCTACAAATAAAAAACTATGTAGTATTATTAAGCATATAGCATCCCAAAATTATATATGGGATAGTGATGTACACGTAGGGCACTTTGCTTTTAGAATTCCTAAATAAACAATAATATCTATTCTCATCCATGCCATCGGAATGCATCACCACTTGCTCTAAGAAATTTTTATATTATAACATGGTCGCCTTTTACTTCTCTGCATGAGACAAACAGGTTGCCCCTTTCGTATTCTTCTGTCCCAACTCCTCGTCTCCTACGCATTAAGCAAATACACACTATCTTCTTTTCAAGGACAGATGCATCAGACTCCAAGCACGCCATCATGGTCCCGAGAAATCTCACAAGCGCTTCACCTTCTCAACGTCAGGATCTCTTCTATAAAAGGAGTCCCGAAGCAGTACATCAGGGGAGGAAAGGACATCGTCATCTTCTTCAAAACCATCACCATAGTTTGAGAAGAACCCAACATCAACTCCACGCCATTTGTTGCTCGCGACGCTCTGCTCCAGCGGCAACCGCCACCCCGTCGCGTCCTCCTACGTGCGCTGCCATCCGCAGGCACTCCTCCTCCAGCGGTGCTGCTACTGCCCGGCCGCACGTCTCTTCTCCAGCCCCGCGCCTCATCTCCAGTTCACGCAACGCAGTGTGTGACCTCCTCGAGCGAGCCCTCGTCGGGCATCTTTTGCCGCCGGCTCTTACCGTGCGCATTCCGTGCCCGTGCGCGCGGCCTCTGGTCGTCACTGTCGTCCCTGTGCTATCCTGTGCCCATCCACCGTTCTCCAGGCTTAACGTCAAACCTCGCATACATCTCAACCCCCCATTATCTTTTACTCAGCTATTTTATTTTAAGCTTCCATTTTTAATTTGATTAGATCTGAATCTGGAAACAACTTTAAAACTTTCTGAATTGTGTTGACAGTAGTTCGGTCATTGGGTTTATCTTATTTTGCACACGGTAGAAAAAGGGTAGTTCTTGTTCTTGCATTTCTGCCATTGTAGGGATTTCTTACTGATTAAGTACACTTCATACAGTTTGTTTGCAATCCATCCAATTTCTCTTCATACGAGCTCTGCAATACTCCCTTTCCTCCATTTACTTAGTCCATATTCAGTTAAGCTTGTTTACTTATATCTGCTTCCAAGAAAAATTATGCAAATTTGCCCCGTCCCTGTGGATTCGAACCCCAACTTGCCATGTACACTCTTTTATATTCATTTTGTGCAAGTAGTTGTATCTTTATTTATTTGACCTTGATTATTCGTGGTAACACAACGACTTCATAAAAACACCATTTTAAACCGCGAAAAATCGAGTCAACATTTTGGCGCCGTTGCCGGGGACTAGGCAATATTTGCATTTTTTTTCTCTACTTTCTAACTTAATTTCAAATTTCTAATCCGTGCATTTTTTTTGTTTTGCAGGTACTTAGTCTTCAAAAAGAAAAAAAAATTTACTTGTCTCTTCATGCCATTTGTTTTAGCAAACTTGTAATTTGAAAAAAAAAATATATTTTCTCCCTCCCCCTTCTCGGAAAAGCTCGCCATCAACAGGACAAAATATTACGGATTTAGCGCCAGAAGTGCAGGCACTGTGAGTCCCTCTTTCTCTTAGGCATCTTAGGATTTTAAAATTTCCTGCATTTGTTTGCGCTCCGAACTTAAACCGAAAAAAAAAATTAAAAAACACTTCTTCTTTGCATCATCTCTGTGGTCTTTTCCCTCTGATAATCTAATTCAAAGACCACCAAATCGTGTTTTGATCATTTAAAAAGATAAGCTTGAAAGGCCACCGCAGTGGCCCGAGCAGAAAGCGGACAAATTCTGAATGCTTGTTTGATGCACGTGTATGACACAAAAACCACGAGCACATAGAACCCTTGGATGGAGACAAAAATCCCTGGTGCTACGTGGGATTGCAGAGAGAGATCGTAACTCCTCGACGCGTTGGGCACAGGTTCTTGTGGGAAGAAGCAGATCCTCGATCTGAGTACCGCACCCTGGATCCCCCAGCCGGATTAGGACATCGATCTCTCACAATCTTCCACACCCACCTCATCCTTAAGGACTCTAACTTCTCTGAAAACTTTTGTTGAATCACTAAATTAAAACCGAAAAGATAACCGCTTCCGCGATAATTTTTGTGTGAGTTGGTGAATTAACAAATTGACTTGTGTATTGTGTTGTGTATGCTAGGTCGTAGATCTCTGAAACATCCAGTACAACAACCATTAGAGTACGACCCGATTTATAGAAGAAAAACAAACCCATCTCTTTCAACTGAGAATTCATCTGACATGGGTGAAGAAAGACCAAACCCTATGGACCTCATCCTACGAGGAAAATGCGACGATCCGCCATACAATAGCACCTCTCATCCGACCACCACCCATAAGCACACATTACAACCCGGCCGCAGAGGACTTAGTTCATTGGGTCCAAATCCCGCCTGAAGTAGGAGACTTTGAGATTAAACCCGCATCCCTTTCCTTATTCCCAAAATACTATGGAAATGACTCTGAAGATCCCTTCCTCCACATCCAAGACTTCCGATCTGCTCATGACACTATGAGTATCCCTGGGGTAGAGAAAGAATACATCTACATGAAAGCCTTCACCCACTCACTCAAAGACAAAGCACTCCAATGGCTACGAAATTATGGAACCCCACTCACCTCTTGGGACTCATTAAGAGAGGCATTCATCAAGAAATACTTCCCAATAGGAAAGACAAATGCCCTGAGACAAGCCATATCATCATTCACTCAGAAAAATAGAGAGCCCATTCATGAAGCCTGGGAACGATTTAAGGAACTTCAAAGGAAATGCCCTCATCATGCCATACCCAAATGGAAGTTGGTTCAGATATTTTATGAGGGCATAGATACATCATTTAAGAGAGTGATTGATGGCTCATGTGATGGAAACTACATCAGCCGTGACGAACATTTCGTTTGGAATTTATTTGAAAATATGGCTGACAATTCGGTGAACAGTTCCTCAATAGAACAATACAGTGGAAATACGAGGACAGTCAATATCATTGATCATGAGAGATCTAGCAATGACAATCCTGATAGATGGGAAACCCTCTCAAAACAAATGAACCTCATGACTCAAGCCTTAGAAAAATTGGCCTTGAATAATCCCACCAGGCATGAAGTTGACCACACCACATTCACCCATAATCAAGACATGAATCCTGAGACTGTGAACTGGATGCAAAGAAATCAAGGAGGATATTCAAATAACCACAACACATGGAGAGAGCAACCAAATTCCGGGTGGAATGGACAGAACAATTATCATTTTCAAAATCACACCCAACCCAGTCAACCGATAGCACCGCCCGTGACTCAACCCTCCACCACTGCGGTAAATTTCGACGCCTTGGCTCAGGCAATACAACAACTAGCTATAGCTCAATAACAAGCCACTGAAGCCCAACAAAAAGCCAACTCTGAGAATGCCCATCAATTCGCTGAGATCAGATCGTACATCCCAGCCTTATCACCTCAACCGCTGCCGAATCCAAACACCAATAAGGCTAGCTCATCTGGAGTACTTCAAACTCCTCCACCTGTCGGATCTTTCACCTCACCACCTGGTTTCCAAAGCCAGAATCAAGGATTTTTTACACCTTCTAGGACAAACCAAGGGAACCCACAACAAGCATCTAGAAACCAAGTTAATTTCAAAACACCACCCCACCCAAACCAATCTACCAATGCTATCACTCTGAGAAATGGGAAAACTACTTCCGCCTACACCAGACCGCTAGCTTCAGAAGAACAAATTGAAATAGAGGAGGAGCCTGATGATGAAGAGAAGCTAACTGAAACAACCATGCCCCTTCCTGTCTCCCCGTCTGTAACTATCCCCTTTCCCGGAGCTCTTCATCGAAGAAAACCGCGATCATCCACCATCGATCCGGAGTTAGAAAAACTATTCTCGGATATAGTCATTGAAATCCCACTCTTGAAAGCCCTCGAATAGGTTCCGGCCTTCTCCCGATTTTTGAAGGACAAATGCACACCAAAACGAAAATCCAAAGGAAAAAGTAGAAGGGACAATGAAGATATTGAAAGACATGTGCTCCCTCAAGCAACAACCAATGCCATCTCCCAATTCTTACCCACAAAAAAGAAAGATCCAGGAGCTCCTCTAGTTAGATGCACAATTGGCAAATTAACCTTCAACCACACCCTGCTAGATAATGGTGCTTCCATCAATCTTCTCCCGACTGCTATTCTAGAGCAATTTGACCTAGGAAAACTGAAACCTGTATCAATGACTTTGCAAATGGCTGATCGATCTGTAAAAAGACCAAAAGGACTACTTGAGGATGTGATAGTTGATGTTCAAGGTCATAAATTTCCGGTTGACTTTGTTGTGATGGATATGGATCAAGCAAATATATTGAGTGAGACACCAATCATACTCGGACGACCATTTTTGGCCACTGCTAAAGCTCATTTTGACTATGAGGTTGGAAGAGTTGAATTTAAAATCAATGGTCAAGTCATTCCGGTAGACCTGGTCACCCCTACTTCCACTGAATCTGAGACCGAAGAATGTGGTTGGATAGAAAGATGTGTTGTTCTCAACATTCAAAAAGACTTTGTCCCCATCCATCTCACCAAAGACCCTTTAGAGGTTAGTCTGAACACCTCTAGATCCACTTACAAAAACACTTCTCATGAAATTGCCACCTACAATCTGAATCTTGCACTAGAAGCTCCACCATACCCTCTCACCGGACAAGAAATTAATGAGCTTGATAATGCCTGGGACACATTAGACTCTGAACTCACGCTGACCTCAACCATGATCATGCCCATGATGGAACCACCATTTGAGACTATTTCTGTAATAGACTCAGGAAACACTACAAGTCTGAATCCATCAACAACAACTGTTGAATTAAAGCCACTACCCAAAGATATGAAGTATGCTTTTCTGGATGATGCACAGACTCTACCAGTCATTATCAATGCCAACCTAAACAAGATGCAAGAAAGTCAACTCATGGGAGTTTTGAAAAAGAATTCCCAGGCCATTGGATGGAAAATAACGGATCTAAAAGGAATAAGCCCAACATTTTGTACTCATCACATATATCTGGAAAATGATTGTAAACCCTCTCGGGAAATGCAAAGACGGTTGAATCCTAATCTACGAAAGGTTGTGAAGAATGAGATCTATAAATGGGCAAGTGCGGGTATCATTTACCCTATCTCTGACAGCCCTTAGGTCAGTCCTCTCCAAGTTGTCCCCAAGAAGGCTAGATTAACAATTGTCAAAAATGAGAAAGGCGAGGACATACCGACCAGAGTAGCAACATCTTGGAGAGTCTGTGTAGATTACAGGAAACTCAATAAGGCTACTCGAAAAGATCATTTCCCATTACCATTCATTGACCAAATCATTGAGAAGCTAGCCGGAAAAGAATTTTTCTGCTTTTTAGATGGATATTCCGATTATAACCAAGTAGCCATAGCACCAGAAGATCAAGACAAGACCACTTTCACTTGTCCTTTTGGAACATATGCCTTTCGTCGCATGCCTTTTGGACTATGTAATGCCCCAGCAACATTTCAAAGATGCATGATGGGAATTTTCACTGATATGATCGGCGATTTTATGGAAGTATTTATGGATGATTTCTCTATTTTTGGAGACTCTTTTGATGACACACTAGGATTTTTGGATAGAGTCCTCAAGAAATGCATCGAAGTGAACTTGATATTATCATGGGAGAAATCACATTTTATGGTGAAACAAGGAATTCTATTGGGACATGTTGTATCAAAGAAAGGGATGGAAGTGGACCCATCGAAAATTGAGACCATCGCTCACTTAGGTCCACCCGTGAACATCAAGGGTGTAAGGTCTTTCCTTGGTCATGTCGGCTTTTATCACCGCTTCATTAAGGACTTTTCGAAAATTTCCCGTCCTCTCACAAAATTACTGGAAAAAGATCAAGTCTTCACTTTTACTGAGGATGCTTTTGAATCTTTCAAAACCCTGAAGAAAATCATCACTGAAGCACCCATCCTACAACCCCCAGATTGGAACTGTGAATTTGAGATCATGTGTGATGCATCTGATTATGCTGTGGGGGCAGTATTGGGTCAAAGGAAAGATGGGAAACCTTATGCCATTCACTATACCAGTAAAACTCTGGATGCTGCTCAAAAGAACTACACTGTGACTGAGAAAGAACTTTTAGCTGTGGTGTTTTCCTTAGAGAAATTTCGATCTTACATCCTAGGATCCCACATCATCATCTACACAGACCACTCGGCTTTGAAATATCTCTTCACAAAAACCAATGCTAAGCCTAGACTCATTAGGTGGGTATTATTGCTCCAAGAATTTGATTTGAAGATTCGAGATAAAGCCGGAGCAAAGAATGTCGTGGCCGATCATCTTTCAAGATTCCCTTCCTCAAACACAGACACAATCCCAATTTCTGATAAATTTCCAGACGAAAGCATAATGTCAGCTTCTCAACTCCCTTGATATGCAGACATCGTCAATTACATCGTCACTTCCACATTCCCTGATGACTGGCCAAAACATAAGAGAGATAAAACCAAGGCCCAAGCCCGATACTATCACTGGGAAGACCCTTTGCTCTTCAAAGAGAGTACTGATTTAATATGGAGACGATGCATCTCTGAATCTGAAGTCAATAATGTCCTAACTCACTGCCACACTTCTGGGTGTGGAGGACATCACTCAGGGAAGCATACAGCCGCTAAAATCTTACAATGCGGTTTCTACTGGCCCACACTCTTTAAAGATGCCCATCATTTTGCTCAATCTTGTCCTGCCTGTCAGACTAATGGAACAATGACCCGCCGCAACATGATGCCCCTCCAACCCGTACATATAGTTGAGATCTTTGATACTTGGGGAATAGACTTCATGGGACCTTTCACCACCTCACAAGGCTATCAACACATCTTACTCACCGTTGACTATGTGTCCCGTTGGGTTGAAGCCATTCCCACTCGTGCTGCTGATAGCACAACCGTTGTCAAATTCTTGAACGATTTATTCTCTCGATTTGGATTGCCAAAGGTGGTAATCAGTGATGGAGGCACCCACTTCCTGAATGCTTCAGTTAAGCATTTACTCAAGAAAAATGGTGTTGAACACCGTGTCGCAACTGCCTATCATCCACAAACCAATGGAATGGCTGAGCTATCAAATCGAGAAATCAAGACCATCCTCCAGAAAATTTTTCGCTCTGATCGTAAAGACTGGTCCCAACACTTACCTTGTGCTCTCTGGGCCTATCGTACTGCTTTCCGCACACCCTTAGGTATGAGTCCATTTCGGTTAGTCTATGGAAAGCCATGCCACCTACCTGTAGAGGTCCACCACAAATCACTCTGGGCAATCAAGAAGTGCCATCTGGATTATGATGAGGCTGAGAAGAAAAGACTATTGGATTTATCTGAACTGGAAGAACTGAGATCACAAGCCTATGATAACAATCTACTATACAAAGAGAAAATCAAGTTGTGGCACGATGCCAATATTTCGAGGAAAACATTCAAAGAAAATCAAAAAGTATGGCTATTTGATGCAAAACTGAATTTATTTCCAGGAAAACTGAGATCGAAATGGAAAGGACCATACTTTGTAACTCAAGTATTTGATAATGGCTCAATAGAAATTTCTGACCCAAACACTAAAGCCACATTCAGAGTAAATGGTCAAAGACTAAAACCCGTTGTTGAACCATCTGGTCCTATGCCTGTCTGCACAACATACCTTCTGCAGGAAAAATGAACCATCACATCGCCAAGCTGAGGCGTTAAATCATGCACTCTCGTGAGCCTCTCCTCACAGGTATCTTTTTACCGCTCGCATGTTTATTTTCACTGCATTGCATTAGATAAGTATGGGGTACTCCTCTGCATTACATTCCAAAAAAAAACATAAAAACAAAAATACATTTCACATCCCTTTTGATCCTCCTATTGCACATTATCTTCACCATGAGGACATGGTTTCTGTTAAGTATGGGGGGGTGTCTGCATAGTTTTTTCAAAATTGCATACTCTTTCAAAAAATAAAGAGAAAAGAAAAAGAGAAAAAACTCTCTTTTGGAAAAATTCCCCTAAAAATATTTTCAAAGCAAGAAAACCGCCAAAAATACATCCTTCCTAGTTTTATCCTATTTTGAGAAATCAGATCTTCATTACATAAATCATAGACCGAGGTTGAGTTGACCCTAATCCACTTAACTTCATCAGAATTTCACTAGGCATGAGTTTTTAAACTTTCTTCAGGTCCATTTGGACTTTATTCTCTCAGTTCCACTAACTCTACTGGTGAATGAACTTCTGTATCTAATTAGATCACCTGAGCAACTAGTAGTACTCTTAAACTCTTCAGTGGATATTAAACAACTGCACATTGCACCTAGCTTGAGCGAGTTGAGTTTACGAGATACAATTACAATCTAGTTGAGGTGAGGAGTTGTCCTCTTGGTTGTGCCAATGCCTGAACCTTATCTATAGTCAGTGAAGGAACCTCATTCAGGAGCAACATGATCTCTCTAGTCTAAGTGTGTCAGCAATTAAGCCAGTATCGTGCCTCCAAAGACAATATTAAGCAGATACTACCTCTTGATGCCAAAACCCAAGACAAAAATACCACAAAAAGGCATATCACAATACAAAAGCCAAAAACCACCAATCATTGTGCAAAGAAAAAGCAAGGAAAGAAGACCACCAAATAACCCTTCTCCACCAAAAAGCCGTGGTAGCAGCCCAATGATGCTACCTAAATTTTTAAAAGAGGCCCAAAGAGGTCCAGGGTTATGCTCTGCAAAAGGAAAAGAATGAGAGCAACGGACCAAAGCGGTCTACGGAAAACCCCGAAATTAAGTCCCATTCTCCAATAAACTATGACCTATTTTTTCTATGCTGACATACTTGGGTGAAAGGAGATTATGCCTGAATCTAGGTGAGGACTGAGGCTATTTGTATAGGGAATCATTCGGTACCTTGATAGATTGTGTTGCTAGCTCGTTCTCTTGACTCACGAAAGCTAAAACTATCACTAACACTGTTTATATCCACTCAAGGTCGAAGAGAATACCTGTTTTTTAGGGATGAGCTGACCTGATCGACCTTCTGAAACCATGTTTGATTTTGTTGGAACTAAGAGGCTGTTGAAACTACAAAACTCAAGTCAAGTTGACTATTCGAATAAATCATTAATCCATGGGTCAACTCTACTGAAGTTCATGTATTTGTGTGGTTAGGATTTGAAAACTTGAGACTTTGTGGGTATGTCTGCTGCAAACCCTCACCCAACCTATCTTGGCTATTTACCCTATCCTTCATTATTACTTATCTTATTCTTGCTCGAGACTAGCAAAATTTAAGTATGGGGGTGTGATGAATCCCAGATTCATCGTATCAATTGGCTTAAGTTATATGGGAATCAAACTCTTTTGCATAAAACTCACTTGAATTTTTATAGACTATACCACATTTATTCTACATACACTACAATTGGTAAACTCATTGTACTTGGTACTCATCTTTATCATATACAGTACATATTTATCTATAGAAGACGAACATTTGACTTTATCCCACATTTACATACTATCACTACCAATATATATCTAAAACCTACAAATAAAAACCTATGTAGTATTATTAAGCATATAGCATTCCAAAGTTATATATGCGATAGTGCTGTACACGTAGGGCACTTTGCTTTTAGAATCCTAAATAAACAATAATATCTATTCTCATCCATGCCATAGGAATGCATCACCACTTGCTCTAAGAAATTTTTATATTATAACATGGTCGCCTTTTACTTCTCTGCAGGAGACAAACAGGTTGCCCCTTTCGTATTCTTCGGTCCCAACCCCTCGTCTCCTACGCATTAAGCAAATACACACTATCTTCTTTTCAAGGACAGATGCATCAGACTCCAAGCACGCCATCATGGTCCCGAGAAATCTCACAAGCGCTTCACCTTCTAAACGTCAGGATCTCTTCTATAAAAGGAGTCCCGGAACAGTACATCAGGGGAGGAAAGGACATCGTCATCTTCTTCAAAACCATCACCATAGTTTGAGAAGAACCCAACATCAACTCCACGCCATTTGTTGCTCGCGACGCTCTGCTCCAGCGGCAACCGCCGCCCCGTCGCGTCCTCCTACGTGCGCTGCCATCCGCAGGCACTCCTCCTCCAGCGGTGCTGCTACCGCCCGGCCGCACGTCTCTTCTCCAGCCCCGCGCCTCATCTCCAGTTCATGCAACACAGTGTGTCACCTCCTCGAGCGAGCCCTCGTCGGGCATCTTTTGTCGCCGGCTCTTACCGTGCGCATTCCGTGCCCGTGCGCGCGGCCTCCAGTCGTCACTGTCGTCCCTGTGCTATCCTGTGCCCATCCACCGTTCTCCAGGCTTAACGTCAAACCTCGCATACATCTCAACCCCCCATTATCTTTTTCTCAGCTATTTTATTTTAAGCTTCCATTTTTAATTTGATTAGATCTGAATCTGGAAACAACTTTAAAACTTTCTGAATTGTGTTGACAGTAGTTCGGTCATTGGGTTTATCTTATTTTGCCCACGATAGAAAAAGGGTAGTTCTTGTTCTTGCATTTCTGCCATTGTAGGGATTTCTTACTGATTAAGTACACTTCATATAGTTTGTTTGCAATCCATCCAATTTCTCTTCATACGAGCTCTGCAATACTCCCTTTCCTCCATTTACTTAGTCCATATTCAGTTAAGCTTGTTTACTTATATCTGCTTCCAAGAAAAATTATGCAAATTTGCCCCGTCCCTGTGGATTCGAACCTCAACTTGCCATGTACACTCTTTTATATTCATTTTGTACAAGTAGTTGTATCTTTATTTGTTTGACCTTGATTATTCGTGGTAACACAACGACTTCATAAAAACACCATTTTAAACCGCGAAAAATCGAGTCAACACTGACTCCCCGAGGATGAGTTACTAGAGAGGAGGTTTGCATCGTAGTCTGGTATTCTGGATGGGAAGAGCTAAAACCTTTCACACACATGAGTCGATTGTTCAATGTTCATAGGATATGCTTTGGGAAGAGGATAGATCTATGATGACTTCTGAGCTGAAACTGTGACAATGATGTGTAGAACTTGAAGGATGACGATTTTAAAATTCTACGTCTCACAGAAGTTCTGTCAAAATAATAATCCAAAGGTCAAGTCTAGTTTCATTTTCACCTTCAGCTCATGGTCTTGTTATGAAACTGAATCTCATTTCACCTCACGGCATTTCTTTTGATGCTCTAGGACAAGCATGGTTTAAGTATAGGGGATGATGAATCTCAGACTCATCGCTCTAAATCTCATTAATTAAGCTCAAATCCTTCAAAATCATTGGCATTTCTACATTTATTCTGCATAATTAGCATTCATGCATGTTTTAATAAGAATTTCATTTTATCACTCGTTTCTGTATAAAATAAGAAGCCAAAAATCCCAACCAAAATTGACATGTAAATAGCCTAACTTCTCCAATTGTTAGCTAATTCATGCTAACTCCAAATGACCCAAAACCACGTCCACTGTGCACATTTCACTAATAAGAATAAATGAAAAATACAAAAAATCACTAACCCAAATAAGTGGACCAAAAACCCAAACCCTAGTTGTCGTCTTCTAGGAATCCCGGACTAAAACCCTCATATCTTCCCCCATCCACTGTCTGCTTTAATCCTACTCATTTTGAACTAATGTACATTCAATTACCTTTAAAACAAGACCAAGTTCAAGTGAATCGGAGCTCAGATGTGAAAGTTGGGTTTTGGACCTCATTTGTACAGTTTGTATTAACAGTTTTTGACTTATTATTTTATGTACATAATTAACCTATTTTATTTTATTTCTTTTTCATTTGTCTTCTTTGATGAAAGTTTTATTAAAATGTGCAAAAATCCAAATCCAAACTGAGCTTGAAATCAAAGAAATAAATTGAGTCCAAGTCTTCACGAACTGTTTGTACAAAATTTGTCTTTTTCGTATTTTATTTTATTTCTTCTTTTTCTTACTCAATAAAAATAAAAAAAATAGATTAATGTGTAAATATTTATCTTTGATTTTATCATATTTTTTCCGGATTTTTATCCAGTTTTAAAAAACAACAAAAAATTATAAAACCCAAAAATCAAGGTATTCTATGTACATGGGATACCCCAAAAATATCACTTTGTGCAATTGATCGATTTTGGTTTTTGTGTCTTCATAAAAGTTGTAGATCTCATCAAGATGAGCATCTTTCATGAGGACACTTTTTCCATCCGAGGTTGCTTGATATTTCTTTTCTATTTTTCTTTGTATTTTTTGAATTTTGTCGGGCTGACACGTGGCAGCTCTTGGAGCCGCCAGGTGTCACCCATTTTTCGATTTATTTTTAATCATTTTTGTTAAAAAATTAAAAAAAAAACCGCCGCACATGCAGCGCACATGCCGACCCTACACGCGCCATGCACGTGCACCACCAACCCCCCTCTCTTGCTACGACCACATGTCGAAACCTTGGCCGCCCGATCTCGGTCGATCGGATGGCTGAGGTCCATCGTCTCCTTCCGTCCTATCTTTTCCAATTGAGTGCCACCCCCCTTCAAAATCTCCAGCGCTGCCCCCTCCCGCGAATCCCTCCTCAATGATCTCCTCCTCGTCCCAAATCTTCGATCGTCGAATCAGATCCCTATCTCCGATCGCTCCACGATCCCATCGCCACCTCACTCCATCAAATCTCAATTGCATCTCATCAAATCTCCCCGATCTTCTACCATCTCCGGCCGACCCCCTGTACCTATATAACTAGACCTTCGGCTTCGTCGACCATCTATCTGCCGACTACACATCAGGTTGGGGAGCCGGTGTGACAAAACGATTAACCTACTCCAGCGTGATCCGACCTCCCTGGTCGTTGCTGTGCCTTCGCGCGTGCTCATGCTCCGGGCTTCTCCTCCATCGAGCCAACGATAATCGACAACTTTCCCACTCTCCGGTCTTCTTCATCGACCTATGTCATCATCGTCTACGTCTGCAACTCCAACGTTCTTCAACGCCAGCAGCTCCTCCTTGCTCCGCAATGCGCCTCCACCGAAGACGCTAGCTACAGTCACCAAGTCATCGCCGGTAAATGCCTTTGGCTGTGCCGTACTCCACCAAGGCACATTCATCCACCAGTCGTGACTGTTGGGGAAGAGACCCGAGGCCCCTACCACATCGACGGGGGAAGACTCCCCCTCCCCCCAACACGTGTCCCCACGTTCTTGGGGTGGGAGAATAGCAGAAGACGTCCCTCGTACTTCCAGGATCTACAAGCATCTCCATAGGTCACATTGATAGCATGTGACCTGTTGGGTTAATTTCAGAAGCATCCCCTAGAGTTCGCTTATTTGTACACCAGTCCCACCGACCATAGGGTACGTGCTACACACATGCACCTTTGGAAATTTTGCAAGAGGCCCTTGTACTTATCGGTAATTACAATATTGCCATCCTTTGCATTTCATTTTATTTTTAAATTATTGTAATATTACACTGTTACCCCTGTGTTCCCCCATTGTTCTCGACCTCTACATTGCACTATTTTATTATCCAAAAATAGCATTTTGTTCATCACTTAATTCTCTACATCCAGACACATTGTGGACATTTTTGCGACTTGTGGTTTTTAATGATTAATCTTTTTGTGGAAAACTGTATATTTTGCCATTTTATGCTCTGATTTTTATAATTGATTAACTATTGCTCTAAAAATTGTCGAAAAATTACGGATTGTAGAATTAATTGTGTTTAACATTATGCCCAAAAAGAATTGCATTCGCATACATCATTTGTCCTCTAAAAATCATTTTGCATATTTCAATATTTGATTTTTAATAGATATTAAATCTTATATTTTCGAGGTTTAGGATTTTTTCTGAGATCGACCACCCAGTGATAGATCTTGGATAATATTATCCCTTGAAAATAATTAGGTTTAATATTTATTATAATTAAATATTGAAATTCACTTTGTTTTCATTTAAAAATTCATAAAAAAATTCGTCTTGCATCCAAAAATTCCAAAAAAATTTATAGTGCATTCATTTCATTGTAATTATCATCTTGGCCAAGTTTCATATTTTTCGGACATCGTTTGGTTGATTTTTACATTTTAGTCCTAAAATAGGCCAAAGTTGCATATTGCATCCCTAATTGCATAAAAAATTACAAAAAAAGACCGCCTCGAAAACCGCACAGGAACTTTGATAGACAAAATTCTAGGTTGTTCCTTTGCCTCCTTATGTTCGACCTTGGGACTTGCCCAAGTATAATAAACAGAAAACCGCATTGATTAAAATTGACAAAAATTTTGTGTGGTTATTTCTTGATTGATTCCGATTTCCTGCCTACAACGAAACGACACATTATTTTAAGCGAATGATAATCCAATCCAATCCACGACATACTTTTAACAAGGGTAATTTCGGATATGTCAGTGACCGAATTGTTGTAGGTGGACGTATGGTTGAACAAACCCTGATCAGTGTCTGTTGGTGCACCAAATGCTGAGATGAGTATGGGATTAGAGTCAATCCCTGATGGTTGTGAATGGAGCATAGAATTGACTGAAATCGATCTCCATCCACAAGGGGTCACAAGGGGTCATATTGAGGACATGAGTAATCCCAGTTTATTTGAAGAGGAAGCGCTGGTTCGAGTTGTGATTCCACCACGAACAATTTGTTGGAGAAAGGCTTGTATTGAAAGGAGAAAGGACCGAGGAGTCGAAGGAGAAGTTTTCAAGATCCGAACCGATTTCCTGGAGATTGCCCACATTATTGGAGATGTCGGCGACACGGAATCGATGTGGATGTTAGCAGAGTCCCGATTAAACCATCTGTGGGATGACATCTGAGAGAGTCAAAAGGAGATAGATGATGGATGAAAGATACGGAGATGAATAAGAAATAAAAGGAGTGTAAAACAATAGATGGCTCAAAGTGAGCGGGGGTGAAACAGAAATAAGCAAAAGAGAGAATGCGACAAAATGGCACAAAGGCACACTATTTTTGATCTTGACCCTAACAAAACTAATTAATAAAACCACAATACAATGGATTCACCAACTTGACTCGTGAAGCCGTAAAGGTTCGGAAATTATCTTTGTAAGTTTTAAATTGATTTTTAGGCAATTATCTTTTAATGAGTCCTTAAGCGCTAATCTTAGAGGAGCGAGAGTACTGATGGAAAAGTATCTCGTACTTGTCCTCCTTCTTTGTAACATGTATCATGTACTTTTTGAAGTCCTTGTGTCTGGATCTGGATTCCCTACTCATCCAAAGAAGTAGAGTGAGTAAGCCAATAGTAGCGAAGCAAATACTTCAGCTCTCATCCGCAACGGAATCACCCATGAGCAATCAAGAGCGTACTCAAATGTGAAACGATGAAATGGACACCCCCATGAAGGCGTGGCCTAAGCTCAAATACTTTGGAAGTGGTTAATGTTCTACACAATTGAGAATCACCATCAACGACCAAATCCTACTCGCCCACTTACGATAGTAGCACTGGTACTTCAGAAATCTAGGCGTACAACAAGGCAATACCTAATATGATTTTGGCTTTAATCCTTACGAAAACGCTCTCTCACTAGGAAGTACATCTCCCTCCCTCCCTCCGAATTACCTGAAAAAAATTGAGGGCTTTGCTCACCAAATGCAATGAATCAAATTAATCAATTTTATTTAGGTCAAGTGTTTTTAGCAATCACTTTTTAAATGTTTTGTGTTATCACTTGCTTTGAGTACAGTCAATATAAGCGTCTAATGTTTTTATTCATTTTGTTTTTGCCTAGGCTGTCAAAATCAGAGGGACAAGTCGGAAATACAATGAATGTCGAGAAACAATGATGAGTGCTCGGATAGAAGAATCACAGTGATTCCCAACTTTCTCCAAGTGGGATTTAAGGTAGAAATTTTTAAACCTAATCTATATGCAAATGCAACGATGAAATTGTCCTAAGAGAAAGCAGGCTATTAGCATGAAGAACTAAATGTCAAACCCTATAATGATCACCCAAAAGTCTGATCTTGGAGGTAGCATCGGTGCTCGCAACAACGGGTCCTGCAAGCATTGTATGGTGCCTCTCTCGGCGCTCGATGATCAATCTAGGATTTAACATTTAATTTTGAGCTAAATCCAATCACATTATAATCTATAGGATCATGAATTGTCTTAGGGATGTGGACCTAGATACCAAGAGCACACCAAGATCTAAGGGCTCGATCCCAGAAACCAAAGAAAACTAAGGTGGAAAACTCAAAATACAATAAACAAATAAAATACAGAGAAATCATGAAAACTCATTGAGCCCCCAAGCAAACAGCACTTGGAAATTGGGCCCGAATGTCCAGTGTCCAAGTACATGTATTATTACAAATCAATTAATGCAAAAATAGATAACTCTCTCACAAAATAAAATAAAATTTCTATGCTAAGTCTCTCTCTCTCAGTTTCTTTCTCTCTCCTCTTGGTCAATAAATAGAATGAACAAGTCTTCTCGATCTAGGTGCCTCAACCACCTAAGCAGTCGCCATCGTCTCGAAGTCCCTCACAAGAAAAATAGAAGAGATTATGTTAGTACAATGAAAAATAATATCAAATGAAAGAGAAAATGAATAAAAAATAATTAAATAAAAATGACCCAAAATTCAATCCTACGCTTTGCTCCACAGCAACAATGCCATTTGATAAATGTAAAAATCGACGAGTCTAAAATGAGCCTCACAAGGCGAGGACTCTGTCGATGTGACAATATCTCAACAATCGTGTCTAATAAACAATTAACCCACACAAGAATTAAGTCACTTAAGAAAGGGATCAAAAAATATTATATCCTACAATAGATTGTATAGTGGACAAGTATAGTAGGGGCCGAATACAGGAAACAATGGAGGATAGACAATCAAAATTGGCTAATAAATGATTTTGGGTATTTTTAGGTATTTTGAAAATTTTTTGGGTTTTTTATTATGTAATTTTAATTTTTTTATATATTATTTCAATTATTTTTAATTTTATACTTTTTATTTTCATTTTTTATATTTCCTGATTTTTATTTTTTCTTCTTCTTTTTAATGAATATTATAAGAATATATATAACTATATGGATAATATAGAGTAATCCAATTATAAATACAACTAAAAAATAAAAATAGCAGAATAACATGTTTTTGTATTGATTATAATTTTCTATTATTTTGCAATTTTTGGGAAATTTTTCCTAATTTTTATGTATATTTAAAGTAAAAAATATCCTAAAATAGGGATTAAATAAATAAGCTGAATTTATTTGAGATTTAAAAATAATAAAAAGGATCAAAATATCTCAAAATCAATTTTAATATAATAAATAATATAAAAAATTAGAGATATAACTAAATATTTTTGAATTTTTTAGTGATTATTTCATAATTTTATAAAGGATTTTGGAACTTTTTAATTTTTAATGATTTTTATTTTTCTATTTTTAGGGATTTTTTGTCTGGAGGTACAAAATACTGATACAAAAAAATGTAATTTTTTCGGATTTTTAGTAACGGTTTTATAATTTTTCTGTATTTTTTTTAATTCAAACAGGAGCAAGAACGTGCTTTTTTATTTTTTATAAATAAGGAAAATTCCTAAATGAAAAAAATATGCCATAAAAGTGTATGCTAGCAAGCACTTAACCCTAATTTTTCACAATTTTCTAAGCATAATTGATATTTTTAATAAATGGAAAATAAGCACAAAAAATGAATTAAAAATGGTATTTATGCAGTTAAAATAAAGTCAAGGTTGATTATGAAAATAACCCAAAGTTTTATAACTGGAACTAGAAGTTTATGGACTAAATGTAATACAAAAATCAGTAGGGGGTCAATTGCAAAATCGCCACCTCACATCGGATGACAGTGAGATGGTGTGGCATGGACACGAATGCAATATCAAATAAGTACAAGGGTGTGCTTGCAATTTTTACCAAAAGTTTTAAACTACTTTTAAAACTTAGAGGACTAAAATATAAATAGACAAAAGAAGGAGGTAAAAGATGCAAAATACCCCCAATAGCGCTTGATCAAACGGTCATTGGTGCTCCACTTAACTGCGTGGCGGCAACGCAATGGTAGATGACAATTCGGCAAGGATGGCTGGAATTAGATCCCAGCAATTGATTTGATGGTTGAGATGAAATGCATCCAACGATGGCTGCTTATTATGGAGTGAGGTGATGATCAAATGACTGGAAAGACAGTTGGAAGAACGCATCAAGAACTCAGTTGGGTCGAGCTTTGATTTGATCTCCTTTGCTCCTCCATCCACCAGGGAAGCTCGGGGCAGGTGCAAAATGGATTTGTATCTCCTCTGCTTCAGACGGTGGTCTCCGTTGAGTGGTTGGGGCTCTGACATGTGCTGGTGAGGGTTGAGGAAGAATGGGAGTTCCATGTGCCTCTCGTCGAATCAAAATTGACCCCAGATGGGTCCTTTGACTCTCCAGACCCTGCAAGAATCTTTGGCACGCGAAAAAGAAGATCTAAGGAACCTTGCGAGGTCGGAATGGATGGGAATGGACTTGGGCAGAGCGCTCCGATGAACGGTAGAGGAAGGAGGCTATCTCCCCGATCTGAGCGAGATCAGGTTGTGCGAAGGTGTGTGGGGTGAAGTGGAGGTGAAGGAGGAGGTGATGAAGATGGTAGAGAAGGCGGAGGTCGGTCATAGTGGTCGTAAACAAGCGATGGAGCCGGAGCTCTGACGAGATGAAAATTTTAATTTTAGGAAAAATAAAACAAGATCAAACGAAATAAATGTTGGTCATACACTACTATTATCCCAAGGAAATAAAAAGAATAAGGAAAGAAGAAGCGCACCATACCGGAACCACATGGAGCGGAGCTTTGGGCGGAGGAGATGGAGGAGCTCCCGATCGCTTCGATTCAACACCAAACTTTGCCCTTGAACAGCTAGAGGGAGAGCTATTAACACCAGGACTCGATCTAGGGCTATGGTTAGGGATCTAGTCGGTTTATGGAGGATCGAATTTAACTAAGGCATAGAGTGAAGTTTATATACAGGGGTTTA
Source organism: Ottelia alismoides (assembly GCA_037367405.1). NCBI lineage: Eukaryota > Viridiplantae > Streptophyta > Magnoliopsida > Alismatales > Hydrocharitaceae > Ottelia > Ottelia alismoides. The sequence goes on from JAZKJV010008528.1 coordinate 191,458, forward strand.
TTCATCGGGACATGGTGCTCGATTCAGAGGCGCCTTAACCGAGAAATGATCTTGGCATGAAAGAACTTCAATCGAGGTGCAAGATTGAAGAAGAAATCAATCCAAAATATTACAAGATACGAAGGGGAGAAATCGATGAAGATGGGGGAATCGTTCTGACAACGACAGGCCTAGGGGGAAAGGGCAGTTGACCTAGGTCAATTAGGGTTGAGCCTTGATTATTTCCACGTTAGCTGCTAAAAGATAAAAAAATAAATGAAATCCTTTATTAAATCAATTAAAAATAGTAAATGATTTTATTAATTTTTGGTTAAACATAAAAAATATTTTTTATATTATGTTGTATTTTAATAGATTTTTTACACGTTTATTTCTTACATGTTATTTTTAGGGGTTCATTGATAAGTATATTTACCTATATCTGGTATATTTTATTTTTATTTTGTATTGTATATTTTATTATTTTATATACATAATTTATGTAATTATAACTTATTTTCATATACAAAAATATAATTTTCTTTTATTTTTCTGATGTATTTTGTACACTTAAATAAATAAGGGTATTTATTGAATAGGTATAAGTATAATATATTTATTTATGTATTTTTATACATTATTTTTCTATTATTTCTTAGTGATTTCTTTTATTCTAAATATGTACATATATATAATAAATATTATTTACAAAATTATAAAATTATAAAACTATAAAAATATGAAGAATGAATATAAATGAATATTTTATCTAGGTGTATAATACAATAGGGGTCCAAAACCTAACTTTTACATCTTAATTCCAAATTAAATGAAGCCACCTTCATTAAATAGCTCATTAAAAATTATATACAATTAAAGTTGAGTTTGGTACATTTTGAGTTCATATGTAGAAGATATGGGTCTGGGAAGTTTGGGTTTGGAGTTTTATTCTGAGTACAAAATGTACATTGTGTATTTTTTTATGAAATCAATTTTGTATTTTTCTATATATTTTTATCTACAACATTCATGTATAAAGTTTCTTTATTTGAGGATTAAATAATAAATAGGTCTTAAAAATGCAATATTGGAGAATAAAAAATAGGGTTTCCCTTGTGTTTTTGATCCTTATCTCCCCCTATTTCCTTGTCGATCCATTCATCAAAATGCCTAGGTCTCGGGGTTTAGGGTCATAAAATACCTTTTGTATTTTATTTCCTTTTATTTTCTTTATTCTTTTATTTTGGCTTTAAACAATTTATTTTATATAATATTTAAAAATAAATAATGAATTTTAATTTATGCTAAATAATGATATATACATGCATTTCGATAAGTTTTAAAGGCCTAAATGAAAGAATAAAGGTGATGAAATGGAGATTCATCAATATCCAGACGAAACATATATATTCGAATTAGACAATGGTGATGTGCCTCTCAACATGCGCTAGAGTTTACACCCCCTAACTTGGAGAAAAGCCTAGGACAAAGTAGTATCGAGGCTTAGGACGTCATCTGTAAGGCGAATGTCATACTATCGTTGTAGTCTCGGTATGAGAACAACAACTATGTCAATAGTGAAAACAGTGACACCCAAATAAACAATCAGGTGGGTGTCTGCTATGAGGTAAAGAGAGGAGAAAATAAAGTCAGGAATCAGTATCATAAATGAAATTATCATCTCAAGATCAAAATGCAGTGAAAGCGTAGAGCTGAAGAAATCGAACGTGAAGAAAGAAGGATCAATCATGGAATCCTCCACATCAATCACCATCTCAAAAAGGTATGGAAAGTCAAGATTAGGAGACTCATTAAGAAAGTTGATATCCTATTCACATAATGGATATAAATCATAGAAAACATCGAATATCTCAAAGATCAGCTCATCCTCGCAAGGGTCATCAAGGAGAGAAGAAATAGACTCAGACTCAGCATAAAAATAAGAAGACTTGGTCTCGTGATCCGACAGATCGGATATACACCCAAGAAGTGAAATCGAGAACACAGAGCATGTGGCATCCTCCTCTAGATATTCCTCGGGGAGTGATGCAAACTCATCAGTGAAGAAAGAGGAATCATAATCTAATTGGGAATCTGCACAACTGTCAAGCACCCACTCCTCGAACCAAAATGCCTCATATATTGAAGACTACCTCTGAACAATCTGGAAACAAGAAATGGTACTGATCGACAATGCAGAAGCTGTCGAAGTGTCTAAAATTGATCCTCGAGCAGCGACGATGCTCGCTGTCATTTGGTCCTCAAGAAATGTATCCATCTCGTCAAATTGGAGGACAAAAGGCTCAAATATGAGGTTGTCGGTATCTGGCATATCAAAATGGTGTCCCTCATCTAGTTCTTATAGCCGGAAGGAATTAGAATATCCATATGAATCTGAGAAGTACCTCTGAGGAATGAACTCTGGCTGGTCCAGACATGGAAACTGGAAAGGCTGAAAGAACGGATGAAACAACATGGAATCCTCCTCCGTCTCTTGGAATACTGAAATAGTTGGTACCAAAAAATCCCAAACTGTGAAGTGTATAACTGACTCAAACTCTGGATCGAAAACCAACAGGAATTCGGTCAGTGTCGGAAGAGGGCAACTCACGGTGATTGTCTTATCGTCTATCTTCTGTGTTGTTGTAGTATCCACGTCCACTAGTTGGTATGTGATCTTTGAATCCTCATGAAGTGTCTCGCACATGACTAGTGTTGGATCTCCCTTATGTGTTGTCTCGACTACATCATCTCGTGAAGATTGGAAAATCGACGAGATGTTAGAAAGCTCTCCCAAAATAGTCCAAAATGAATCAACATCGAGGATGTGGTGTGAAACGCCACACGAGGCATCAGTCAGTGTTTGTTGTTCAATGATCATCCCCCTCTAGAAGATCTGTACAAGGTCAATCTTTGATATCTCATGATCTGAAAATCTCCTCAAGAGTCAAGAAACCTCAGCCATGAATCATGCAATGGCTCCTGGGGGTCTTGGGGAAAATATCTGATAATAGACGGCATAAAATTTTCTCTATTATGGGGATAAAATATCTACAAGAACAATACTCGTCGGTCACCCATGTAGCAAACTTCCTCCCCAACTATCTGTGCCATCTCAAAACTCTAGTCTGAAGTGAGAAAGGGAAGGTCATCAGCTTCAATTCCTTAGAAGTTATATATGAATATGCCTAGGAATCACAAAACTCCTCAAACTCATAGATGTGAAAATAATGATCCTCATTCACATCCCCTGAAAACTTCGGCAACATCTGAATGAACTCTAAATCCAGGGTGAACAGACTTAAAGTAGAAATTAATTGTGCTCTTGAATCTGGCTTCTCAACAATATCTGCCAATGAAAGCGCCATCATCGCAGCATAAAGGTGTTTGAATCTTGCATCTACTCGTTGTCATATCCAAAGGAATACAACATCATCCTAGCATAAAAATCACCCATGTCTTGCATCTTCTTAGTGTAATCTCCACCAGCCTCAACTCCTAGCTCAACATGCCCAGTAAGACTCGGGAGTGGAATGAGAGATAACAAAGAGAGCAGTGATGGAAGAGATAAAGAAGACGAAGATGGAGAAAGATACTAGAGGTTGGTCAGAGTTCCAACCTCAAGACACAGTGGACGCCGATGATGGGGATGAAAAAATAGTATGGCTGAAGCGAACATCGATCCATCATCACGACTCAAGAAAACATAAGGAATGATCAAAGAAGAAGAGATATAAGGGTGGGAGGGAATAAGAAAAGAAATCGGAGTGTGAAGACAATAAAGGAAACATAAGGTGATTGCTAATGATATAAAGAAGAAGATGGAACCAACTCAAGACCAATCACACACAAACGCAAAGCAAACCCACAATTCACCTACTCAACTCAATGAAGACCATGAAGGATCGATCATTAATTTTGTCAATTTTAGAGTTAGTGGTCAAACAAATATATTAGCAAGCTCACAGGTGCGGTCTCCTGGGGTAGTTCGTGTCTAAGCCAGTGGAAAACACCAACTTAAGCACGACTACTTCTACTAAAGTCAAAGGCAAGCACTTACAGTAATAACACGACCCAAAAGTCAATCCAAGCACTTAGAGCACAAGTCCAGGGCTTTGGTCTCTAATCCTTAAGTGTGCATGCCTCACTCAGTCTGTAGAGTACCTGTATGCAATGAGGGGGTTGCTCTCCCCAAATCAAGGAATGAATTAGCTACGTTATATTTTATTGATCAAGCTCAATTAGTGGTCCCAATTTTTAAATGGCGGGTATTCTCTCCCTTTTTAAAAATATTTTTCAATGAAATTTCTAATGAAATTTCCAATTTCCTTTTTATTCCTTAGTTCAAGAAAACAGAGGGAGGAAGATGGAAAAGCAGATGCGATATGAAATCTAAGAAAGCATGAACAAGATAGAGTTGCATACCTTTCTCCAATGGTCTACATACAATATGATCAACACATAAAAATTAAAGTAAACTAAATGAATGAAATGTGAGAACTGTCCTAAACAGAAATTTCTATTATTGTGAAGCACATATTTATTTGACTAAGTCCAACGAGGTCTATAGGAACAAATATTATTTTATGGATTTAGACCTAATGCAACCTGGTCAATCAAATAGAAACCTAAATCTAGGGGCTCAAGCACAAAAAATATGCGTGAAACAAATAAAATTAAAAGCGATAAAAACCAAAACACTGTGAGGTCCCCCAAGTGCCCCGGCACTTGGTGAAATAGACCTCGCAATCCAAAGTATCCAAAGTCTCTATAAAAATAGAAAAAGAGCAAGTGGTAAAATACAAATTATTTACAAAATTAAAATGAAATAAAATGATAAAAAGAGAAAGTGCTCCAAAAGTTGTTCTTCTGAATCTTTCGCTCCTCCTCCAACTCTCTCTTGTCGTTCGATGAAGAAACGAGCTGGCCTCTGCTTCTCTACGGTGCACCGATGCTCCTAAAAACTCCGCCCTCGCTCATCGGGCCATTGCAGAAAAAGGAAACAGAAATTATGTCAAAAAATAATTATGAAAATATGAGCTAATAAAGAAAAAAAATGACAATGAAAATAAAAAAATAAAAGAAAAGAAAATGAATATGTACAAAACCAAGAGCAGAAGGCAAAGAAGACCTAACTACCCTTAATGTGCCTGCTCAACAATGATGTCATTTTGATGATTGAGAATCTCAATAATGGGTTTGATTTTACTTAATAAATGAGAGAATGTGCGATGATATGTGATGTGTCATTGTTACCCAAAAGGAAAACCCGATACACCCAAACATTTTTATCCAAATAAAGAAAATAAAATAGTTTTTTATTAAACTGGTATAGCTCCCAGGGTCGGACTCACGGATGCAACTGTTTAAAAACAACGATTATCAATTTCTAATAAACAAATCAAAGATTTTCTTTTTCTTCTCTTTCTCTTTTTGATGTTTTGTGGCATTTTATGCTTCTGTATTTTTAATGGAATTTTATTTTTTTTTATAATTTTTTATGTTATCTGATTTTTTATTTTTTGTGTTTTTTAAATTTTGCAAATTTTTATATACTTAATTTTTAAAAATAAAGCAAATATAAAAGATATGTAAAAGAAGTAAAACTATGGTATTTTTGGATTGTTTTATTATAGTAAAAATGTTTAGAAAATTTAAGTAAAAATATTTGTGCATTTTTTTTATTTTTTTTACTATTTTGTGATTTGTAATTTTTTAGGATTTTCAAATTGAATAACAATAGAATCAATTTTCAAAACAAATTAAGATATTTTTGCTGTTTTTAAATAAAAGAAAATCAAAATAAATCTAGAATTACTTTTATAAGAAAGAGTTTTTATTAAGCTTCAAGTCAAGTCCCGAAACATATTTTTAGGGTTTTTCTTATGATTTTATAAGAATTTTTTAATGTTTTATATATTTTGCACCTCTTTCGGTTTTTATAAAGGATTTGCAAACAAAATTTGCATAGCAATTAAAATTAATAAAAACACACTTAGTGGATTTTTAGAATTTTTAAATTATTTTTTTGATTTTTTATGATTTTTATAAAGCAAGCAGGGGAAATTTTTAAGGGCTTTTGAATTTTAAGAAAAAAATTATTTTTTACAAACCAAAATTAGAGAATAAAATTACCATGCAGAAGCTTATCTTAATTTTTGTGGAATTTTTAGGGCACAAATGATATTTTATTTCATGCAAAATAAACAAGCCAATTAAAGTCAGGAATACAGGGATTGATATGCAATTTCTGTAAAGTTTTTAAGCAAATGATGAAATAGAAATAATGCATGGGTACTTACGTAATTTTAACATAAATGCTTGTGCAGATCACGTGCAAGCAAGTAGCTCAGGATCATTTTTCAATTTTAATGAAATCTAGGGGGAATTTATTAATTTACCCAAAAATATTATGTACAGGAGGCGCACGTGACGTATTAGATGGCAGTTCGGCAATGGCATTGGTGACGACACGTGGTTGAAGGCAGATGATGACCCTTAGATCGGATATGATTAAAGGGATAATGTGTAATCTGGAATGATACTTTGTTCTTCCCCTTTTCAAATGCAGCTAGCAGCTATTCGAGGATGTGCGAGTGATTCATTTGTTGATCTGTTGATCAAAGCATAGAAGATGATGGCGACGCTATGATTCTCGTGATGGAGCTCTCGATCGCGAAAGTGGATCTCGGAGATCGAGTGGTTCGATAGCTTGTCACTTTGTTTGACGAAGGTGTATGCGTGATGAGCTTCTTCTTCTACTGTGGTTTTTTTCTCCAAATATGATGAGAGAGTATGGCTTTGTCTTCAGATGTGATGTGGTGCTTCAACTCGATCTCGAAGATTATGTGTTGTAATGCTCCAAATATGATGATGAGATGCTTCGATTTCAGTCGCCCATTGACCGTATCTCGATTTGCAGGTGCTTGGATCAGAGGGCGGTTGAATTGACTTCAGGGTTGTTCTCACGTAGTTCAAGTAATCAGAATTGATCGATCTTCGATGGAGTTTATCTCTAATGATGCTTGATTGATCTAGATGGTCTTGCAATGAAAACTTTGACTCGAGTACGAGGCACAATCCTAAAATGATAAGGAAACAATGAATGGAAAGTTTGTGCGAAATGGAAGGAATAGATTGAGCTTCGAACACCGTTCATAGTCGAAGGGGATAGATTGTATAGGTAAGAGGGAAATGGAGAGGTTCGAAGGTGGAGGTGATTGTGCGATGATTGGAGGACTGAGTGGTGAAATCTAAGGTGGAGAATCGCCGATCACAGTGGATCGGAGGCTGGGTGAACAACTACAAATCTGGAAATCAAAATTAACTGAAAGCAAATTAGAGAAGCTAAGATTAACAGGATGAAGGTAGTACTTGGGCTTGAGGATTAGGGATCCTCGAGGTCGATCCCTTAATGGCTATGCTTGTTCGGAGGTTCGCTCACACGTGATGTGTAGCACGATGATTCCTCATCGGATGTGAGGCACAACGTCTCCTCCTTGTTGCGCACTCAATTCATTGTCACTCTAGATTTAGTGGAGCTCCTTGGAAGAGGATGAAATGGCTAAAGATCAGGAAAAGTAAGAAGCTCCAACTGCTTAATATGATGGGAAATGTGAAAGTTTAAATGAAAAGTTGGCACGTAAAATGAGATGGGAATTTGCTGAAATTATTTGGGAGAAAATCATGGTTGTTAGGTGGATAAAGTGGTGAAAGAATTCAATCGAATCGATACCAAAGCAGGTCGGGGAAAATCTACGAAGTTTGTGGGTTGAGTACATTTTCGATTCCAAGGTCTAGGGAGGTAATTGACCAATGGTCAACAAAAAATGGAATGGGCCAATAGGACTAGACTTGGAATAAGACAAAATAGATTACAAGACAAAATAAATAGGTTAAATAGAAATAAAAAAATAAATTTAAAAAAATTAAATTACAAAATTACAAAAATAAAAAAATGTTTATAAATTATTTAATTATTTTTTGTGATTTTTAATAAATGAAAGGGATTTTTACTAGGAAGACCCTATAATCTTTGCTAATTACCTCTACGACCTTTGAAACATCGATATTCCTCCCTCGACCCCGTAATCTTTCTCCATTTTACCCCATGAACCTTGCCGTTAAATTGACACATGTAGAGTTAAGTTTCTTGGGTGAAAAATGAGTTAATCTAACCAATTCGCCATCGGATGGTTAGAATTAATAAAGAGAAGAAAAAAATCCCTCTGCACCTCTTGTACGATCTCTCCTTCCTGGAAGAGGGTATTGACCTAGTTGAAGGACGTGGCACTACACCTGGGCTGGAGGGGCGGCGGGGTTGCAGCGGTGAGGGTTGGCTTTCAACGGCGGGATTGCGGGAGGGGGAAGGCTGCGAGCAGGGGGTGCGGGAGCTGCGAGCTGGGAGGGGGAGGGCTGCGATCAGGGAGGGTGCGAGAGGGGGTTGCGGGGAGGGGGCGCTGCGAGTTGGGGGGTGCGAGAGGGGGCTGCGGGGAGGGGGAGGGCTGCGAGCTGGGGGGTGCAGGAGGGGGTTGCAGGGAGGGGGAGGGCTGCGAGGTGGGGGGGGAGGGGGCTGCGAGCTGGGAGGGGGAGGGCAGTGAGCAGGGGGTGCGGGAGGGGGCTGCGAGCTGGGAGGGGGAGGGCAGCGAGCAGAGAGGGTGCGGGAGGGGGAGGCGGGGAGGGGAGGGTTGCGAGCTGGGGGTGCGGGAGGGGGCTGCGGGGAGGGGGCTGCGAGTTGGGGGGTGTGGGAGGGGTCTGCGGGGAGGGGGAGGGCTGCGAAGAGGGAGGCTGCTCGAAGCAGGAGGGGGTTGCGGGAGACAGAGGGGTCGAGCGGGGAGGCTGCGAGATGGGGGCCTGGGCTGGTCAGCTCAGAGCAATGGATCGAGTGCCGGAGGAGGGTGTAGCACCGACGATGGAGGTGGAGGAGATGGTTGGTGGTGGGTGGTGGGAAAATGGAGGATGGTGAGAGTGAATGGCAGTTAATGTAAATTCGATAAATAAAATGGGCATAACATCAAAGAATGTAACAGAATCCGGTTACTTTTAGCGGGTAAATAGATGGAGGTTAACCATAGGGTTTATATGGTAAGAGTTAGCAAGATTACGGGGTCGAGGGAGGAATATCGATTTTTAAATGTCGTAGAGGTAATTGGCAAAGATTATAGGGTTTGCCTGGTAAAAATCCCTAAATTAAATAACTTAATTTAAATATATAAATAATCAAAATACATGTATTTTCATGTATTAAATACATATATCCATTTATTTTTAATTATTAATTTTTAAAAATAATTACATATCTCAATGATTTATTTATTTAAAAAATATTTTAACTATTTTAAATATATTTTTATTTTATATTTAAAAGTTAATTTAATAGAACAAATAAATAGTAGTATATACAGAATATGTACATTATGCCTACGTGATAAATACATTATTTAATTTTGATTTTGTTATAATTTATTTGCATTTTAAATAATTAAAATATATATATATATATAACATTTAAAACTACAATGTGTGCAACTATATAAAAGAAAATAAATAAATAAAATATATACGATATATACAAGTGTACAAGTATACCAATAGGATCCCAAAACCTAATTTTTTGCATATTAACCTGATTTCGTGAAACCACATTTATTTGATAGATAATTTTATTAAATGAACTTTAAAAGTGAGTGCACCTAATTCAGAGTTCATATGGTCGAGTTATGATATTTGGAAGTTAGGCTTTATGACTTATAGATTTTGTGATTTATTGATATTTATTCACAATATTTTAATTTATGCTTTTGTATTTTTATTTTATTTTACAGATAATTTTAAAAAAGAATTAAGTTAGTTGGAGTTAGCAATAATTAAATAGAAAATACATAAGTTGTATAATATATAGTACATATATACACGGTGTCCAAATCCCAAAACTCATATGATTTATTCTACGATTTTTTGATATTTTTAATAAATAGATAAATAGTATAATTTACAAAACGAAGTTTAAAAGTGAGTTTAGTCAATTTGGAGTTTTCTATAAATAGTTATGAACCTGTAAAGTTGGCTTTTGTGGCTTTTTAGGTTCATTGTATTTATTTATTTGTTAACTAATTTTTCTGATATTTTTATAAATTAATAAATATTATTATGAACAACTTTGATGAAGGAGATAGTTTTTATTTGAACTTGTTTTATTGGTAAATAAAATAGGTGAATATATGTGTAAGGCGAAAAAAGATGAATATGTACAATGTGACATTGATTTTTGAGATTTTTTAAAGTTATGGACCCTATCTTCCCCTACTGTATTCCTTATCTACCATTCCAACGCTTGATTGGGTCTCGAGGTTCAGGTCAACTTATATTTATTTCATATATGCATCCTTCTCTTCTCTTCTTTTTTCTTTTCTTCTTTATTCTTCTATTTTGGTGCAAATAAATGATAAGTATACGATAATAACAAACAAGTGCTAAATGATAAAAGATTATAATTATTGTTATTTATAAGTATTTTACCAAGGATTTTAAGCTAAAATAAAAGAATAAAGATGTTGAATCATGGATTCATCAATCACCTTCCCCTGCCTTGTCCACGCCTCGATTCAAAGAGCAACACCTCCCTGTCACTGAGGGGCTCAATCTTTGACGAATCGTGGGATTAAGGTGGAGTAAAAGGGATCAAAAACTTCAAAAAGCGGTATGGGATTTATAAACATGATTTTTGGGGAAAGGAGGCGAGCGGTTGTGTGAAGAAGATGTGTGGTTGGTGGATGCTAGATGTAACGCGTGGGTTAGGGATGAGGGAGGAGCAGAGTGGTGGTGGTATGGAGAGAAATGGTGGATTGGAGCAAGGGGAAGAAATTGGAGAAGTCAGAATTCATGTGACTTATGATAGAGGCGGAGGGGAAGGATAGTTGACCAAGCGGTCAACAATCCTTGGATTTTGGTTGGTCCAGTAGACCAACAAGAAAAATGAGGGAGATAAATGCCTTATTAATTAAGTTAAAATTATCAATATATTTTATTAAATTAAAGTCAAAATAAAAAATGTTTATTTATTTATGTAGTATTTTTATTATGTTTTTTTATTTATTTTTACATGCTTATTTATTAAGTGTTAATATGCATGTATATATAGGTATATTTACCTATATTTCAAGTATTTTGTTTTTATTTGGTATTTGTTATTTTATAATTATTTCTACATATTTTATATATTTCTAATATATTTAAATATATTTATATATTTAATTTTATTTTTTATTTTAATTAATTAATTAGGGTATATATAATATATGTACAATATGCCTATATATTTTAATACATTTTTTGTCTTAATTCATTTTTATACTTTTATTTTACACTTCTATTTTTTGATGTATTTCAAATAATATTTTCAAGTATTTAAAAATATAGTAAAATTAAAAATAAAATGAATGAGTGAATGAATAAAATATACATTATATTGTACTACATGGACCAAAAAGACGACTTTTTCATCTTAACTCCATTTAAAATGGAACAACATTCATTAGATAGATAATTTAATTCATTAGATACATTATAGGTTTGTGATGTTTTATTTGCGGCTTTTTAAGCAGTATGTCCCAAGTGCATTGTGTATTATTTTTGTATGCAATTATTTTTATATTTTCTTTGTATTTGCATGTACAAGTTTCATGTTGAGGATTTTATTATTTGAGGTGTGTATATAAAAAATAAAATATCGTACAAATAGATATTTATTGATGAATAAAATTAGGGTTTTGGTGATGTTTTCTATACTATTATTGGCCCTATCTCGCCCTACTTTATTCTTGGTCGACCAAGTCAATATTACCTTGGTCGTGGGGTCTAGGTCTTTCAATATTTCCAATACTTCATTTCTTTTTATGTTCATCCTTTTTTATTTTATTTTGGTATTAAATTCATGTATTTATACATTATTTCTATGTCAAATAATGAATGTTATTTTGTACAAATTAATGCTATATACATGCATTTAACTAGGGATTTAAGGCCAAAATGAAAGAATAAAGGTGATGAAATGGAGATTGATCAGCCCATGTACTTGCCTTTGCTAGTCCCAAGCAAACACTTATGACAATGAGTGTAGAAAAGATAATAAAGAAAAGAAAAGGACAGAACTTGAATGTTTTTCTACTCTTAAACTTGTCTTGATAAAGTCAAAGTTTGGAGTTAAGTTAAGATCCTTGGATGTTAGGTTTGTTGGGAACCACATTCAGGTTAGAAACTGTGACTCAACAACCCTTGGGTTCCATGCTCCTTTATCAAGTTCAATTTACGGCCTGGTCAGAACCATCATTTCATTAGCATACTCTCGCAACCTTGAAATGATAGGTATTGTATGTGTGGATTGTGTTATCTCTTCCCAGACAAACAACTGAACTATCAAGAGGTCTCCCCCTCTGGAAACTTGTCCTCAAGTAGATGGATATTTCCTTCTAAGTTAAGGGGCACGCTAATCCACAACCGAAAGGGAGCGAACCTAGAAGAACAGGAAAAGAAGTGGAAATGGACCAGTGTAGTTGCATTTCCTTGTGAAGTTCAGCCAGTGTAACCGAGTCTTCACCACGAAGCATGCATTTTCTAGAAGCTCAATATTTTTGTAGTTTTTGGTATATGCTTGTTTTTGGATTTTTCTTTGTTGCCATTACTTTGCATAATTATTTTGCCCGACGAATAGAGAATCTTTTGTTCTTCCAATGTTTTGTTGTCCATACTACCAGATAAAGTGGGTTTAAGTACCAGTTTCTATAGTTTCCAAGAATGGTTCCTGAGCCACCCTTGACGAAGCGGCATAGTATCATCCATTATCTTTTTAATTCCATATACATATATTTAGCTAGGGATTTAAGGTCAAAATGAAATAATAAAGGCGATGAAATGGAGATCCATCACCCCCCTATACTTGCCTTTGCTAGTCCCTAGCAAACATTTATGCCTATAAGCACAGAAAAGAAAATAAAGAAAAGAAAAAGGAAAAACATGGATTGTTTTAACTCTTATACTTATCTTCATAAAATCAAAGTTTGGAGCTCAGTCGAACCTTTGTATTTTAGGTTTGGTCGGAACCTTTTTGGGAAGCGGATTTGAAACTCAACAGCCTCTAAGAACCACAAAACTCTGCTCAAGTCTCCTCAAAAGCCAGGTCTGAACAAGTCTATGTCATACGTAGACCCGTATGACTGAGTCTATCTTGTACAATGTTAGTAATATGTTACTCCTCTCGACTGAAGTGGTAAAGAGATAGTCTTCTCCAACATGGTGACCCTAATTTCCCAATCCAGCAACCCTTTCTCAAGAAGCAGGGATTCCCTTCTAAGTTCAAGTGCAACTGGCTCAAGAAGAGGAGGTGAAGAGAATGGATGGTAGCCAATGTAGCTACATATCCTAGGTTGCTTGAATAATGTAGCCAAGACATCTATCTGCAGGCACCATAATATCTTTTACTTTGAAGCATAAGCCTTGCTTATTGAATACATAACTCCAACGGGAATTGATTTTATTAACTTTTACCCATCTAACATTTTTGGATGTCTTTATTGCATACTTTTTTAAAGGTATATGTACAACAACATTCACATAAGGTCTTTTCCTCTAAAGCCCACAAAGTATCCCTCGTTCGAAGCTTTATCGCAACCCACAACTTCTTGTCTTTGGACCTCATTGCTAGTGGATCGAGTTGGGGCACAATGACCACATATTGTGACTTAGTATGTTTCCATTCGCTTGTGCCTCATGCCGACAAATTCCACTCTCTACCATCTCAACTAAGTTGAGCTGAGTGTAAGGTGCATGTGTCCAAGTTAGGTCACCGTCAACAAGAGTCATGCATGTGTTGTGAAATATTCTACTTAGGTAGGCAAGATGACACATGAACCCAGTCTTGTAGTCTCAAAGAATTAAGTCTTGCAGACATGAAGCGCCTCAATTCCAGTTCCTATAAGGCTCATGTGATTAAGTGGATTAATGTCCAACTAAACTCTTTGGATTTTATTCCAGACCAGTTCAATTGTCATTATCAATAAAAAATGCAAATACAATGCAATAAAATATTATGGAGTACGTTTTCTATTTTTGAATTTTTTATGGGCTTTTCAAAAAAAGTTTTTACACTTTTTTATACAATTTTGAAAACATTTTTCATATTTTTATAGGTTTTTGAAAATTTCGAAATTTTTAAGGATTTTTTTGATAAAGGTTAATGAATGATGCATGTGCAAATATTTACACGGGAGTGCATGCATATTTACAAGAATTGGGTGTGGATTTTTGCACTAGAAATTTATACATCATATGTTTTTATATACAAGGATTATAAAGAATTTTATTTGCTATAATTATGTGCACAATTCTCAAAATAATTTGCAAGCTTTTTAACAAACATTTTGAAAACTTTATTTTGCAAATAACTTTGACCAATCATTTGCAACCATTTAAAAAAATTTGAAAATTATTTTGCAAAGATTTTTCAAAGTTATGGATAGATTTTTCAAAGTATTTTTGCAACCATTCCAAGTCATTTGCATAGTAATTTTCAAAACATTTTATTCGAAGAAACAAATTTTTGCAAATATATATAAGAGGTTTTTATAGAGTTTTGAAAACATTTTATAAAACATTTTCCAAACGATTTCCAAAAGATTTATGCAAAATAATATACAACAATTTTTTAATCATTTTGGAAAATATTTTTAACCAGTTTATTACTCATATTTACAATGAATTTTGAAAAAATTTATACATATTTGTAGGGTATTCTTTGCAATTGATTTATTGTATATCCTTAGCCAATATAGTATATTAGCCAGATTATTGAAATACAAAAGTATGAGTTATGGATAAGGTATATAAAACGTATATACGACCCCCCTATACTTAGCGTGAACTATGTCCTCATAGTGATAAAAGAGAAAAAGGAAGACAACTTGTGCTGGGTATAGGAAAAGGCTATAATACAATGACTACAAAGAATAAGAAGTTGATAGTCCCCTATATTTAGGATCAACTATGATGCACTCGCCCGGGATCCAGGTTTCCCATTTACACATCACTCGCAGTACCGCATTCACTTATTGATCACATTAGAAAATGATGGATTTTTTTTGCGATTCGAATGACATTCACATTTTTAGTAACATGCCAAGAACAACAAGTGTAACCAAATTCACATTTGCATTAATATATATATATATATATTAACATGTAACAAAAGAAATTGGCAATATGTATATGTATCCCAAAATATAACAGAAAAGAAATAAAAAACAACTACATTATCTTGTACAAAAACTATAACATGTGCACCATCGAAAGTAACTACGGAAGATCAGGGTCAAGCTGTCGAAATACAATGATGCAGGTTATTTACATGTCATCCATGTTGGGAAGCAAAAGATTATTAACAAAAGTTGAGTACAATCTAATTAATTTAAAATAATAAGTATTTCAGTGGTTTCAAAAGAAAGCAAGTAGATAGGGTTAGACAATTAAATTTAACAAGCTACATGTTTATGCATCCTCTTTCTTACTCATCATAACCTAACTACCTGATGAATCTTCATTTCATCACCTTTATTCTTTCATTTTATCCTTTAAACCTAGCTAAATGCACGTATATATTATTATTTTTCACTAATTAACATTCATTATGTATTGTATAAATATTGTATAAAATACATTGTTTAAATCCAAAATAAAAGAATAAAGAAAAAGAAATAATATTCCAAAGGTATTTTATGAACCTAAACCCCGAGACCTAGACATATTGATGACTTGGTTGACAAGGAATAAAGTGAGGGGAGATAAGGGTCAATTACACATTAAAAACCATAATTTTTAGCCTTCAATATTGCATTTTTGGGGCATATTTTATTCTTTATTATTTATAAATCAAATCAATAAACTTCATACATGAAAGTTGTAGATAAAAATATATAGAAAATACGAATTTTTCTTTACACAAAAATAATACACAGTGTGCATTTTATACTAAAAATAAACTTCCAAAATTCAAACTTCCTTGACCCATATCTTCTCCATATGACCTCAAAATGCACCAAAATCAAGTTTAATTGCATATAACTTTTAATAACCTATTTAATGAAGGTGGTTTCACTTAATTATCAATTAAGTAGAGAACGTTATGTTTTGGACCCCTATTGTACTATCTACATAAATAAAATATTCATTTTATTTATTTATTATAATTTTTATAATTTTATATTTTTATTATTTTGTAAATATTATTTATAGTATGTATATATATATATTTAGAATACAATATAATCATAAATAAAATAATAAAATAAAATAGTATAAAAATACTTAGATGAATATTAATATAGTTATACATATATAATATATATCTCTATTTATTTAAATGTACAAATAAACCAAGAAAAAATAAAAAATACATAGGTGTATCTTTAAATAAGTTATAAATATATAAATTATGTAAATAAAATAATAAAATATAAATTACAAAATGAAAATAAAATACCAAATATATAAGCAAATATACATATAAATATACCTCTAAAAAGTAAATCATAATAAATGAGCTTATAAAAATAAATAAAAAGCATAATAAAATACTACAAAAAATAATTCATTTTTTAAACAAAACTTAATAAAATCATTTATAATTTTATTTTGAATTATTATGGACTTTCAAATCTATTTTGTCTTTATGCGGGAGATGTGGCCCAATCAGGGTCCACCCCTAGTTGACTCGGGTCAACTCTTTAAGCCATGCTCATACCAGCGTTTGACCCCATCTTCCTTGATTTCTTTCGCCGATCCTTGTACCATTTTCGCTCGATTTTTTCTTGACTTTTGATCCTTGACCCTCGGGCTTTCATGCTACTATGACTCCTTGGTCGATGCACCATTGAATCGAGTGCCATTCCCGGATGAACCTAACCTGTATAAAACATCTCCACCGAGCTTCCTTCGATTTTTTATCCTTCTTACACCACTAAAACCCTAAACCTCATGCATCTAGTGATTCCCGATGATAGTAGGTACTCATAGGAGGCTTTAGCAGATCGAATTGGCGTCGAATCAAAGTCGATACGAGCTCAGTCACCTCCTCCGTTGCGAGCTCGCTCTGGCCTAGTCCAGGTCCAGGTCCGACTCAGTTATTCTTTTATTGTTCTTTAGAGTCTGTAGCATAAGGATAGTCTTTATATCATTTAGTTTCATTTTATTTTCTTCAAAATCGAAAACCCCCCTTCAATGGAGCTGCAGCTCCACCACTCATTTCCAGCCAGCCCAGTTATCCCTCGACGCTACTTCCACTACCATTACCTTGTCTTTCCGCTCCTCGACATCCCACGCACCTTCATCCGCCTAGATCTTGTAAAGATCCAGACTGTAGTACTCCTTCTCTGTCGATTGTTGAAGGACACCATCGTGCTCCATTTTCACTCCCTCCACCTCAATCTGATCATCGAAGCGATCCCCTTTTGTTCTCTAACAAGTTTTCACAAGAAATAGAGAGAATAGATCCCTTTGTAGGGGTCATCGAAGCAAGAGACCATCTCCCATGTCTCAAGCCTCACTGGAGCTCCTCTAGGGGGTCTTGAGCCATTTTGATACCTCCTCGAGCTGCGGATCGACTCCAACAATATACTCCGCATCTCAGCACCGAAGGAGCCCTCAAGGGTGAGGAGATTCGACAAATCAAAGCTCGCTTGAGATTGATTCTTTAGCTATTCATCTAGAGCCCCTCGCCATCATCTGATCTGGAGCACTTCCTAGTTGTAGCAGGAGCCGTCCGAACGAGTACCCCTAGCATTGTTGATCTCTGCTGGGAGATCTAATCGTAGCAACACATCATCGAAGGGTATCCATCGTCGGATGCACGCCACGTGGATAAGGGAGACGCCTACAACCGTACGATCAGGCACTTAGTGGGGGTATTTTGCACCTTCTTCCTTTGCTTTTTGTTTATTTATCATTTAGTCCTGAAATTTATTTAGAATGTTTAAAAGTCAAGTACTTTTTTCAAACAAACCCTCACACTTTATCGTATTTACAACTAGCTCCTAGCCACGTCTCCTCACGTACTGTCCTACGTGAGGTGGCGATTTTGCATGTAACCCTATGCGAGTTTTGTATTTTACGTTTAGTCCTTAAAGTTTGAATATTAGTTGTAATATTTTGAGTAATTTGCATTTTAGCCCTTTACTTTTATTTTAATTGCAAATATACCCCTACTAGTTCAATAATTTTTTTCTTATTCATTAATTTTTACAAATATCATCTATGCTCCAAAAATTTATGAAAAAATAGGGTTAAGTGCATGCTTGCATAAACTTTCACATCATATTTTTAGATTTGCATTTTAGGCATTCTCTCCATATTCGAAAAATAAAAAAAAGCACATTTAACACTGATTGAATTAAAATTTACCGAACAATATAAAACCTTTTTGAAAAAGTCCAAGAAATTACATTTTATTTATTTGACTATTTTGTAACTCCAGACCCAAACTCCCTAAAATGGAAAAAGAAATTGATAGAAAATTTAAAACTCCAAAATCCTTATAAAAATTATCAAAATATTTAAAAAATCTAAAGGTTCATTTCTATCTCTCATTTTTTTATTATATAGTATTAATTAAAAATAGTTTTGGATATTTTGGGCTTTTTTTACTATTTTTAAATTCCAAAACAATTCAGCCTATTTATTAATCCCAATTTTCGGATTTTTTACTTTAAAAATATATAAAAATTAGCAAAGACATCTAAAAATCACAAAAACAATAATAAATTATAAAAAAACACAAAAGCATTTTTATTCTATAATTTTTTTAGTTGTATTTATAGTATATTACCTTGTATTATGTATATAATTATATATAATTCCATATAATTCAATATTAAAAAGAAAAAAAGATAGTAAAAATAAAAAAAACTTTAAAAAAATAAAATTAAATTACATAATATATATAATTAAAAACCCATAAAATTTCCAAATACCATGAAAACCCAAAATCAATTGTTATCTTTTTAGCCAATTTTGATTGTCTGTCCTCCGTTATTTTCTGTGTTCGACCCCTACCATAATTGTCCGTTATACAATCTATTCACACTGGTCACAATGATTTTCTATACAATTTATGGATTAATTGTTGATTAGACATGATTGTTGAGAGGTCATCACAACGACTGAGTCTTCGCCTTGTAAGGCTCGTTTTAGACCACTTGATTCTTGCATTTATCACTACTCATACCTAGTATTTTCACATTTTGATTATATGATGCATATCTAGGCTATCACCTTTTTATTACTTATAGATCATGTTGATAGATCTTGGTATTTAAGATGATGAGTGTTTGAATTGATATTTATCTTTGTCTAATTTCTCAAGCATAGTGCATAGTTTGTGGTCTTAGTCTAAGTGTGACCTCACACTATGACTCTGAGGCATGAAGAATACCTTAAGATTGGGGTGCCTCTGTAGGCATGCGGTGGATTATAATGCATCCTAGCTAAGTTCACAACAAATCCACTAGCTTCTCATAACATTTGTAGTAGTAGTTCTAAATTATGATTAAATGTCAATGATTGATGATGATTGACAAATTTTTTCTAACGATCTTTTCATCGTCAAGATCTGGCAAAACAGGAAATAACCTCAAGAATAGTCCCATACTTAATTGTAACCAAACTCAACTCAAGACAAGCTAAACTATAGCCAAACTCAACTCCAGCTGACAACGATCTTTTCCTCGCCAAGACATATTGGCAAAATAGTAGCCAAAACACAAGTAGTGAGGAAGCCTCCTAAGAGACTCTTCCGTCTCACCTTCCCAGTGGAAGATCAGTCCAGGAGAGGTCTACGCACACTTCAAAACTACGCCCCTGAGACGGGTGGGAGAGACTCTCTAGTCCAAGTCACTCCAAAAATCGCCCAGATTGGTACAAGAAAAACTGAGCTCAAAAAGCAAAACCATGGGTCCTCCAGCCTATGTACTTTACTAAATAAGGGTCAATGGAATTGGTTAAAAACTTGGATCTCAACGAAGCATAAAAACACTGCAAGCTAGCGTAAAAACCGTACAAAGGACTAGGATCCTAGACCCATGCACTAGGCGACCCCTACCCTAACTTGGTTTCATATCTTTCGCCCAATAGAGGGTTACCAAGCCCTCGCACAGTTAAGTGTAAGGGTCACTATGATTGGCACAATTAATTATCATCACTTATATGCCATCATCTTTACTTCCTTGACCATTCATTTCTTTCTCAATCATGTCTGTAGTTAACTGTATAGATCTAGGTCTTTTGGTCAACGATCTTATTATTAGTGATCAATGGATAGTAGAATATACCTAAAAGATGATTTAGTGAAGATGATTAGTCTTGATGGTCACAAGTTATCATTTTTACAATAATAAGATTAGAAACTACTCATTGGATCTAGATGGTAGTTCAATTCCATGCCAGCTTACCCAACTCTTTTCTTTATTATATCTATTGATTTGGAACTACTCATTAGATTTATATTTGAGTTTAATTTTGTGAAATTTCCCCAAGTCTTCCTATCTTTAAGGCATGAGAATTTGAACTACTCATTAGATTTGGATTTAATTTCAATGTTATACGAAATTTCCAATCTTTTAAAACTCTAAATCATGAACGTGGCAGTTAAATAAGTAATCTTGAATTGGGTCTATTTCTTAGGTCACTACAACATTTGAATCTCCTTCATGACAACCGGAGTGGATTTTTTAGCAGAATTTTCATACTTTTATTTCAATGAATTAATCACAAGTGAAATTGAGGTCGTTGCTAAAGAAGCATCGAAAAAATTATTTAATTCTCAAGCAAAAATAAAGAAGAGAAAATGTAGCAAGAGAATTTTCTATTTAATTTACCTGTATAGCTAACATGACCAACTCATGGAGGCTACGAAAATCCCGAGGGTTATTCTATATAATGAAAATTCAATGAAAGAATAAAGGAATCTCTATGCACACTATGCTTAGTTGTTGTATTTTCTTTTTATCTTCGTAATTGCTTTGGAATTTTAATTTTATAATTTTTTATTTGGTTTCTGATTTTTAATTTTTTTGGTTTTCATATTGCAAAATATTTTAAAATTTTAAAAACAAAAGGATACTTAAAGAAAAATCAATGATCACACATACTCAACTCTTTTTTTTATTACGTCAAAAATAACCAAAAAATTAAACAAAAAATATTTTGGAATTTCAAACTTTTATGATGTTTTTATTAAATTTCCATATTTTTCGTAATTTTTAAGGCCTTCAAATTAATCAAAAATGGGGAATTAAGTAAACAGAAAATGAAATGAATGTTTTTTGAATTCTAAATAATAAATAATGTTAAAATGGAAGAAATATATATAGAATAAAAGATAATTTTTTATATTTTCCAAATAGCCATTTTATATTTTTTTGGATTTCTAAATATTTTTTATGAATTTTTTATGTTTTGAACTTTTTATGATTTTTATGGGTGTTATGA
This sequence comes from Ottelia alismoides, assembly GCA_037367405.1. NCBI lineage: Eukaryota > Viridiplantae > Streptophyta > Magnoliopsida > Alismatales > Hydrocharitaceae > Ottelia > Ottelia alismoides. The sequence goes on from JAZKJV010008528.1 coordinate 212,965, forward strand.
GGAATAAAAATGTGAAAATGGAAAGAAATTAAAATAAACCAAAAAAAGGAAAATAAGATTTTTTTTAGAATTTTTGGAAGGATTTTTATGTTTTTTATTATTTTTTAATGCAAAGAAGACATTTTATGATGTTTTTGAATTTTAATAAATCATAAAAAGAGAAAATTCATAACGACAATTGTGGATGAAAGATGGATGTAATTGGACCTTATAGGATTTTTTGTGAAGTTTTTAGACACGATCATATTTTTTATTTGATTTTAAAGATGCAAAATAAATGTAGGTTCACAGGGACTAATAAGCAATTATTTTAAATATGCAGACTGAATGATAACAAATGATAAAATGGTGTGGTAATTATGTAAATTTTCTAATAAATCATACGCACGGGCACGTGAGCCCCGCTGGACTGGACTTAAATGTGAATAAAATAGTTTCACAATCCAATGAATAACTCAAAAATATTGAGCATTTATTGTAAATAACCCAACAAATCACGTGCCAAGCACGCGTTACAATTCAAACAGGATTTAAATGCAATTAAAATAAATATGAAGGATGAAAGTGCAATTGTTCAAATAAAAGATGACGTGTGTCCACGCAGGGACTTATTTAGAAATAAAATAAAAGACAGGGTCTAAGGTGCAAATGTACCCATAAATGGCATGAAAGCTCGGACAGCTCTGATGCTCTGGTAGTTTGATCGAACGGTTAAGAGTGAATATGGAGTGAAGGGTCTCAATTAGATCTTGGCGCTTGAATCAACGACAAACATTTGGAGCACAATCAACAACTGAGATCTAGACTAGGGAGTCGTTCTTCATCGTGCGGTCCTGAGGACACCTGGAGGAACTGGGAAGCGCCTGAGCTCCACCGAGATTGGATCATTCGATTCTCCCTCGTTCGATTACGGATTCTCCTCAAATCACGCCTAAAATGTCATTCGAGATGTTCCGCATATGATGTACACCTTAGGTCTTCGTGAAATCACCAAATCAGGGGTCTGGAAGGTGATGAACAATCTCTGCTCCAGGAACCTGCTCCAGACTTTAATCTTGCATCGTGTGTGAACTCTAGAGCTCCTTAGACCAGCAATGGGAATCTCTTACTCGTTGGAATTCTCCGGCCAACAAGTTAGCTCGAAGGCATAGAAAATAGTGGATGGATGAAGGTCTTTGGAGAAGGTGGTCGGAGGGGGGACCAGGCTCCTGATCTGCGATGATCTGGAGGTGAACAGATGGTGGAAGGGATGGGGAATTATTTTGGGAGCATAGTAGTGTGGTCGAAGGTTGTTGATAATGATTGGACTCCTTCGATCTTGCAGATCAGAGGATGAAATTGTTTATCAGCTCTAGGGTATTCAAACAAAATAAAAGCGAAAATAAAGTATAAATCGAAGATAAAACATATACGTTACATACGGAATGGAATAAAGAGGGAAAACACCTCGATATGCGGTTGTGGCGAAGAGGCAGAGACATGCAGAGGATGACTCCGACGACATAGCTGGATCACGTGCTTTAGACGCTCACTCACACTCTTGATCGTGGGAAGTAGTAGCTGCCAACTACAACTCACTTCAGGGATTAATCACGGGGAGGAAAACGATCGAAGGAAGGATCCAGAACTCACCGGAGGTGGAGAGGTTACATTTATAGGGTGAAGTTCGATGGGTTTTGAATTTGAAAATGGGTGAGATCATAGGAGAATCGAGTGGATCTGGAGGGCCGACGTGGAAGATGGTTGAACGAGCGAAAGAATTGGAGAAGGAAGCAGGAGGAGTTTTTTATCATAGACGCATGGAAATTAGGATGAAGTAATGGTGAAGCGAGGTTAGCAGGACGTTGGCGAAGACTGGGGAGTTGATCTGGGTCAACAGAACCTGGTTTGGCCAATCAGAGAGCACCTAGGATACAACCAAAATAGGCTAAACAACAAAATTTCAAGAAAATATTAAATAAATCAATAAAAAATCAAAAATGAATTTTAAAAATCTAGTAATGTAAATAAAAATGTTAAGAATAAATTAAAGTTAATTTTAGTTATTTTTAATTAATTAAATAATATATTAAAAAGGGTTAAAATAAATACAAGGTTTTATTTATAGGTGTGTATACCTATATATACAAGACTATGATTTTTAATTAATAAATTATATATATATATAATTCAATATTTATTTATTTACAATATTTTATAAGGTTTTAAATGATATTTTTATTTTATTTTTAGGAGTTAATTTATTAAGTTAATTAAATAGGTATAGGTACAATATATACATGGTGATATATACACAATATATACATGATGTTGTTTTTGTTGATTTTTTGATTTTGTGATTTTTATTTGTATTTTATATGAGTTAAATACAGTATTTACAAGTAATTAAAAATACAATGTTCAAAAATATACATACTGAACAATTAATTAAATAATATACATAGTGCACATAGGTATAATATACAGTAATACCCCAATTTGCCACATTTCACACCTTAACCTTGAATTTTATGAAATCACCTCCATTTTAAAGATAATTTAGTTTGGAGTGCAATGAAAGTGAGTTTGATGGATTTGGATATCATGCGGAGAAGATATTGATTTTGCAATTTTTTTCTTTGTGGTTCTTGGAAAATGATGTATTTACACAGATTTTAATTGCGGTTATTTTTATTAATTACAAGAGAATTTTATTCATAAATTTCAAGAAGAAATAATGATTATTTACAAAGGATTTAGTAATGAATAAATTAATGAAAGAATGTGTAATATTGTACATGTTATGAATGTATACATGTGACAAGTAAATTGTATGGATTTTCTAGTAGTTGGGCCTTATCTCTCCCTACTTTCTTCCTTGTCGCTAAGGTCAAGCCTTGACCTTCTCTCGAGGTCTGATTCAGCATGTATCTATTGCATATATACAATCCTTTACTTTCTTTATTTTTCCATTATTTCTTTATTTACTTATTTATTTTAGGTTAAAATAGTGATAAATATACAATGTTTACACAATAATTATAGCTAGTAAAAGAATGAAATTAGTGATATTTACAGGTGTTTTATAAAGGATATTCGGCTAAAATAAATGGATAAATATGTTAAATTCATATTCATCATCCCCCTATTCTTTATCTTTGCCAGTCCCTTAGCAAACACTTATTTGGAAGAATAAGTGTATAAAAGAAAAGGAAAATAATAAAGGAAAAATGAAAAAATTAGAACAATATTGAGTATTAAACTTATCTTCATAAAATTGTATTATGGAGCTCGGTTAGATCTTTGGATTATTAGTGTGGCGGAACCTCAATGGGAAATGGATTTAAAGCCTAACAACCCTCAAGTTCCACAAGACTCCTATTCAGGACGCCTCAACAGTCAGGTCAGAACAAGTCTACATACATAAATTCTTATTGCTATGAATCTTTACTTGTACATTGTAAGTGAAATATAGCTCCGAATCTCAAAAGTGGCAAAGAAATAGCCTCCCTCAACAAGGTAACTCTAGTCCCCCGATCTAGCAGCTCTTTCCTCGAGGAGCGGAGATATTCCCTTCTAAGTTCAAGTGCTACCAGCTCAAGAAGGGGAATGGAGAAAAGAATGGACGATAGCCAGTGTAGCTACCTATCCTTGGATGCATGACCGGTATAGCCAAGTCATCCAGCTGCTAGCTCACAATAATTTGACTTTGATGCTCATCCTTGCTTATTGACTATACACTCTGGAAGGTATTTTATTTTCAATCAGGCATTTCCACTTTTTTGGAGTTTTTGTATATTTTAATGTGTGTGTGTGTGTATGTGTGTGTATATACAAGGGTGCAAGATGTACATAAGGAGCTTTTGTGCTTGAACCAGTAGACCATCCCTCTTTTGAAGAATTATTGCAACCCAACAACATCATGTCTTTAGACCTCAATGCTACTAGACCAGGTTGAGATGCACTATCCTCCCTAGAGGAAGGCGGATGTTTACAATACCCCAAGCCAAAGGATTCTACCCCCTCACCATCTTATCCATGACGAGCTACATGTGGAGTGCTTGTCCAAGTTAAGCCACGGTCTAGAAGAATAATGCATGTGTTGTTAAATATTCTACTTAGACTAATCAAGATGACATGCGAACATAGTTATGATGACTCGAAGAATTAAGTCGCTAGGACCTGAAAAAGGTTTCAACTCCAATTCTTATAAGGTTCCTCTGAATTTAAGTGGAAGGTCATAACCATGCTCCATTCTTCAGTTTTATTCCAGACTGGTTTACATGTCAATAATATACTGAAAAATGCACATACACATGCAAGAAGTATATACAAAACACATTTTTTGAAAAATAGAAAAAGGAAAGACTTTTTGAAAAAAATTCAAAGAGTTTTTCAATTTTTTATGGATTTTAAGTATATTTTTAGGAAAAAAGGTTTGTAAATGTATACAAGTCTATACAAGTATTATACAAATTTTATACAATATTTTACAAAAGGATTTTAGATACTAGCTTTAAATACAACTTCTTATAAAAAGAATTTTATATGCAATAAAGAATTTTACAGGAGGGAAGATGATAAAAGTTTTTATCCACGCGTGGGTTTTATGAATATACATCCAATAATTTATATCCCTCTAACAAAATACTTTTACAACATTATACAAAAAATATTTTTTACAACACTTTTTTATAGCCATTTTAATTAGTAAAAGTACGAGTTATGGCTAAAGTATATATACAATATATACAACACCCTCTATACTTAGCTCGAACTATGTCCTCATAGTGATCAAAGAGCTACAAAGGAAGACATAACTCGTGCTAAGTATAGAAAAGTGAAAAGAATACTATGCAATAACGACTTAACGAATAGATGAAGATGATAGAAGTCGGTGATCCCCCCATACTTAGGATTAAATAATCCTAAGTATAAAAGATTATCCTAGCGGAGAAAATCGAAGAAGGAATGAACAAACTCAATGACGACACTTGTCCTCCCCTATACTTAGGGTGAAAGATCCCTAAGTATAGAAAAAATATCAACAAGTTGAAGGACAAGCGAGAGATCAGAATAAAGAAAATAAAAACACGAAAAAGACGGCATGAACAACATCACTCCCTCTATATTTAGGGTAAAGGATCCCTAAGTATAAGAAACAACAAGAGTGATGAAACATATGACAAATATGAACAACTCAAGTCATTCACCTCCCCTATACTTAGGATAGAGAACATCCAAAGTATAGCACACACATGAAAAAAGAGGTGAATGATAAAAAATGGAAGAAGAAGAAGGAATAAAATGAAAGGATATGTACAAGAGAATATCAACTCATGTATCAGATGCGGAAGATGTTTGAAATTCATCATCTGATACCATAGATATAGAATCAACCAGGGACAGGAATGTATCATGATCTAGATATGGCTTCAGCAACTGTCCATTCACAACAAATGATTGTGTGTAAGATGGAAATCCATATGTGACAATACTACCATTGTCATCCACAACTCTCACAATGAACGGTTTTGACCATTTTCTTTTAAATTTGCCTGGAAATAACTTCAACTTAGCATCGAACAACCATACTTTCTGATCAGGGGAGAAGGCCTTTCTTCTAATGTGTTTATCATGCCAACGCTTGACTTTCTCCTTATACATGAGTGAGTTGTCATATGCAAATCTCGGAATTCCAACAACCTATTCAGATCCAACTTCTTATTCTTTCATGTTTTCTCATAATCAAGATTGCATACACGGAGTGCCCATAATGATTCGTGAATTAATTCTACTAGCAAGTGGCAAGGCTTTCCGTACACCAATATGTAGAGAGACATACCCAATGGAGACTTATATGCCATCCGATAAGCCCGTAGAACTGAGTCAAGCATCTGGGACCAGTTCTTCCTATCTAGACGTACAAGTTTTTGCAATATAATCCTGATCTCCCTATTAGAAATCTCAGCCAAACCATTAGTCTGTGGGTGGTAAGGAGACGCAACCGTGTGCTCAATGGTGTACTCCTTCACAAGCTTCTTGACTTCTCTATTAATAAAATTGCTTCCCCCATCTGAAAATAAGTATCTTAGGAATCCTGAATAACGCAATAATATTATCCTTGAGAAAGGAACACACCGTACAACTACCAGTGGCTCGGGTGGGGATAGCCTCCACCCATTGACTAATATAATCCACGGCAAGCAGGATGTACTGATATCCCTGATTGAAAGGAAATGGGGACATGAAGTCTATGCCCCAAGCATCAAAACATCAGAAATCTGTATATACCTTAGGGACATGGTATCTTTAGAACCAATGGTTCCTTCAATCTTTAAACAGTCAGTACAACATCAAACATACTCTCTGGCATCTTTGAATAATGTTGGCCACCATAGATTGCTCTGTAAAATCTTAGCTATCATGTGCTTCCCTGAATGATGCCAATTAGATTCTAATTTGTGACAGTGCTCAATTACACTGGTGTATTCCTCCTGAGCAATGCATGTTACCAATTTACAATCCATACCCTCACGAAATAGATACGGATCCTCCCATTGGTAAAAATGCATCTCAGATAGAAACCTATCTACCTTGTGCTTTGACCAATCTTGTGAAACTTTCTTGGAGATAAGATAGTTCACAATATCAGCATACAACAGGAGTGAGTCCACAGACAAAATGGTCTCATCTGGAAAAGCCTCAAAAATAGGGATCATGCTATGCTCAGAAGTATCTGCATCTGTAATACGGGAAAGGTGATATGCCACAACATTTTTCACTCCAGGTTTATCTTGAATCTCCAAATCAAATTCCTGGAGAAGAGGGATCCATATGATAAGGTGTGGTTTGACATTCTTCTTTACTTCTAAGTATCGTATGGCAGTGTGATCTATGTACACAATAACATGGAAACCAAGGAGGTAAGATATGAACTTCTTGAATCCAAACACAACTGCTAACATCTCCTTCCCGGTGACTATGTAATTCCATTATTCTTTATCCATAGTCTTACTAACATAGTGTATAGTAAATGGTATCACATCCCTTCTATGGCCTAAAATAGCTCTAACTGCAAAATCTGACGCGTCTGTCATGATCTCAAATGGAAGAGACCAATCGGGTGGCTGTGGCATAGGAGCACCAGTAACCATGTCTTTCATCTTATGAAATGCAAGGAGGACTTTCTTATCAACAACAATTCACTCTCCTTTCACAAAATATCATTTAAAGGTTTGGTGATTTTGTTGAAGTCCTTAATGAATCGCCTATAGAATCCAACTTGTCCCAGAAATGACCTCAATTGCTTCAAATTCTACGGTGGCTCTAGCTTAGATATCACATTAATCTTAGTTGGGTCAACCTCCCTATAATGTTTAGAGATGACGTGGCCCAATACAATCCCATTAGTCACCATAAAGTGACTCTTCTCCCATGAGCACTAGGTTTACCTCACAGCAACATTGAAGGACTCGGTCAAAATGAGCAAGACATGTTCCAAAACTATCCCTGTAAACCAAGAAATCATCCATAAATACCTGAAGGAAACTACCCACCATGTCAGAAAAATGACCAGCGTACACCTTTGGAATGTACCGGGGGCGTTACACAACCCAAAGGGCATCCATCTAAAGGTGTAGGTACAAAACGGACAAGTGAAAGTAGTTTTCTCCTAATCCTCAAGAGCGATAGCAACCTGGTTATATCCCAAGTACCCATCCAAGAAACAAAAGAACTCTTTCCCTACCAACCTTTCAATAATCTGATCAATAAAGGACAGTGGAAAGTGATCCTTCTTGGTATCAGAATTCAGGCATCGATAACATGAAGTAGGTACACGGGTCGGAATCTCCTCTTCACAATAGTAATCCTGGACTTCTTCGAGACCCCATGTAAGGGACTGACCCATTTGGAATCAGAAATGGGATAAAAAAAGCCAGCACCACACCATTTCCTGATCTCCAACCTCCCTTAGATTCAGATTTAGACGGCGCTGACACTCACGGGAGGGTTTACAATTATCCTCTAAGTAGATATGATGCGAGCACAAAGCTGGACTAATCCCACTGAGATTTGAAATATTCCATCCAATGGCTTGTGGTTTCTCTCAAGAACCGCTAGCACATGATATTATTGCTCATCGGTCAACTACGAGTTGAAGATGACAGGAACATTTGGGGGGGGGACCCATAAGGAAGGCATACTTCAACGTTGATGGTAACGCCTTGAGCTCAGGTGGGTGATGAATCGCTAAATGCATGTATAAGTATATATGTTATGGGCACTTAGCGTGTCATACAGAACTGAATGAATAATCTTCACGAGGAGGATTCGGATTTAATTTTTAACCTAGAGAGTCCAGGGTTGAACACAAGGATGCGAGCAATTTGACATTTAATTTTAAGTGTTAAATATTTAATGTAGCAACTTGTAGGGTGATTATATTGAGCTGGTGCACATATCACAATAAGACAACATTTTAACACATTTTTTATTGCATTTAAATTAGGTGAAGACAATAATGCATAACACAATTAAAGGAAACACAACAACTTGTGATAATCACAAAGGAAACCTCCTGAATTTATTCTCATTTTTATTGGAGCAAGAAGACAAAATAACAATGATTCGTTCCTAAGCAATATTTAAAGCAATTCAACAAAATTCTAACTTTAAACTTCTCTGTGATGCTTATAAGTTTTAGTAAGTAATTAAATCATCTAATACTTATTGACAATTATTAAAAATGTCTAACAATTAACCATTAATAATCAGTCTGACTAACATTAAATTGATTACTCACAGGTGCATTCTTACATTGATTTAAAGGTCTAAATAAACACTCAGAAGAGAAAACAATTCACACAAGAATTTTAACTCGAAATTAACATTAAATCACACCACAAGAGAGAGCATTAAATTAGCTTTCAAACAAGACCAAAATCACTTCATTTGGATAAACGGAGAAAAAGATATTCGATATTCAATCCAGGGGCATTTCTTCAAGAAAAATTACAAGTTTTATTACAAAATAGGATTGAAATGCAAATACAATAACCCGCAAGGGGCTAATATGCAATTTACACAAAATCAGAAGAACTTATCTGTGATTATTAAGAAGCTGGGGTTGACACTATAAATTTCCCAGTCACGTGCACGTTGCATGTGACCTGATTAGGCATGGGTAGGCTAGCTCGGGGCACGTAGCTTCTTCTGCTGCTTCGAGCGAAGCTTCGTACACAGGCTCGGGTACCGAGCTTCATTATTGAATCATTTCCTCAGTGTATAGACGTGGTCTAATCTGGACCGTTAGATGAGGCCCAAAATAGACCAATCGACGGCAATTGTACGTCGTTTAGTTCTCCAATTATGCCGCGTTCGGCGATGTTCAGGTTGTGGTCCAATAAAGTCACCTTCTCTCCTCTCTTATCCTCAGCCTATGATCGAGGTCTGCTTTCCTTCCTACGATCTTTGTGAAGGTCGTCGATGGCTAAAGATGTCGATTGACCCTACAGATTACTTTGTCGATGAGGTTTATCAGTTCAGAAAAATGGAGATCGGAGCATAGCATCAGATTCTGACCATTGCAACTATAAATCCTGCAAAGTTAGTCCCACATACACATGAACACAAAACTACTATTCTATAGTGAAGATGATGCGATATGGAAGCTCTATGGTAGTGAAAGGTAGAGCTTAGATTTGTTCCGACTCAAACATAGTCAGAATATGGATAGAACTGGATACGATGATGGAGAACCGATGAGACTAACTAGAATATCACGCGTGAATAATGGATATATGGTGAGGATAACTCGATATTTAGATCAGAGAATCATGAACGATAATAAGTTAAAGAAATTGGTTGAAATTAAAGCAAATACGATTAATATAAAGCTTGAGTAACCTTGATATGGAAGATTGAATCAAGGATTTTTTTCGTAATGATGTTGTAGGCCTAGAGTGGAGCATTGATGCTCTGTGTCTTTGCTCAAAAATCTGGGCCAAGATTCGAGCTTGCATAGCCTAAGAAGTGACTGAATGACGACCAGTTAGGTCAAGGATCTTGTCGAAGGTCAACACTCCATCTTCTCTTTATTTCTAACATGTTCTCTATCATAGAAAGGTAGAAGGTTAGGAGGGTCCTCTCATAATGGCAGATAGCAGGAGTCAGTGGCCGAATGTGGCCTATTTGAAGGTGGGTGACGTCGGAGGTTATCTTCCAAGGCGGTGGTTTCAACCACTGCCACTTAGCATATAGGTTAAGTTACGGTTCGAAATGTAGTTGGTGTGGATGAGTGATGATAGAAGAAGAAGTTGGTGGTGGTTTCGAGGGAAGAGGTTGGCTATGGCGGCTGATGTAATTAGTAGAGGTTACATGGGGACAAAGGGTTGCGTCGCTCGGAAGAGGTGTTGGAGGTTGGGGATGAAGCAAGAACCATTGGATCTTTTGATCCAACGGTTGCGGTTTGGGCAGAAAATAGCGGCCAGGATCGATCTGACTCATACAGATCCTGCGGCTCTAAATATGGCGTTGAAGGACGGTGAGGATACACCTGATCAGAAGGATCCAACATCCAAAATTAAAGATGGATGTCCCTTACAGGAGCGAGCCATGTGGAACGCTCTAGGAACGCCACGTGGCCCAATTAGAATTAAGATAATTCAGAAATTCAAAGATAATTCTAAAAAAATAGTTAGGATGGAAATTAGGAAAAGTTGTGAACATGAAAGTTGTAGATCTCAATCATATGATGAAGCGCTAAATGCATAAGTTAATATAGATCCATTGTAGCACGGGCACTTAGCGTGTCATACAGAACCGAGAAGAATCTCGGTGAAGAGGTTCTCGTCGTGAATTTATAAACATAGGATGTCCAGGGTCAAACACAAGAATACCAACCTTAATACGATTATTTAGGTGTTTAATTATCTAAGTTAAGTGATTGATAACTTATCTAAATCAAATCAGAAACAATAATGTGGGAAAGCGATGCAAGATAATGCACATCACAAATGCATGTATGAATGAGATGAAATGTGATTTAAAACATTTAATGCATGTTAAAAGTAATGAATTAAGCAATATACAAACCATAATGATAAATAATGAACAAATACAAATATACTCACTAGTATGCCCTAAAATGGTCATTCACACTTAAGCAAAGAATCAAGATTCAATTATGTATTTTAATCCAAACCAGGATTCATTCAATAGAGATTTAAGTGACTTAATTATCTCTAATAAATCAATCATTCTTTATGCAGCAAATCAGAGAATGAATTAAGCTATATAGAAGAGAATGAAACGGGGATCAAAATGCCACTGAAATTACTTCAATCGGATATACGATGATAAAGATATTCAAATTTGAATCCACGGGCGTAAATGTGATAAAACATGAATAAAACTATGCACAAACATCACAATATGGTCCCTAGGGGGAGTGAAATGTAATTACTAAAAACTATTGGAATTTATTAGTAACCCCTTGCGCAGGGACTTTTCTGCAATAATGGCGACCTGGTAGGGTAGAACTGCAATTTACCCAGGTCCGCACTTGAACGTGGCTCGGGTCACATGGAGGCGTGCGATGCTTCGGTGGGTGGTATAGGGTTGTCCAAGCCAACAGGCTCGGATACGTCAGCATGGCCTCTTGTAAGTTGTTAGATCGCGACCAATTTAGCGCGATCCAACGGCAACTGTACATCGTGGATTATCTTCCTCTGTCTTGCAGGGCTATGAAGGGTAGGAGTTCTGACGAGCCCCTCCTTCCTCCGCCAAGCTCCTGGAGGCTAGCTGATGGTCGACGATCGTCTTTGGGTGGCTCGCGAGATGATGTACGTTCAGTGGAAGTCTGCGAGCATTAGATAATGAGGTCAATGTCGGAGCGTTGGAAGAGAAACTCCAGATCAGAGCATTCTCAAAATTCTGATCAGTAATGCTCGTCGACACCTGCATACATTAGAGAAACATAGCTGAAGCAAATCTACAGAAGATGCATATGTGCGTGATTGGAATGGAGGGTTGGATCGGTGATGAAGAAGGTGAAGCCCCATGTGGGTTCCTCTTCATTTGAACGAAGAAGAAAGAAGGCTATGGTCTATGGTGTAGAGGAAAGAATAAGATGAATTCGACCTTCGATGTTCATTACTGATGAACGACGAATGTTGGAACATGATCAAAGCACGAGAAAGGTGCATGTGCATGCGGTGAAAAATCGACAAAATGAAAACAAGATAGAAAATGTGTACATTAAAGAACTTCACCATGGATGGATGAACGAATTTGCATGGGATTGAGGATAGACTTACCCTCGGGTCTTCGCTTGACCTCCGTGACCAGTGGAGGAAGCTCGAACGGTCGTCTTAGGATGTCATTGTATGGTCTATACGCCAAGGGTTGAACCAAGGGTAAAACTCCATTATCGCATTGTGTCCATTCCTTCTTACTATCACGAAGAGGAGGAGCTACCAAGAGAAACTCCGTTCAAGGTTTGGCGGTGGGGTATTTGAAGAGGAAAGGGCAGAGGTTTGTCGAGTCGCTGGATACGATGTATAATTCGATCACGTTGTAGTACGTGTACTTAGCGATTCAGTCAGAACCGAGAGAAGGATCTCCGTGAAGAGTGTCTCGGCTTAATTTATATCCCGGGCAAGTCCAGGGTTGAACTCATAGAGGCAAAGGAACAACTTCGGGGATAATTTGAAAATTAAGTTTTAGATTTCCAATGCGGTTTTTTTATATTTTTTATGCAAAAAGAAATGCAAATGCAAATGCGGCTGAATTAAGACACTAAGAAGACACACAACAAGGCCAAATTAATTTTAATGTCAAATCAGTTCAATTCAGCCAAATTTTATTTTTCCTAGAATCCTAATCCAGATATGAACACCAAATACATTTTTATTTGTATTTTTCGGGGTTAAAAAGCAACAATGAAAATGCACACTTTTTATGGGTTTTTTTGCAATTTTTCACATAAACACTAAGCAAAAATCATGAAAATTTACTGGAATAAAATCATGATGAAATGATACTACAGTATTTTTTTGGAATTTTTTAACAAAATATGAATTTTTTATGGATTTTTTAATAGAAATAGAGTGACAATGATTAATTAATTCCTAATAAATCCACAATTACAAATTAATCAGAGTGTGAATTATTTCAAAAAGATATTTATATGATCAAGTTAGGAGAGTTGAAATTTTGCAAAAAGGATATATGTGGATTTAATTAAAAATCAAATACAAAAATCAATCCACAAATTATTTCAGGCACAAGACAACTCCATTTTAGATGAAATTTGGACAGTAACTCAATCACGTTTCAAAGCATCACGTCTAATTTTTGTGGAATTTTTAGAATAACTATGTGACAGATATATATTTAAGAGTCCAGAATGGGTACAATATGAAGAGTTTCAGTTAGACAATTTTAATTAATTACCCAAATATCAGAAAAACATAAATAAATATTCACATGACAGAGAATAAGTTGCGCAACATAATGACATTTTTCATTGAGTAAAATGATGCTATAAAGATGTCCAAATTAAGATGCGAACACAGGGGTATCTATGCAATTTCAGAAAACAATATATACAACAAAATATGTACAGGGACCTATTGTAATTATAGAAATTATACAAGAAATTTATACAATTTTTACAATAAAATAATAATAATAAATGACCTTTCTTCTTCGTTGGTCTTCGTAGGTGGAACCCAACGGGGGAGGCAGCGGCGGCGGCCCCGTGTGTGGTCGCGAGGACGGCGAGGAGGGCGGCTGCACCGAACGAGCGTCGGCGTTGTCAGCGGAGAGGATGGGGGGCGCGTCGGCGCCGCCTTGGCGGAGAGCACGAGGGACGCGGCGGCGAGGGCAGTGCTGGCTTAGTGGAGGACAGCGACGGGAGAGGCGGGGCGGTGGGTGGTAGCGTGATCACCGACCGCACATAGCTTCTGCAGTGCTGGAGCCGCCGGCCACACGCGGCGTCTTGGAGATGATGGAAGCGGAGGGGCGGCGGCGCCGCCTGCCCATGGTGAAGGGGGAAGGGGCGGCGGTGCTGCTGCCTCTTTTTTTTTGAAATTTTGTTGCTTCAATTTTTTTAGATTTTTTAGTTTTTTTTATTAAAGTGAAAACAAGAAACAAATATGCACATAAAAAATGGTGAAGGGAATGGTGAAGAAAATGATGGAGATGGATGATGTGGAATAAATGAAGATGTAATGGTGGTGATATGATGTGCTAAAAAAAATGTAAAACTAGCAAGAGGATAACATGAGACGAAAAATTACCTACGATGGAGACGGTCACCTGTGATGTGCTCACGAGAGCACGGTCCTCGCTCAAATCGCCGACGAGCGATGAGCTCGAGCAACCCACGGATGTGGCTCCGATGTTGGCCAAAAAGCCAACGGATCTCACCGGAGAGAGGGTTGTCGTCGCTCGACCGCGGTTGCGTCGCTATCACGGATTCAACTCTGGGAACTTGGCTCTCCACACATAAAGATGGATCCAAGGTAAAAATGAGGAGAATGAGATGTATATAAAGAGGAAAGAATGAGAAGTTATTAAGGTGGTGGAGTTGAATGGGAGGTTGTATTATTAATGGAGTTGAATGGGAAGTTGGAAAAAATGGTGGAATAATGGAGTTGAATTGGAGGTTATTGTAGAGAATGGAAATTAAATAATAAATAAATAAATAAATAAAGTTGGCTACTTTAAAAGAGAAAATAAAATAAAGAGAAGAAAAAGAGGGGGGAATTTACACAAGAAGACTTATAACATGTACATTTTTGTTTGCTTTTCTAATATGTATTTTTTATCTTTTTAATAAGAGATATTTACAACAGAAAAATACAATAAAATACTATAATCAACATACAATACAATGATAATTTTTTTTGTATTTTTAGTAATTAGGAAAGATAAAATAAAAAATGAAGAAAGAATAAATATATACACAATATACAATGTACATCAAGGTCACAAAATCCAACTTTTGCAAATGAGCTCCAATTTAATGAAACCATTTCCATTGGATAGATAATTTTCTGACTTGAACTTTAAAAGTAAGTTTGATGAATTTGGAGTTCATACGGAGTGGGAATTTGGCTTCGAAGTTGGTCTTTATGGCTTTTCTCTTTGGGATCTAGGAGCATTTATTTGAGGTGAAATTTGTTTTGTATTTTTTTATTTTTATATACATTTTTATAACAAGTTAGAGAAAGAATTAGCCAAAAAGGAGTTGAAATGAAATTATTAAAAATAGATGAAGTTTTGGGCTATTTACATGTATAAAACTCCTTTATTTTTGTGGCTTTTTATGGGTAATTTATTTTGTACAATATAATATACAATAATTAATGTGTTTTATTTACTAGATTCATTTTGTTAATTTATTGATTTTGTAAACATTTATTTGGCATTTTACTTGAGGATTTTCCTAAGATCAAGATATTGAGATGATGAATAGTGGATTCATCACCCCCCTATACTTAAACTTTGCTAGTCCTCGAGCAAATAAAGAATGAATAAGTTGGAATAACCCCTGATTGTGCATGTGAATACAAGACTTGATCCGTTCAAGAACTCTCGGTTTTAGAGATCCTAAAATTCTAAGCTGAACCAAGCTTTAGTCAAAAGGTATCCAATTTACCTAATCATCAGACTCTCTTTGTATACATATGTAGTAGAGATATGACTTAAGTGTAGACTGCAATTACAAGAGTGGAGTCGCAACGTCACCCGAGGTTACAGTCCAAGAGACTCTCCTAAGAACCCAATCCTCAACACTATGGAATAAACCATTTCTTGCATCCAATTCACCGTCTCTTTAGTGTCAGACTTGAAAGTGTAGATGGAAGGTCAGTTGATGGAGGGCATAGGATTGTGTCATTTCTTCTCTCCCTCTCATTGGAACAAGGATTCTCTCTAGTGCCTTATTACTCAACGCATTTTTTTGGTGTTGATAAGTGTGTCCATCAAGAGAAGTTGGAGTCGTCTGCACATGTTTTCCTGGGAGTACACCGGGGTGTGCCTTTTTTTGAGTACCTATCATACCTTCTACACCCAGACTTGTAGCATTTACGATGCAGAGCCCTTTTTTGGTGCAAGCCCGACTCCTCATCCTAATAGCGGTGGTCCAAGTGGACACTTTGAAATGGTTGGGAGCGCTCGACTTTGGTGGAAGCTCTTTGATATTTGACTTTGTGGAATGAGAGCTTTTCTTTGACATTTCATTGCTTTGTAATATTTTTGGCTAGCTCCACTGCTTTTACCAAGAATTGGCGTGCACTGATCAACAATTTTTTATTTTATCACACCCTGGCACATAGGTAAATGTCAAGAGATATTACAAGAACCATGTTCTCATACTGGCTAAAGGTGATGACACTCAGGTTTCATGAAGCCTTCATTGATTTTATCCCATCCTCAAGCATCATCAAATCAAGTCCAAAATCAAATCCCTCATCCCAGTTCCTCAAGTGAAATTTCAACTCATCTCATTATAACTACAGTCGTGTATGTGAGGTGTTGATCATATTCTTAAGGTAGAGACTAAGTATGCAATATAGCACACAAATTTTTTAGACTAGGGAAATGTGAATAATTAAGTCAAAGACCCTAATGACTAAGGCTGATTAACTCAAAATCTCAAGAGCTCATAAACCAAGTGTTCTTGAACATCACTAGTCTTGTGTATAAGTGGAAGTGTCATGGATCAAACCAACCTATTAGTTAGTTTTTTTTGTTTTGTTGTTTTTTAGAGAGTTTCTTTAAACAAAGGAAAAGAAGAAAGATTTTTTTAGAAAAAGTTTTGTTTTTTTTTTCAAAAGTGTTTTGTTTTTTTTTTTGAAAAAGATAAGTAAATAAGAAAGGACTTTTTAAAAAAAATTTGAAAAAAAAAAGCAAATAAGGGATTTTTTTGAAATACATTTTTAAGAGATTTTTGTTTTTTTCTGAAAAAGTTTTTTTTACCCACCCCATAATTATTGTATAATATATACAAAAATATGTGAAAGTACGAGCTATGGGTAAAGTATATATGTAATATATACACGCCCCCTATACTTAGCATGTGCTATGTCCTCAGAGCACAAGAAGCGAGAAAAAGACATAGCTCGTGCTAAGCGTAGGATGACTAAAATAATAAATAGTATAGAAGTCACTCCACCCCCCTATACTTAGGCTCTAGTCAGCCTAAGTGTAGAAGAAGAGCAAAAATGGGGCGGACGAGGTCAAGAGGAGAAATGGATGAGTATATACACATGGAGGGCATCAGTTCCCCCTATACTTAGGCTCTGGTCAGCCTAAGTATAGGACAAGAGTAGGTGTGAGAACCGATGTGATCTGGAGAATATACAAAGAAGGGAGAATGTACAAGAGCAATGAATCTTCTAAAATGTTGAATCTTGATGCTGCATCTTCATGACGAGTGATATGATGTATCTGCTCTGTGCTCACTCTGCATGATGTTGATGACCTCGACTTGGACTAACTGCTCTTTCGAATCAACAAAATGCTTCAACAGTTGTCCATTCACCACATGAGATTGTGCACCATCTGTGAGATCAGCTATCTCTACACTTCCATTCTCATGCACTTTCTTAACAACAAAGGGACCCGTCTATTTAGATTTGATCTTCCCATGGATCATCTTCAACCTGGCATTGAACAACATACCTTTTGCCCAGGAACAAAGTATTTGCACCTAATGTGTTGATCATGCCATCTCTTTACTTTGTCCTTATAAATCAAATTGTTGTCATATGCCTTGTTTCGGATTTCCATGAGCTCGTTCAAGTTCAAGACTCGACAAAGTTTCCCTAGGTGACAACTCCAATTAATCTTCTTAATTGCCCATTCGGATTTATGAATCAATTCTGCGGGCAAATGGCATGGCTTGCCATAGATCATTCTAAATGGTGAAGTACCCAATGGTGTCTTGTAGGCTGTTCTATATGCCCACAGAACATGGTCCAAGAGCTGAGACCAGTTCTTCCTATCGGGACGAACCAATTTCTGTAAAATACTCTTTACCTCTCTGTTTGAAACCTCTGCCATGTCGTTGGACTGTGGGTGGCAAGGACTAGTAACTCTATGCTCAAATCCATAGTCCTTAGCTCAAGATCTCATATCTCGATTCACAAAATGGCTACCCCCATCAGATATCAAAACTTTTGGCACCCTGAACCTATCAATAATATGGACTCTCACAAACTTACAGATAGTCTTGCTGTCTGTGGTTCGGGTTGGGATAGCCTCCACCCACCTCGATAAATAATCAACCGCCAACAATATGTACTCATGTCCTTGGCTGTTGGGAAAGGGACCCATAAAATCTATACCCCATGCATCAAAAACATCACAAATAATTTTCAGTTGCATGGGCATCTCATCTCTCTGTCCAACTGTCCCTCCCATCTTTTGACAGATCGTGCACGACCGTACAAAATCAATAGCATCTCTAAAAAAGGTCGGCGTCGCCTTGGCGGAGAGCACGGGGGACGTGGCGGCGAGGGTGGTGCTGGCTCGGTGGATGACGACGATGGGAGAGTCAGGGCAGTGGGTGGCAGCGTGATCGCCGACCGCGCACGGCTTTTGCGGTGCTGGAGTCGCCGGCCGCACGCGGCATCTTGGAGATGATGGAAGGGGAAGGGCGGAGGCGCTGCCTGCCCATGGTGAAGGGGGAAGGGGCGACGGCGTTGCTGCCTCTTTTTTTTTGAAATTTTGCTGCTTTAATTTTTTTAGATTTTTTAATTAAATTGAAAACAAGAAACAAATATGTACATAAAAAATGGTGAAGGGAATGATGAAGAAAATGATGGAGATGGATGATGTGGAACGAATGAAGATGTAATGGTGGTGATATGATGTGCTAAAAAATGCAAAACTAGCAAGAGGATAAAATGAGACGAAATATTACCTACGATGGATACGGTCACCTGTGATGTGCTCATGAGAGCACGGTCCTCGCTCGAATCGCCGGCGAACGATGAGCTCGAGCAACGCACGGATGTGGTTGCGATGTTGGCCAAAAAGCCAACGGATCTCACCGGAGAGAGGGTTGTCGTCGCTCGACCGCGGTTGCGTCGCTGTCACCGATTCAATCTGGGAACTAAGCTCTCCTCACATAAAGATGGATCCAATGCAAAAATGAGGAGAATGAGATGTATATAAAGAGGAAAGAATGAGAAGTTATAGATTTGTTCCTACTCAAACATAGTCAGAACATGGATAGAACTGGATACGATGATAGAGAACCGATGAGACTAACTAGAATATCACGCGTGAATAATGGATATATGGTGAGGATACCTTGATATTTAGATCAGAGAATCATGAACGATAATAAGTTAAAGAAATTGGTTGAAATTAAAGCAAATACGATTAGTATAAAGCTTGAGTAACCTTGATATGGAAGATTGAATCAAGGATGTTTTCGTAATGATGTTGTAGGCCTAGAGTGGAGCATTGATGCTCTGTGTCTTTGCTAAAAAATCTGGGCCAAGATTCGAGCTTGCATAGCCTAAGAAGTGACTGAATGACGACCAGTTAGGTCAAGGATCTTGCCGAAGTTAAACACTCCATATTCTCTTTATTTCTAACATGTTCTCTATCATAGAAAGGTAGAAGGTTAGGAGGGTCCTCTCATAATGGCAGATAGCAGGAGTCAGTGACCGAATGTGGCCAATTTGAAGGTTGGTAAAGTCGGAGGTTTTCTTCCAAGGCGGTGGTTTCAACCACTGCCACTTAGCATATAGGTTAAGTTACGGTTCGAAATGTAGTTGGCGTGGATGAGTGATGATAGAAGAAGAAGTTGGTGGTGGTTTCGAGGGAAGAGGTTGGCTATGGCGGCTGATGTAATTGGTAGAGGTTACATGGGGACAAAGGGTTGCGTCGCTCGGAAGAGGTGCTGGAGGTTGGGGATGAAGCAGGAACCATTGGATCTTTTGATCCAACGGTTGTGGTTTGGGCAGAAAATAGCGGCCAGGATCGATCTGACTCATACAGATCCTGCGGCTGTAAATATGGCGTTGAAGGACGGTGAGGATACACCTGATCAGAAGGATCCAACATCCAAAATTAAAGATGGATGTCCCTTACAGGAGCGAGCCATGTGGAACGCTCTAGGAATGCCACGTGGCCCAATTCGGAAATTCAAAGATAATTCTAAAAAAATAGTTAGGATGGAAATTAGGAAAAGTTGTGAACATGAAAGTTGTAGATCTCAATCATATGATGAAGCGCTAAATGCATAAGTTAATATAGATCCATTGCAGCACGGGCACTTGGCGTGTCATACAGAACCGAGAAGAATCTCGGTGAAGAGGTTCTCGTCGTGAATTTATAAACATAGAATGTCCAGGGTCGAACACAAGAATACCAACCTTAATATGATTATTTAGGTGTTTAATTATCTAAGTTAAGTGACTGATAACTTATCTAAATCAAATCAGAAACAATAATGCGGGAAAGCGATGCAAGATAATGCACATCACAAATGCATGTATGAATGAGATGAAATGTGATTAAAAACATTTAATTCATGTTAAAAGTAATGAATTAATAAATATACAAACCATAACGATAAATTATGAACAAATACAAATATACTCACCAGTATGCCCTAAAATGGTCATTCACACTTAAGCAAAGAATCAAGATTTAATTATGTATTTTAATCCAAACCAGGATTCATTCAATAGAGATTTAAGTGACTTAATTATCTCTAATAAATCAATCATTCTTTATGCAGTAAATCAGAGAATGAATTAAGCTATATAGAAGAGAATGAAACGGGGATCAAAATGCCACTGAAATTACTTCAATCGGATATACGATGATAAAGATATTCAAATTTGAATCCACGGGCGTAAATGTGATAAAACATGAATAAAACTATGCACAAACATCACAATCTGGTCCCTAGGGGGAGTGAAATGTAATTACTAAAAACTATTGGAATTTATTAGTAACCCCTTGCGCAGGGACTTTTCTGCAATAATGGCGACCTGGTAGGGTAGAACTGCAATTTACCCAGGTCCGCACTTGAACGTGGCTCGGGTCACATGGAGGCGTGCGATGCTTCGGTGGGTGGTATAGGGTTGTCCAAGCCAACAGGCTCGGATACGTCAGCATGGCCTCTTGTAAGTTGTTAGATCGCGACCAATTTAGCGCGATCCAACGGCAACTGTACATCGTGGATTATCTTCCTCTGTCTTGCAGGGCTATGAAGGGTAGGAGTTCTGACGAGCCCCTCCTTCCTCCGCCAAGCTCCTGGAGGCTAGCTGATGGTCGACGATCGTCTTTGGGTGGCTCGCGAGATGATGTACGTTCAGTGGAAGTCTGCGAGCATTAGATAATGAGGTCAATGTCGGAGCGTTGGAAGAGAAACTCCAGATCAGAGCATTCTCAAAATTCTGATCAGTAATGCTCGTCGACACCTGCATACATTAGAGAAACATAGCTGAAGCAAATCTACAGAAGATGCATATGTGCGTGAGTGGAATGGAGGGTTGGATCGGTGATGAAGAAGGTGAAGCCCCATGTGGGTTCCTCTTCGTTTGAACGAAGAAGAAAGAAGGCTATGGTCTATGGTGTGGAGGAAAGAATAAGATGAATTCGACCTTCGATGTTCATTACTGATGAACGACAAATGTTGGAACATGATCAAAGCACGAGAAAGGTGCATGTGCATGCGGTGAAAAATCGACAAAATAAAAACAAGATAGAAAATGTGTACATTAAAGAACTTCACCATGGATGGATGAACGAATTTGCATGGGATTGAGGATAGACTTACCCTCGGGTCTTCGCTTGACCTCCGTGACCAGTGGAGGAAGCTCGAACGGTCGTCTTAGGATGTCATTGTATGGTCTATACGCCAAGGGTTGAACCAAGGGTAAAACTCCATTATCGCATTGTGTCCATTCCTTCTTACTATCACGAAGAGGAGGAGCTACCAAGAGAAACTCCGTTCAAGGTTTGGCGGTGGGGTATTTGAAGAGGAAAGGGCAGAGGTTTGTCGAGTCGCTAGATACGATGTATAATTCGATCACGTTGTAGTACGTGTACTTAGCGATTCAGTCAGAACCGAGAGAAGGATCTCCGTGAAGAGTGTCTCGGCTTAATTTATATCCCGGGCAAGTCCAGGGTTGAACTCATAGAGGCAAAGGAACAACTTCGGGGATAATTTGAAAATTAAGTTTTAGATTTCCAATGCGGTTTTTTTATATTTTTTATGCAAAAAGAAATGCAAATGCGGCTGAATTAAGACACTAAGAAGACACACAACAAGGCCAAATTAATTTTAATGTCAAATCAGTTCAATTCAGCCAAATTTTATTTTTCCTAGAATCCTAATCCAGATATGAACACCAAATACATTTTTATTTGTATTTTTCGGGGTTAAAAAGCAACAATGAAAATGCACACTTTTTATGGGTTTTTTTGCAATTTTTCACATAAACACTAAGCAAAAATCATGAAAATTTACTGGAATAAAATCATGATGAAATGATACTACAGTATTTTTTTTGGAATTTTTTAACAAAATATGAATTTTTTATGGATTTTTTAATAGAAATAGAGTGACAATGATTAATTAATTCCTAATAAATCCACAATTACAAATTAATCAGAGTGTGAATTATTTCAAAAAGATATTTATATGATCAAGTTAGGAGAGTTGAAATTTTGCAAAAAGGATATATGTGGATTTAATTAAAAATCAAATACAAAAATCAATCCACAAATTATTTCAGGCACAAGACAACTCCATTTTAGATGAAATTTGGACAGTAACTCAATCACGTTTCAAAGCATCACGTCTAATTTTTGTGGAATTTTTAGAATAACTATGTGACAGATATATATTTAAGAGTCCAGAATGGGTACAATATGAAGAGTTTCAGTTAGACAATTTTAATTAATTACCCAAATATCAGAAAAACATAAATAAATATTCACATGACAGAGAATAAGTTGCGCAACATAATGACATTTTTCATTGAGTAAAATGATGCTATAAAGATGTCCAAATTAAGATGCGAACACATGGGTATCTATGCAATTTCAGAAAACAATATATACAACAAAATATGTACAGGGACCTATTGTAATTATAGAAATTATACAAGAAATTTATACAATTTTTACAATAAAATAATAATAATAAATGACCTTTCTTCTTCGTTGGTCTTCGTAGGTGGAACCCAACGGGGGAGGCAGCGGCGGCGACCCCGTGTGTGGTCGCGAGGACGGCGAGGAGGGCGGCTGCACCGAACGAGCGTCGGCGTTGTCGGCGGAGAGGATGGGGGGCGCGTCGGCGCCGCCTTGGCGGAGAGCACGAGGGACGCGGCGGCGAGGGCGGTGCTGGCTTAGTGGAGGACAGCGACGGGAGAGGCGGGGCGGTGGGTGGTAGCGTGATCACCGACCGCACACAGCTTCTGCAGTGCTGGAGCCGCCGGCCACACGCGGCGTCTTGGAGATGATGGAAGGGGAGGGGCGGCGGTGCCGCCTGCCCGTGGTGAAGGGGGAAGGGGCGGCGGTGCTGCTGCCTCTTTTTTTTTGAAATTTTGTTGCTTCAATTTTTTTAGATTTTTTAGTTTTTTTATTAAAGTGAAAACAAGAAACAAATATGCACATAAAAAATGGTGAAGGGAATGGTGAAGAAAATGATGGAGATGGATGATGTGGAATAAATGAAGATGTAATGGTGGTGATATGATGTGCTAAAAAAAATGTAAAACTAGCAAGAGTATAACATGGGACGAAAAATTACCTACGATGGAGACGGTCACCTGTGATGTGCTCACGAGAGCACGGTCCTCGCTCAAATCGCCGACGAGCGATGAGCTCGAGCAACGCACGGATGTGGCTCCGATGTTGGCCAAAAAGCCAACGGATCTCACCGGAGAGAGGGTTGTCGTCGCTCGACCGCGGTTGCGTCGCTATCACGGATTCAACTCTGGGAACTTGGCTCTCCACACATAAAGATGGATCCAAGGTAAAAATGAGGAGAATGAGATGTATATAAAGAGGAAAGAATGAGAAGTTATTAAGGTGGTGGAGTTGAATGGGAGGTTGTATTATTAATGGAGTTGAATGGGAAGTTGGAAAAAATGGTGGAATAATGGAGTTGAATTGGAGGTTATTGTAGAGAATGGAAATTAAATAATAAATAAATAAATAAATAAAGTTGGCTACTTTAAAAGAGAAAATAAAATAAAGAGAAGAAAAAGAGGGGGGAATTTACACAAGAAGACTTATAACATGTACATTTTTGTTTGCTTTTCTAATACGTATTTTTTATCTTTTTAATAAGAGATATTTACAACAGAAAAATACAATAAAATACTATAATCAACATACAATACAATGATAATTTTTTTTGTATTTTTAGTAATTAGGAAAGATAAAATAAAAAATGAAGAAAGAATAAATATATACACAATATACAATGTACATCAAGGTCACAAAATCCAACTTTTGCAAATGAGCTCCAATTTAATGAAACCATTTCCATTGGATAGATAATTTTCTGACTTGAACTTTAAAAGTAAGTTTGGTGAATTTGGAGTTCATACGGAGTGGGAATTTGGCTTCGAAGTTGGTCTTTATGGCTTTTCTCTTTGGGATCTAGGAGCATTTATTTGAGGTGAAATTTGTTTTGTATTTTTTTATTTTTATATACATTTTTATAACAAGTTAGAGAAAGAATTAGCCAAAAAGGAGTTGAAATGAAATTATTAAAAATAGATGAAGTTTTGGGCTATTTACATGTATAAAACTCCTTTATTTTTGTGGCTTTTTATGGGTAATTTATTTTGTACAATCTAATATACAATAATTAATGTGTTTTATTTACTAGATTCATTTTGTTAATTTATTGATTTTGTAAACATTTATTTGGCATTTTACTTGAGGATTTTCCTAAGATCAAGATATTGAGATGATGAATAGTGGATTCTTCACCCCCCTATACTTAAACTTTGCTAGTCCTCGAGCAAATAAAGAATGAATAAGTTGGAATAACCCTTGATTGTGCATGTGAATACAAGACTTGATCCGTTCAAGAACTCTCGGTTTTAGAGATCCTAAAATTCTAAGCTGAACCAAGCTTTAGTCAAAAGGTATCCAATTTACCTAATCATCAGACTCTCTTTGTATACATATGTAGTAGAGATATGACTTTAGTGTGGACTGCAATTACAAGAGTGGAGTCGCAACGTCGCCCGAGGTTACAATCCAAGAGACTCTCCTAAGAACCCAATCCTCAACACTATGGAATAAACCATTTCTTGCATCCAATTCACCGTCTCTTTAGTTGTCAGACTTGAAAGTGTAGATGGAAGGTCAGTTGATGGAGGGCATAGGATTGTGTCATTTCTTCTCTCCCTCTCATTGGAACAAGGATTCTCTCTAGTGCCTTATTACTCAACGCATTTTTTTGGTGTTGATAAGTGTGTCCATCAAGAGAAGTTGGAGTCCTCTGCACATGTTTTCCTGGGAGTACACCGGGGTGTGCCTTTTTTTGAGTACCTATCATACCTTCTACACCCAGACTTGTAGCATTTACGATGCAGAGCCCTTTTTTGGTGCAAGCCCGACTCCTCATCCTAATAGCGGTGGTCCAAGTGGACACTTTGAAATGGTTGGGAGCGCTCGACTTTGGTGGAAGCTCTTTGATATTTGACTTTGTGGAATGAGAGCTTTTCTTTGACATTTCATTGCTTTGTAATAATTTTGGCTAGCTCCACTGCTTTTACCAAGAATTGGCGTGCATTGATCAACAATTTTTTTATTTTATCACACCCTGGCACATAGGTAAATGTCAAGAGATAGTACAAGAACCATGTTCTCATACTGGCTAAAGGTGATGACACTCAGGTTTCATGAAGCCTTCATTGATTTTATCCCATCCTCAAGCATCATCAAATCGAGTCCAAAATCAAATCCCTCATCCCAGTTCCTCAAGTGAAATTTCAACTCATCTAATTATAACTACAGTCGTGTATGTGAGGTGTTGATCATATTCTTAAGGTAGAGACTAAGTATGCAATATAGCACACAAATTTTTTAGACTAGGGAAATGTGAATAATTAAGTCAAAGACCCTAATGACTAAGGCTGATTAACTCAAAATCTCAAGAGCTCATAAACCAAGTGTTCTTGAACATCACTAGTCTTGTGTATATGTGGAAGTGTCATGGATCAAACCAACCTATTAGTTAGTTGTTTTTGTTTTGTTGTTTTTTAGAGAGTTTCTTTAAACAAAGGAAAAGAAGAAAGTTTTTTTAGAAAAAGTTTTGTTTTTTTTTTCAAAAGTGTTTTGTTTTTTTTTTGAAAAAGATAAGTAAATAAGAAAGGACTTTTTAAAAAAAATTTGAAAAAAAAGCAAATAAGGGATTTTTTTGAATTACATTTTTAAGAGATTTTTGTTTTTTTCTGAAAAAGTTTTTTTTACCCACCCCATAATTATTGTATAATATATACAAAAATATGTGAAAGTACGAGCTATGGGTAAAGTATATATGTAATATATACACGCCCCCCTATACTTAGCATGTGCTATGTCCTCAGAGCACAAGAAGCGAGAAAAAGACATAGCTCGTGCTAAGCGTAGGATGACTAAAATAATAAATAGTATAGAAGTCAATCCACCCCCCTATACTTAGGCTCTAGTCAGCCTAAGTGTAGAAGAAGAGCAAAAATGGGGCGGACGAGGTCAAGAGGAGAAATGGATGAGTATATACACATGGAGGGCATCAGTTCCCCCTATACTTAGGCTCTGGTCAGCCTAAGTATAGGACAAGAGTAAGTGTGAGAACCGATGTGATCTGGAGAATATACAAAGAAGGGAGAATGTACAAGAGCAATGAATCTTCTAAAATGTTGAATCTTGATGCTGCATCTTCATGACGAGTGATATGATGTATCTGCTCTGTGCTCACTCTGCATGAAGTTGATGACCTCGACTTGGACTAACTGCTCTTTCGAATCAACAAAATGCTTCAACAGTTGTCCATTCACCACATGAGATTGTGCACCATCTGTGAGATCAGCTATCTCTACACTTCCATTCTCATGCACTTTCTTAACAACAAAGGGACCCGTCTATTTAGATTTGATCTTCCCATGGATCATCTTCAACCTGGCATTGAACAACATACCTTTTGCCCAGGGACAAAGTCTTTGCACCTAATGTGTTGATCATGCCATCTCTTTACTTTGTCCTTATAAATCAAATTGTTGTCATATGCCTTGTTTCGGATTTCCATGAGCTCGTTCAAGTTCAAGACTCGACAAAGTTTCCCTAGGTGACAACTCCAATTACTCTTCTTAATTGCCCATTCGGATTTATGAATCAATTCTGCGGGCAAATGGCATGGCTTGCCATAGATCATTCTAAATGGTGAAGTACCCAATGGTGTCTTGTAGGCTGTTCTATATGCCCACAGAACATGGTCCAAGAGCTGAGACCAGTTCTTCCTATCGGGACGAACCAATTTCTGTAAAATACTCTTTACCTCTCTGTTTGAAACCTCTGCCATGTCGTTGGACTGTGGGTGGCAAGGACTAGTAACTCTATGCTCAAATCCATAGTCCTTAGCTCAAGATCTCATATCTCGATTCACAAAATGGCTACCCCCATCAGATATCAAAACTTTTGGCACCCCGAACCTATCAATAATATGGACTCTCACAAACTTACAGATAGTCTTGCTGTCTGCGGTTCGGGTTGGGATAGCCTCCACCCACCTGGATAAATAATCAACCGCCAACAATATGTACTCATGTCCTTGGCTGTTTGGAAAGGGACCCATAAAATCTATACCCCATGCATCAAAAACATCACAAATAATTTTCAGTTGCATGGGCATCTCATCTCTCTGTCCAACTGTCCCTCCCATCTTTTGACAGATCGTGCACGACCGTACAAAATCAATAGCATCTCTAAAAAAGGTCGGCGCCGCCTTGGCGGAGAGCACGGGGGACGTGGCGGCGAGGGTGGTGCTGGCTCGGTGGATGACGACGATGGGAGAGTCAGGGCAGTGGGTGGCAGCATGATCGCCGACCGCGCACGGCTTCTGCGGTGCTGGAGTCGCCGGCCGCACGCGGCATCTTGGAGATGATGGAAGGGGAAGGGCGGAGGCGCTGCCTGCCCGTGGTGAAGGGGGAAGGGGCGACGGCGTTGCTGCCTCTTTTTTTTTGAAATTTTGCTGCTTCAATTTTTTTAGATTTTTTTAATTAAATTGAAAACAAGAAACAAATATGTACATAAAAAATGGTGAAGGGAATGATGAAGAAAATGATGGAGATGGATGATGTGGAACGAATGAAGATGTAATGGTGGTGATATGATGTGCTAAAAAATGCAAAACTAGCAAGAGGATAAAATGAGACGAAATATTACCTACGATGGAGACGGTCACCTGTGATGTGCTCATGAGAGCACGGTCCTCGCTCGAATCGCCGGCGAACGATGAGCTCGAGCAACGCACGGATGTGGTTGCGATGTTGGCCAAAAAGCCAACGGATCTCACCAGAGAGAGGGTTGTCGTCGCTCGACCGCGGTTGCGTCGCTGTCACCGATTCAATCTGGGAACTAAGCTCTCCTCACATAAAGATGGATCCAAGGCAAAAATGAGGAGAATGAGATGTATATAAAGAGGAAAGAATGAGAAGTTATAGATTTGTTCCTACTCAAACATAGTCAGAACATGGATAGAACTGGATACGATGATAGAGAACCGATGAGACTAACTAGAATATCACGCGTGAATAATGGATATATGGTGAGGATACCTTGATATTTAGATCAGAGAATCATGAACGATAATAAGTTAAAGAAATTGGTTGAAATTAAAGCAAATACGATTAGTATAAAGCTTGAGTAACCTTGATATGGAAGATTGAATCAAGGATGTTTTCGTAATGATGTTGTAGGCCTAGAGTGGAGCATTGATGCTCTGTGTCTTTGCTAAAAAATCTGGGCCAAGATTCGAGCTTGCATAGCCTAAGAAGTGACTGAATGACGACCAGTTAGGTCAAGGATCTTGCCGAAGGTAAACACTCCATATTCTCTTTATTTCTAACATGTTCTCTATCATAGAAAGGTAGAAGGTTAGGAGGGTCCTCTCATAATGGCAGATAGCAGGAGTCAGTGACCGAATGTGGCCAATTTGAAGGTGGGTGAAGTCGGAGGTTATCTTCCAAGGCGGTGGTTTCAACCACTGCCACTTAGCATATAGGTTAAGTTACGGTTCGAAATGTAGTTGGCGTGGATGAGTGATGATAGAAGAAGAAGTTGGTGGTGGTTTCGAGGGAAGAGGTTGGCTATGGCGGCTGATGTAATTGGTAGAGGTTACATGGGGACAAAGGGTTGCGCGCTCGGAAGAGGTGCTGGAGGTTGGGGATGAAGTAGGAACCATTGGATCTTTTGATCCAACGGTTGTGGTTTGGGCAGAAAATAGCGGCCAGGATCGATCTGACTCATACAGATCCTGCGACTGTAAATATGGCGTTGAAGGACGGTGAGGATACACCTGATCAGAAGGATCCAACATCCAAAATTAAAGATGGATGTCCCTTACAGGAGCGAGCCATGTGGAACGCTCTAGGAATGCCACGTGGCCCAATTCGGAAATTCAAAGATAATTCTAAAAAAATAGTTAGGATGGAAATTAGGAAAAGTTGTGAACATGAAAGTTGTAGATCTCAATCATATGATGAAGCGCTAAATGCATAAGTTAATATAGATCCATTGTAGCACGGGCACTTGGCGTGTCATACAGAACCGAGAAGAATCTCGGTGAAGAGGTTCTCGTCGTGAATTTATAAACATAGGATGTCCAGGGTCGAACACAAGAATACCAACCTTAATACGATTATTTAGGTGTTTAATTATCTAAGTTAAGTGACTGATAACTTATCTAAATCAAATCAGAAACAATAATGTGGGAAAGCGATGCAAGATAATGCACATCACAAATGCATGTATGAATGAGATGAAATGTGATTAAAAACATTTAATGCATGTTAAAAGTAATGAATTAATAAATATACAAACCATAACGATAAATTATGAACAAATACAAATATACTCACCAGTATGCCCTAAAATGGTCATTCACACTTAAGCAAAGAATCAAGATTCAATTATGTATTTTAATCCAAACCAGGATTCATTCAATAGAGATTTAAGTGACTTAATTATCTCTAATAAATCAATCATTCTTTATGCAGCAAATCAGAGAATGAATTAATCTATATAGAAGAGAATGAAACGGAGATCAAAATGCCACTGAAATTACTTCAATCGGATATACGATGATAAAGATATTCAAATTTGAATCCACGGGCATAAATGTGATAAAACATGAATAAAACTATGCACAAACATCACAATCTGGTCCCTAGGGGGAGTGAAATGTAATTACTAAAACTATTGGAATTTATTAATAACCCCTTGTGTAGGGACTTTTCTACAATAATGGCGACCTAGTAGGGTAGAACTGCAATTTACCCAGGTCCGCACTTGAACGTGGCTCGGGTCACATGGAGGCGTGCGATGCTTCGGTGGGTGGTATAGGGTTGTCCAAGCCAACAGGCTCGGATACGTCAGCATGGCCTCTTGTAAGTTGTTAGATCGCAACCAATTTAGCGCGATCCAACGGCAACTATACATCGTGGATTATCTTCCTCTGTCTTGCAGGGCTATGAAGGGTAGGAGTTCTGATGAGC
This sequence comes from Ottelia alismoides, assembly GCA_037367405.1. Taxonomy (NCBI): domain Eukaryota; kingdom Viridiplantae; phylum Streptophyta; class Magnoliopsida; order Alismatales; family Hydrocharitaceae; genus Ottelia; species Ottelia alismoides. The sequence continues at coordinate 243,708 of JAZKJV010008528.1, forward strand.
CCCTCCTTTCTCCGCCAAGCTCCTGGAGGCTAGCTGATGGTCGACGATCGTCTTTGGGTGGCTCGCGAGATGATGTACGTTCAGTGGAAGTCTGCGAGCATCTAGATAATGAGGTCAATATCGGAGCGTTGGAAGAGAAACTCTAGATCAGAGCATTCTCAAAATTTTGATCAGTAATGCTCGTCGACACCTGCATACATTAGAGAAACATAGCTGAAGCAAATCTACAGAAGATGCATATGTGCGTGAGTGGAATGGAGGGTTGGATCGGTGATGAAGAAGGTGAAGCCCAATGTGGGTTCCTCTTCGTTTGAATGAAGAAGAAAGAAGGCTATGGTCTATGGTGTGGAGGAAAGAATAAGATGAATTCGACCTTTGATGTTCATCACTGATGAACGACGAATGTTGGAACATGATCAAAGCACGAGAAAGTGCATGTGCATGCGGTGAAAAATCGACAAAATAAAAACAAGATAGAAAATGTGTACATTAAAGAACTTCACCATGGATGGATGAACGAATTTGCATGGGATTGAGGATAGACTTACCCTCGGGTCTTCGCTTGATCTCCGTGACCAGTGGAGGAAGCTCGAACGGTCGTCTTAGGATGTCATTGTATGGTCTATACGCCAAGGGTCGAACCAGGGCTAAAACTCCATTATCGCATTGTGTCCACTCCTTCTTACTATCACGAAGAGGAGGAGCTACTAAGAGAAACTCCGTTCAAGGTTTGGCGGTGGGGTATTTGAAGAGGAAAGGGTAGAGGTTTGTCGAGTCGTTGGATACGATGTATAATTCGATCACGTTGTAGTACGTGAACTTAGCGATTCAGTCAGAACCGAGAGAAGGATCTCCGTGAAGAGTGTCTCGTCTTAATTTATATCCCGGGCAAGTCCGGGGTCGAACTCAGGGAGGCAAAGGAACAACTTCGGGGATAATTTGAAAATTAAGTTTTAGATTTCCAATGCGGTTTTTTTTATATTTTTTATGCAAAAAGAAATGCAAATGCAAATGCGGCTGAATTAAGACACTAAGAAGACACACAACAAGGCCAAATTAATTTTAATGTCCAATCAGTTCAATTCAGCCAAATTATATTTTTCCTAGAATCCTAATCCAGATATGAACACCAAATACATTTTTATTTGTATTTTTCGGGGTTAAAAAGCAAAAATGAAAGTGCACACTTTTTATGGGTTTTTTACAATTTTTCACATAAACACTAAGCAAAAATCATGAAAATTTACTGGAATAAAATCATGATGAAATGATACTACAGTATTTTTTTAGAATTTTTTAACAAAATATGAATTTTTTATGGATTTTTTAGTAGAAATAGAGTGGCAATGATTAATTAATTCCTAATAAATCCACAATTACAAATTAATCAGAGTGTGAATTATTTCAAAAAGATATTTATATGATCAAGTTAGGAGAGTTGAAATTTTGCAAAAAGGATGTATGTGGATTTAATTAAAAATCAAATACAAAAATCACTCCACAAATTATTTCAAGTACAAGACAACTCCATTTTAGATGAAATTTGGATAGTAACTCAATCACGTTTCAAAGCATCACGTCTAATTTTTGTGGAATTTTTAGAGTAACTATGTGATAGATATATATTTAGGAGTCCAGAATGGGTACAATATGAAGAGTTTCAGTTAGAAAATTTTAATTAATTACCCAAAGATCAGAAAAACATAAATAAATATTCACATGACAGAGAATAAGTTGCGCAACATAATGACATTTTTCATTGAGTAAAATGATGCTATAAAGATGTCCAAATTAAGATGCGAACACAGGGGTATCTATGCAATTTCAGAAAACAATATATACAACAAAATATGTACAGGGACCTATTGTAATTATATAAATTATACAAGAAATTTATACAATTTTTACAATAAAATAATAATAAAAAATGACCTTTCTTCTTTGTTGGTCTTCGTAGGTGGAACCCAACGGGGGAGGCAGCGGCGGCGGCCCCGCATGTGGTCGCGAGGACAGCGAGGAGGGCGGTTGCACCGAACGAGCATCGGCGTTGTCGGCGGAGAGGACGGGGGGCGCGTCGGCACTGCCTTGGCGGAGAGCATGGGGGACGCAGCGGCGAGGGCGGTGCTGGCTCTGTGGAGGACAGCGACGGGAGAGTCGGGGCGGTGGGTGGTAGCGTGATCACCGACCGCACATGGCTTCTGCAGTGCTGGAGCCGCCGGCCACGCGCGGCGTCTTGGAGATGATGGAAGGGGAGGGGCGGCGGCGCCGCCTGCCCGTGGTGAAGGGGGAAGGGGCGGCGGTGCTGCTGCCTCTTTTTTTTGAAATTTTGCTGCTTCAATTTTTTCTAGATTTTTTAGTTTTTTTATTAAATTGAAAACAAGAAACAAATATTCACATAAAAAATGGTGAAGGGAATGGTGAAGAAAATGATGGAGATGGATGATGTTGAATAAATGAAGATGTAATGGTGGTGATATGATGTGCTAAAAAAATGCAAAACTAGCAAGAGGATAAAATGAGACGAAAAATTACCTACGATGGAGATGGTCACCTGTGATGTGCTCACGAGAGCACGGTCCTCGCTCAAATCGCCGACGAGCGATGAGCTCGAGCAACGCACGGATGTGGCTGCGATGTTGGCCAAAAAGCCAACGGATCTCCTACCGGAGAGAGGGTTGTCGTCGCTCGACCGCGGTTGCGTCGCTATCACGGATTCAACTCTGGGAACTAGGCTCTCCTCACATAAAGATGGATCCAAGCAAAAATGAGGAGAATGAGATGTATATAAAGAGGAAATAATGAGAAGTTATTAAGGTGGTGGAGTTGAATGGGAGGTTGTATTATTAATGGAGTTGAATGAGAAGTTGGAAAAAATGGTGGAATAATGGAGTTGAATTGGTGGTTATTGAAGAGAATGAAAATTAAATAATAAATAAACAAATAAATAAAGTAGGCTACTTTAAAAGAGAAAATAAAATAAAGAGAAGAAAAAGAGTGGGGAATTTACACAAGAATACTTATAACATGTACATTTTTTGTTTGCTTTTCTAATATGTATTTTTTATCTTTTTAATAAGAGATATTTATAACAGAAAAATACAATAAAATACTATAATCAACATACAACACAACGATAATTTTTTTTGTATTTTTAGTAATTAGGAAAGATAAAATAAAAAATGAAGAAAGAATGAATATATACAATGTACATCTAGGTCCCAAAACCCAACTTTTGCAAGTGAGCTCCGATTCTAATGAAACCACTTCCGTTGGATAGATAGTTTTCTAACTTGAACTTTAAAAGTGAGTTTGGTGAATTTGGAGTTCATACGGAGCGGGAATTTATCTTGGAAGTTGGTCTTTACGACTCTTTCTCTTTGGGATCTAGGAGCATTTATTTGAGGTGAAATTTATTTTGTATTTTTGTATTTTTATATCATTTTTATAAACAAGCTATAGAAAGAATTAGCCAAAAAGGAGTTGAAATGAAATTATTAAAAATAGATGAAATTTTGGGCTATTTACATGTATAAAACTCCTTTATTTTTGTGGCTTTTTATGGGTAATTTATTTTGTACAATCTAATATATAATAATTAATGTGTTTTATTTACAAGAGTCATTTTGTTAATTGAATTTATAAACATTTATTTGGGATTTTACTTGGGGTTTTTTCTAAGATCAAGATATTGAGATGATGAATCGTCGATTCATCAAGGTTGCAGAAGGATTGGTGGAAGTTTCAACCGCATCCATCAGAGAGAAGTTAGGGTTTGGAGGTGATTAAGGGTATGGCGTGGAAGGTGGTTGATAGAAGAATGTGAGGGCTGTGACGGTTAATCAGAAGGGAACTGGAGGAATTTGGTGTAAATCAGAGAAGAGGGGCAGTTTAGACGAGGAGGGAGGATATTGGAGGTTGACGATGGACCTTAACCATCGGATCATGCAATCGGATGGTTATGGTTGAGGCATTGACGGAAGGCTGTGATCGCATGATTGAGTACGATCAGATGGTCCAGATCGATGTGCAAACCTAAGGATGGGATGAAGGGAAGAGAGGATGAGACGGTTGTGGAGCAGACGGATGGCAGGCTAAGAGCGGGCCACGTGGACGGTTGAGGATGCACCACGTGGCCCAATCAAAATTAGGATAAATGGAAAAATCAAAGAAAATTAGAAAAGAAATAGTTAGAAAGGGAACTAAGAAAAGTAGTAAAACTTGAAAGTTGGTGATCTCGATGAGATCTACAACTTTGATGTAGAAGTCAAAGAGATCATAGGTCATCTATACAGAGATAAAAATTAAATAGGAATAAAAACTATATAAAACAATTTTCTTTTATTTTCCTTTCGCTTATTTTTTGTATTTTTATTTTCTTTTATGTTAATTTATTTTTCTTATACTAAATTTATTTAATTTTTAATAAGAAATATAAACATAAAATATTACACCATAATAGGGTTATATTAATGTATGTTAAATAGTGTTAATTTATTATAACACAAGAATTAGTAAATAATGTTATTAGTCAAAAAATCTTGTTATTTTACTTAAGCAAGAGAGATAAATAATGGCGATTAAGCTGATAAATCTGGGATTTGTCACCCCCCCCATACTTAAGCTATGCTCATCCTCAAGCTAATCAATAAAGAATTTGTTAGAGAGTTAGTTTAATTAGCGAGATCCGTGACATGTGCAAGTGAAAATACAAGGCTTGATTTGACCTAGAACACTAGGTTTTAAGAATCCTAAAACTTTAAGTTGATCCAAGTATTAAAAAGGATTTCAACTCCTCTAATTGTCAGACTCTCAATGTATACATATATCTAAGAAGTATGACTTGTGTAGACTACATCATGAGAGTAGAGTCAGTATATCACCAAAAAATCCAATCTCAACCCTTAACGCTAGGGAATAAATCCAGTCTTGCTTCAATCCACTGTCTCTTTAGTTTGTCAGACTACAAAGGTATGGATGGAAGGCCAGATTATGGAGGATGTAGGATTGTCTACTTATTTTCTCTTCCTCTCAATGAAATAGGGTTCTCTCAAGTACCAATACTCAATACAGTCTTCATTTTGATTTTTTGCCAATCAGTGTGTTCGTCAAGAGAAGTTTAATTTGTCTGTGCTTGTTTTTTTGGGAGTACACCGTGATGCGTCTTTTTAAGGTATCTAATATACCTATACCCAGACTTGTAGCACTAATAATGCAAAGCCTTTTTGTGGTACTAGCCCGACTCAAAAAAGCCTAATGATTTGGTCCAAGTGGACACTTTAAAAGGTTGGGAGCGCTTGCCTTGAATATAATAGCTCATTTGATATTTGACTTTGTATGGTAAGAGCTTTTATTTCAATATTTCTTCCATTCTTTTCTTTGTTTTTTACTAGCTCCACTACTTTTACCAAAAGTCGACACACGATGATCAACTTATTAATAAAATGTCATCGCACATTTGTACTTTAGGTCAATCAAGAGATAGCATGAGAACATGTCCCATACTGGCTAATTTGCAGACACTCGGGTTTCATGAAGCCTTCATTAATTTTATCCCATCCTCAAGCATCATGTAGATCAAGTCCAAACTCAAGCTTCCAATCCCAGTCCCCTTAGTGATACTTTGACTCATCTCAATCATGAATGCAGTCGTGCATTTGATGTGAGAGTTAAATTCTTTAAAAGAGATTAAGCATGAAACATAGCATGCATATCTTCAAACTATGAGAGTTTGAATTTTTAAGTCCAATACCCTAGTGATTAATTCATGATAACTCTAAGTCTAGGGACTACTTAAACAAGGTGTTAAAGATCATCCCAAGCCCTGAGTGCATAGTGAAAGTGTCCGGGAAAGACACCAATTAATAAGTTAATCTTTTTGTGATTTTTATTTTTTATGTTCAATTAAGCTGGAGAGTTAATTAACTAACTCATTTACATCCTTAACTTTGAAAAGAACTTTTGAAAACTTTTTGCAAACATTGTCACATATATATAGAGATTTTCCAAACATTTTACAAAGATTTTAAAACAAGTAAAACCCCATTTTTTCAAACCTAAATAAAACATTTTTCAAAACAATGTCACATAAATATGTAGGTTTTCAAAACATTTTACAAATGATTTTCCAAACATGTCAAATTGTATTTATCCAAACCATGAAAAAATTTTGAAAACCATGTCAAATATGTATATAATTTTCAAAACATTTTGTATAAAAATCAGTTCAAAGATGTAATACGCTACCCATAACCCCAAGAGTTTGAAAAAAAATTAAATATGAGCTATGGCTAAATTATATATGCAATATATATGGTAGACCCCCCCATACTTAGATTTTGCTATGTCCTCATAGCACAAAGTGAAATGAAGCATAGCTCAACTAAGTATAAAAGAAATACACACGAACTGAATCCAGAATCATAGGTGCATAAAGAGTAAAAGAATCAGTTGGATGAAGACAGAGACTTGGGTCCCCCTATAGGTAAGTTGAGAAATAGCTTCAGTATAAAGATATGAGTTAAAACTAGGGGACCTGAGTGGAATAATCGGAAAGACATTAGATCCCCCCTATACTTACGTTGAAAAATAAGCCTAAGTATAAAGAGTAGGAAGCTAAGTGGCGAAGGGATCAATGTTAGCTGAACCTCTAGATGATGAATCTTAGGAAGTGATAATGAAGCCTAGGGTTTTAGGAGGCTGAAGAGTCAAACTAGATCAAACAACCCTGATTATTTCACCAACACACATAGTGAAGACCATAAATATGGTCTAATTATCGTGTCTCGTTTATTGGTGATAATATGACATTTGCATTCATTACGAGCGGGCTAACTTAGTATTTGGGCTCTATCCTAGGGATTCGTCCACACCTCTCAACGAATGCATACATATATCTGCAAGTAATGCTGGGTTTTATCTCCCAAAAACAAGGTGAATTTTAGCTTCATTTTAATTACATCAGCATGCAATAACATTCCCATTTTTAGAGCTTAGGTTATCACTTATCTTAAATCTCTGAGCACATAAGTCATCGTCTACCATTCTGTCCCTTTTCCATAATATCCTAAGTGACAAATCATGAAAATAGAAAAATCATGCAGACATAAAATAATGATGTCATGCTCAAGAGAAGTACTTACAGTGGCTCCAGCTCTCTTCAAGCACATGCAAGACTAAATATAAAATTTATGTAAATGCATGCAAGTCATTAAAAAACCGCACCTAATCGTGCGTCTATTGGAGGGCATATAATAAATTTAATTTGGGCTAATTTGAACGTAGATTATGTGCATCTCATGAATCTTAGAGATGAGTGAATCTCTTAAGATAAAGTTAGTGTGCCCTAACTTACGAAACAAGCACTTAGGATAATACATCAAAAGTAGCTATATGAGCTGTGTGCCTGGATCCTAAATAGAGCACTCAAGTTGAGTTCCACTCATGGTGAAACAGACTCAACACACACAACAAATAATAGAGTTCAAGTCCACAATAATATACAACAAATATGAACATAATAATTTTCGACTTGTCTTGAACGCATCCTCTGCAGTTCTTCTCAGATGGAACTCCATCTTGAGCTTCCAGCCTCCATCCTCCACTAGAATCCTCGATGAATGGGACCTACCATAGAAGAGAAGATATTAGATATTTCAAATATTATCGACATATATATAATAGTGCAGAAAACATTACAACATAGGATTGACCTAGATAAGATACAAATCAACTTAACCACAATACGAAAACCTAAATAATTATATTAATGAAGCTGTGTCCCCGGCAACGACGCCATCTGATGATGCGATAAACGCATAAGTTAATATAGATCTATTGTAGCACGGGCACTTAACATGTCATACAGAACCGAGAAGAATCTCGATGAAGAGGTTCTCACCGTGAATTTATAAACCTGGGAAGTCCAAGGTCGAACATAAGAACATGAGCCATAATACGATTATTTAGGTGTTTAATTATCTATGATAAGTGATTGATAACTTATCTAGATCAAAATAGAAACAACAATGCAGGCAAGCGATGCAAGATAATGCATATCACAAATGCATGTATGAATGAGATGAAATGTGATTTAAAACATTTAATGCGTGTTAAAAGTAATGACACAATAAACATAATGATAAATCATGAACAAATGCAAATATACTCACTAATATGCCCTAAAATGGTCATTCACACTTAAGCAAAGAATCAAGAATCAATTATGCATTTTAATCCAAGACAGATTTAATTCAATAGAGATTTAAGTGACTTAATTATCTCTAATAAATTAATTATTCTTTATGTGTCAAATTCAGATAATGAATTAAGATATATAGAAGAGAATAAAACAGTGATCAAAATGCCATTGAAATTACTTCAATCGGATATACGATGATAAAGATATTCAAATTTGAATCCATGGGCATAAATGTGATAGAATATGAATAAAATAATGCACAAACATCACAATCAGGTCCCTGGAGGGACGAAATGCAATCATTAAAAATTGCTCCAGGAATTTATTAATAACCCCCTACGCAGAAACCTTTCTGCAATAATGGCGACCCAACAAGGTATAAATGCAATTTACCCAGGTCCGTACGTGTGAGGCGCATGCAGTCCTAGGCTTGGATGACCGAATGTGGCTCAGGCCACGTTGAGGCGTGCAATGCTTAGGCGGGCGGTACAGGGTTGTCCAAGCCTGCCGACTCGGATAAGTCGACATGGCCTCTTGTAAGCTGTTAGATCGTGCCCAATTTGGCACGATCCAATGACAAATATATGCAGTGGATTATCTTCCTCCATCTTACAAGACTACGAAGGGGCGGAGCTTCGACAAACCCCTCCTTCCTCCGTCAAGCTCCTGGAGGCTAGTTGATGGTCGACAATCATCTTTGGGTGGCTCGCAAAGATGGTGTACGTTCAGTGGAAGTCTGCGAGCATCTGGATGATGAGGGCGATGTCAGAGCATTGGAAGAGAAACTCCAGATAGGAGCATTCTCAAAATTGCGATCATTGTTGCCCGTTTATGCCTGCATATGTTAGAGAAACATAGCCGAAGTGAATCTACAGAAGATGCATATGTGTGTGAGTGGAATGGAGGGCTGGATCGGTGATGAAGAAGGTGAAGCCCCATGTGGGTTCCACTTCGTTTGAATGAAGAAGAAAGAAGGGTATGGTCTAAGGTGTGGTGGAAAGAAGAATATGAAGTCTACCTCTATCATCCATCACTGATCAACTGTGAAGGTTGGAACATAATCAAAGCAAGAGAAAGGTGCATGTTCATGTGGTGAAAAATCAACAAAAATAACAAGACAGAAAAGATGTACATTGAAGAACTTCACCATGGATGGATGAATAAATTAACTTGGGATTGAGGATAGACTTACCCTCGGGTCTTTGCTTGACCTCCACGGCCAGTAGAGGAAGCTTGAACAGTCATCTTAGAACGTCGTAGCATGGCCTATATGCCAAGGGTCGAACCAGGGGTAAACCTCCATTATCTCATTGCATCGACTCCTTCTTCATGTCACTAAGAGGAGGAGCTGCTAGGGGAAACTCCTTTCAAGAGTTGACAACCACCGCACAAGGCAACGGTGGGGTATTTGAAGAGGAAAGGTGGAGGTTGCATGAGGCCAGGCAGAAGTTTCATCCACATCCATCGGAGAGAAGTTAGGGTTTGGAGGTGATTAAGGGTATGGAGTGGAAGGTGGTTAAGGGAACTAGAGGAATTTGGTGTTAATCAGAACAGAGGGGTGGTTTGGACAAGGAGGGAGGATAGTGGAGGTTGACGATGGACCTTGACCGTTTGATCATGCGATCCAACAGTTACAGTTGAGGCGCTGACGGAATGTTGTGATCGTCGGATTGAGTACGATCAGATGGTTCAGATCGATGCGCAAAATGAAGGAATGGATGAAGGGGATAGAGGATCAGATGATTGTGGAGTAGACGGATGGCAGGCCAAGATCATGCCACGTGGGCGGCTGAGGATGTGCCACGTGGCCCAATCAAAATTAGGATAAATGGAAAAAATCAAAGACAATTAGAAAAGAATTAGTTAGAAAAGGAAGTAAGAAAAGTGGTAAACATGAAAGTTGTAGATCTCTATGAGATCTATGATCTACAACCTTCATGGAGAAGTCAAAGAGATCAGAGGTCATCTATACAGAGATAAAAATCAAATAAGAATAAAAACTATACAAAACAATTTTCTTTTATTTTTCTTTTGCTTATTTTTTGTATTTTTATCTTGTTTTATGTTAATTTGTTTATATACAATATTACTCTAATTTTTATTTAATTTAATAAGAAATAAATACATAAAATATTACACCATAATAGGATTATATCAATATATGTTAAATAGTGTTAATTATTTAAAACACAATAATTAATAAATAGTGTTATTAGTCAAATAATGTTGTTATTTTACTTAATCAAGAGAGATAAATAATGATGATTAAGCTGATAAATCTGGAATTTATCAGTGGGGTCTGAATCGGCTTTGTGACGACCTTTATAATTGCATTGGTAGAAGGTATATGATCTGTACTCTGTGTACTATCCACCGTGGCTACTGTCGACTCAACAAGTAAAACCTTGGAAAGATCTATAACGAATGATCTATGCTCATAAAGGAATGGTTCATCAGGATGTTCAGAAATCTTTTTAGTCTCATCAACAAATGGCTCAGATATCTCTGCAATAATCTCATTAAGATGTCTCTCATCAGTGCATATCTCAGAGAAATCATCAATCATCTCAGATATCTCAGCTGAAGTATATCAGCAGTGATCTTAGAATGATGTGTCAAAGGAATATCAGAAGGTACCTTGAGTCTCTCAGATGGATCCTCGGTAATCAACTCAAACTGCCCTTCAACAAACAACTCAGAAGAATCAATAGTGCTTTCCAGACGGTCCTTCTAAGAAAGGAACTCCTGGGTTTCTATGAAATGAGTAAAAAGATGTCTCTCTGAACTAGGAAAGAAAATCACAGTCCTCAGGATTTGGTGTAAATGTTTGTCTCTCATCTGCTGCTGCAGGTAGCAGTGAAGGTCTAGGATTGGGGATCGTCTCAATTTTCACCTTGTCACTACTAGAGTGAAAGATGATCTCTTCAGTACTGTAATCAACTACCGCTTCAGTCATTCAAAGGAACGATCGATCTAGTATGATCTGGGTATGGAGTAACGGTGCATTTGTGTCCATATCCATGAAAACAAAATCAACATGGGATTTCATTCCTTGTACCACAATAATGTCCTCTAAAATGCCCATCGGCCTCTTGATCGATATATCATCAAACTGAAGGATCATCACGGTCGATCTAAGAGGACCTAACCTAAATTCCGTGGGTAGAGAGGATGGTATGAGATTAATGGAGGAACTACTATCGAGAAGAGTGTGATCAAATTCTTGATCAAAGATATCGCAACGAATGTGAGGTGCTACTTATCTTTCTTTTTGGGCGGGAGATTGCTGATGGCATGAATTGTGGACATGGTCAAGATGTGCTTTTCTATCTTCTTTTGTATGTTTCGCTTTGTTTGATGCCTTTGTGGGCATGCTTCTTTCATTCCTTTTTTCACTGCAGGCATGTACTCCATGGCCTTAAGGAGTGGCATCTCTAATAAGATGTTCTCTAATATCTCAACCACTCCATGATCAGATAGGGATGTTTTTAATTTTTGGATTTTCTTTATTTTATTCAAAAAAGAAGGAAATGGCACAGAATCAGAGAAAACATTCAAATGCTCATTTCGATTATTCAAAGTAGAATTCTCATGTACAATAGGACAACCAGAATCAAATTGTACAGTGTTGCCCAAAACACGTGGAGGAAAAACAAAATCTAAAATAGGATAGGACGTTGTTGCTGGTGTAGAAGAAGAATCCACGATTGGTGTGTTCTCCCTTGCTGACGATGATCTGCATCTAGCTAGTAAAAATGGTGGTGGTGGTGACGGTGAAAATGATGAAACTCCAGACTCAAGTGTTTCTATACTGGTTCTCAGCAATGATGATGAAGAAGACGATGTTGAAGGTGAAACTCTCTCAGTGGCTGGCTCTCTCAATCCCAATGGTTGTGAAGGTGGTTGCAATCTCCTATTGCTCCTGAGATGAATGGTGCCAGATAAACATGTAAAATAAAGGGCCATACCTGTCTGGGTGTGAATGGTTCATGGGATACTTGCTCCTTGCGTCTAAAGTTGTTGGGATTGGCTTTGACCTGTGTTGGGATCAGTATCTTTGTGGTGGTAAGGCATCAAGCCTCTGAGTAAGGTCATTCATATTCTTCATCAGCAATGCCAACTGATCAAGTGCTGGATACATTGAAGGTGCCTCGGGATGCTCAATGATGGGTGAGATTGGTAATGCGGAGGTTGTTGGTATCCATACTGTCGGTAATGAGGAGGAGGAGGAGGAAAATATTCAGTCTGCTGCTGATGGTAAGGTTGTGAAAAATATGCAGACTGTTGTTGTTGGCCATGTATCCAGTTCTGAATTGATGTGGAGATGGATACTGAAGCTGGAACTGCTAGTGTTGGTACTCTTACAATATGCCTCCCTAAAACTGGTGGGCAGGTCTCTAACCTTGCTAGGAACTCAACTGGCCTTGCCCTGACGGACGGGGTTGGTTGCGCTCTCAGTCGAACTAAGTATTGTTCACCTCCTGAATGATAGGGGGAGGTGGAGCTTGCTGCTCGGGAATACATGGATCTTCTTGCTAGTATGAGATAGTCCGTTGCGAATGTTACGGGACCTGGTCAGGGGTTTGCACGTAATAAATGTTTTGAACTGTGGATGCTCCTCCTGTACTCTGCTGGGTGGAGGTAGAAGAAGACTGCTCCCAGGCAGAAGTGTCGGTTGTTGCCCTCACGCTTTGGCATGCGCTGATCGTACTCACAAGAAGCTTCATGTGCCATTATCTCATCCAACTTGTCCAGGTTATCCGTCCTCTGTTCGATCACTTGGAGTTTCTCAAGCTCCTTGGATCCTTTCTCAATTATATCTAATTTAAATAGGTGATTTCCTATAATGGTCAGATCAGAACTGTCCACCCTATCCACTTCATGTGATGATGTCATATTGACAGCCTTGTGGGTTGTTGCAATAGTATAAGAAGACATGGGATGTTTCAGGAATGCACGTGAAGAAGAAAGAGCTGCGGAGCTCCCTGCTATCTCCTCAAAAATCTGGTATAGGACATCCTCGTCCTTGTTAAAGTGACTACCCCCACAAGCAGCTTCCACCAACTTCTTATTCTCATGACTTAAACCCCCAAAGAAATTTTGCACTAGGCTCGTCTTCGAAATATCATGATAGGGGTACTTTTCCGTTAAATCTTTGAATCTTTCCCTTGCCTCTTGAATAGGCTCATGAGACATCTGGGAGAAGTTTGCTATCAATGATTGCATTCGGTTGAGATGTCCAAGTGGGTAATATTTTCTTAGAAAAGCAGATCTCAACTCTTCTCATGTAGTTACAACTTTTCCTAGATGATTTGTCCAATAAAGGGCCTTGTACATCAAGCTGAAGGGAAATGTCATCATCTTCACTCCCTCTAATGGGATGTTAGGGTAATGGATCATACTGTAGATGCGATCGAATTATTGAAGGAGTACATAAGGTTCTTCATTAATGTGTCCATGGAATATGGGGAACAATGGTAAAATAGTAGGCTTAAGATCAAATGCCCATGAATCACAGGAATTTAAATCAATGTATTTGTCTGTCCTACTCTTGGATTATAGGATTCCCTCAGTGAGAGCTTAGCCACTGTCTCTACAGGTTCCTCTCCCCCATTCCCACCTCCTCCATTATTTCTATCATCCTCTCTCCTATCTTGTCTCAGTTCGAGAATCATATCTCTCAATGCAGTTTGAAATTCAGCCAGTTCTGTTAACTATGCCTGAATGGACTGAATGGAGGCTAACATGGTAGTGTTGATCTCGGACTGTTCAACCATGGAACCTTTTCCCTTAGGTAGCATCAAGTGCACTGTCGCGATTTCAGCAAGTGTGAACTGCATTGTATTAGTCTTTAGGAGTGATGGAGTCTCAAATGATAGTTCAAGATTAGAGTCAATCTTGAATAGTGGATTGATGGATGAGGTGAAAGGTGAAGTGGAGAAAGAAAAAATACTTAAGAAGTGAGTCTTCTTGAGTAGAAGACGACCGATTTAGGGTGTGAAATGAGTCCGCAAAATCCGAACTACAAATGCTCCAAACCTACATCTTCAATATGAAGAGGAGAGATGCAAGAACACGAAAGTTAGACAATAAGAGAATGACTAAAAAAACATGAAGGGAGCGGAAGGATCTCTATTACTAGCAATCAAACACAAAACGAACCCCCAATCCACCAACTCAACATAAGTGAAGACCGTAAGAGCTAAATCTGTTATCTTATAAATGCAGTCTTTGAAAGAGTTAACGAGCTATTGGGTACATGTATTTCCCTAAAGACTGGTCCGAATTCTTACAACTAGCTGCATCCACTTTCAACTAGTATGGATGTAAGTACGGACTGTAAAAATGGTGACCCGTTACTTAAGGACGGAGCCTTACGCAGTGTCCTTTAAACCATTCACTCTGCTAACAAAGTACGAACTGTTTACCAGCTACCCGCATTCCCTCACTGAGAAGAAGCTAATCGTTTTTTAGTAGTCTATATGAAAATCTAAGCTTGGCTCTATCCTAGTGTTCATCTCTCTCTCTCTCTCACTTTGCAAGTATATTCAAACAACGAGGTGGTTACTCTCCCCAAAACAAGTATGATTGTCCTTACGTTTAGTTTCAGGGTCAAGTTTTCTTTAACAGCCCAGTTTTTATCAATTTGTCACTCTTTTTGAATATTTTGCAACGAATCGCCTACCGAGTGTCCAATTTCCTTTTTGAATTATGTGAGTGAAAATAAGGGAGGAAATCAGAAATACCAATGCGTGATAAAATTCAATGATGCATGCAGGAGTTTAGAGATGCGTACCTTGTCGCCAGCACTCTACATGTAGGACGATCCGTGCAGAATTTAAATACAGAAATTAAACTAACCTATATAATGTACGTGAACCGTCCTAGCAATAACTTCTATTAGTGGGTAAGAACCAATTAATTTGACTAAGTTCAAATTACGCTCTACTCTATAGGTGCAGAAATTCTTGTTTAAGACTTTGGACCTAATTAATTACCTTGCTCAAGCTAGTTAATAAAGCAATCACTAAGGGCTCAAGCACATAAAACCGCATGAAAACAAAGAAAAGGTAATCGATAAAAACAAAACCGATGAGGTCCCCCAAGTGCACCGACACTTGGTGAAACAGACCCCGCACACAAGGTATATAATGTCCTTTTACAAGAGTTTTTGAATGAATAAAATAAATGCTAAGATCTATCGATGTCAAGTGCTCCAAATGATGGTCTCTTCCAAATCTTCTTCTCCTCCTCCTACACACTCCTACGGCTCGATGAAGAATCAAGCCGCCTACGCTTCGCTTGGGTGCACCGATGCTCCTAAGAATGATGCCCTCGCTCATAGGACCCTCGCAAGAAAGAGGGAATAAAATAATGTGTAAGCAACCCAATTATATAAATATGAGCAAAAATAATGGAAATAAATAGAATATAAATAATTAAATGATTGAATAAAAGTATAGATAAAATTAAGAGAAAGAAAAATAAGTATATACAACCCAAGAATAGTAGGTCTAAATAAAAACCTATGTACCCCTGCCATGCGTCCCCGGTAATGGCGCCATTTTGTTGAGCAAATTTCTCAAGATTTTATTTCAACGAATTAATCATAAGTGAAATTGCGGTTTTTGTAACTCAAAGAAGCATCAAACAAAAAATTTTATTTAATTCTCAAGCAAAAATAAAGAAGAGAAAATGTAGCTAGAGAATTTGCTATTTAATTTACATGTATAGCTATTAGGATCGAACTTAGGGAGGCTACAAAAACCCCGAGGTTATTCTATGCAATGAAAATTCAATGAAAGAATAAAGGAATCTCTATGCACACTATGCTTGGTTATTGAATTTTCCTTTTTTGTAATTTTTTATGGAATTTTAATTTTATAATTTTTTATTTGGATTTCAAATTTTTATTTTTTTAGTTTTATTTTGCAAAAGATTTTAAAATTTTAAAAACAAATGGATAATTAAAGAAAAATTAAAGATCACACATACTCAACTCTTTCTATATTATTTATTCTTTCAAAAATAACCATAAAATTAAAAAATATTTTGTGTTTATAAACTTTTTCTAATGTTTTTATTATTTTTCCAGAATTTTACATAATTTTTAAGGCATTTAAATAAATTCAAAATAGGGAATTAAATAAATAGAAAATAAAATGAATTGGAATTTTGAAATAACAAATAATGACAAAATGGACGAAATATAAACAAAATAAATGATATTTTTTAATATTTTACAGAAGCCATTTTATAAAATTTTGGATTTTTAAAAGATTTTATATGTATTTTTAATATTTTTAAGAATTTTTTGCTTTTTATGGGTTTTATGAGGAATAAAAATGCAAAAATGGACATAAATTAAAATAAATCAAAAGCAACAAATAAGATTTTTTTTAGAATTTTTGGAAGGATTTTTATATTTTTATGACTTTTAATGCAAATAGGACATTTAATGATGTTTTTGAATTTTAATAAATAATAAAAATAAACAAAATGCAAAATGAAAATTGTGGATGAAAGATAAATGTAGTAGGACATTATGGGATTTTTTGTGGAATTTTTAGACTTCTTTTAATATTTTTTATTTAATTTTTAAGATGCAAAATAAATGCAAGTTGGCATGGACTAATATACAATTATTTTAAATATGCAAACTGAATGATAACAAATGATAAAATGGTGGGATAATTATGTAAAATTTTCAATAAATCACGTGCACGGGCACGTGAGCCCCATTGGACTAGACTTAAATGTGAACAAAATAGTTTCTAGGTCCAATGAATTACTCAAAAATACTAGGCTTTTGTTGCAAATAACCCAACAAACCATGTTCCAAGAATGCGCTATAATTCAAATAGGATTTAAATGCAATTAAAATACATATGAAGGATGAATTTACAATTCTTCGAATAAAGAAAAGATGATGCGTGTCCACGCAGGGACATATTTAAAAATAAAATAAAAGATAGGGGCTAAGGCATAAATGTGCCCATAAATGACGTGGAGGCTCGGGAAGCTCTAATGCTCTGGTAGTCTGATCCGATGGTTAAGAGTGAATCTGGAGTGAAGGGTCTCGATCAGATCTTGACGCTTGAATCAACGACCAACTTTTGGAGCACAATCGACGATTGAGATCTAAATTGGGGAGCCATTCCTCATCGTGCGGTCCTGAGGACACCTAGAGCAACTGGGAAGCGCCTGAGCTCCGTTGAGATTGGATCGTTCGATTCTCCCTCGTTCGATGATGGAATCTCCTCAAATCATGCCCAAAATGTCACTCACGATGATCTGCATCTGATGTACACCTCAGATCTTCATGAAATCACCCGCTCAGGAGTCTAGAAGTTGATGAGCAATCTCTACTCCAGGAACCTACTCCAGTCTTTAATCATGCATTGTACATGAAATCTGGAGCTCCTTAGACCTGCAATGGGAAGGTTGTGCTCAGAGGAATTCTCCGGCCAACAAGTTAGGTTGAAGGCATAAGAAATAGTGGATGGATGAAGGTCTTCGACGAAGGTATTTGGAGGGGAGATCAGACTCCTGATCTGTGATGATCTGGAGGTGAACAGATGGTGGAAGGGATGGAGAATTGTATGGGGTGCAAAGTGGCGTAGTCGGAGGTTGTTGACAATGATCGGAACTCCTCCGATCTTGCAGATCGGAGGAGGAAAATGTTTATCCGACCTTGGGGATTCAAACTAAATCAAAGCGAAGAGAAAGAATAAATCGAAGATAAAATATCTAAGTTCCCTATAGAATGGAAGAAAGAGGGAAAATGCCTCGATCTACGGTTGTGGCAGAGAGGCGGAGATGTGTGGCAGATGACACCAGTGATGTAGCTGGATTGTGTGCTTTAGATGCTCACTCGCACTCCTGATCGTGGGAAGAAGTAGCTGTCACCTACATCTTACTCCAGGGATCGATCTTGGGGAGAAAGACGGCCGAAGGACAGATCCAGAACTCATTGGAGGTGGAGAGTTTACATTTATAGGGTGAAGTTTGACGGGTTTTGAATTTAAAAATGGGCGAGATCAGAGGCGAATCGAGTGGATCTGTAGGGCCGACGTGGAAGATGGTTGAATGAGCGAAAGAATCAGAGAAGGAAGTGAGAGGAGTTATGGATCAGAGATGCGTGGAAAATAAGGGCAAAGTAACAATGAAGCAAGGTTAGTGGGAGGTTGGTGAAAACTAAGGAGTTGACCTAGGTCAAGAGACCCGGGTTTGGCCAATCCCATAGCACCTAAGATACAACAAAATAGGCTAAACGATAAAATTCCAAAAAATGTTAAATAAATCGATAAAAAATCGAAAAAATAATTTTAAAATTAAGTAAAAATGATAAGAATAAATTGATGTTAATTTTGATGATTTGCAATTAATTAAATAATATATTTACAAGGGTTAAAATAAATACAAGGTGTTGTTTATAGGTATGTATACCTATATATACGAGACTTAGATTTTTTTTATTAATTATTTATATAAATATATACGTAATTTAATATTTTATTTATTTACAATATTTTACAAGGGTTTTAATGATATTATTATTTGATTTTTAAGAGTTAATTTATTAAGTTAATTAAATAGGTCTAGGTACACTATATACATGGTGATATAAATGCAACATATACATGATTTTATTTTTGTTGATGTTTTATTTTTATGATTTTTATTTGTATTTTATATGAGTTAAATACAATATTTACAAGTAATTACAAATAAAATATTCACAAATATTCACACAGAAATTATTAATTAAACAACATACATAGTGCACATAGGTATAATATACAGTAATACCCCAATTTGCCACATTTCAACCTTAACTCTGAATTTTATGAAATCACTTTCATTTTAAAGATAATTTTGTTTGGAGTGCAATGAAAGTGAGTTTGATTGATTTGGAGTTTAGGTGGAGAAGATATTGATTTCGTAGTTCTTTACTTTGTGGTTCTTAGAAAATGATGTTATTTACATAGATTTTAATTGCAATTATTTTTATTATTTACAAGAGGATTTTATTCACAAATTTCAAGAAGAAACAATTATTATTTACAAAGGATTTGGTGATGAATAAATAAATGAAAGAATATGTAATATTGTACAGGTTATGAATGTATACATGTGACAAGTAAATTGTATGGATTTTCTGGTAGTTATGCCTTTCCCCCCTACTTTCTTCCTTGTCGATCAGGTCACCTTCTCTCGGGATCTGATTCAGCTTGTATTTTGCATTATTTTTCCTTTATTTATTTTAGGTTAAATAGTGATAAATATGCAATATTTATACAATAAATAGTGTTAGTAAAAAAATGAAACTAGTGATATTTACAGGTGTTTTATAAGGGATTTTAAGCTAAAATAAATAAATAAAGCTGATGAAATGCATATTCATCATTGGGCTGTTACGATCTATGAAGAATTTGATTCCTGTTGGTAATGGCTTGAGTTGATCTATCCCGTAATCTACTAGAGGCTTATAATATCTGGAATATTTAATGCATGATGGAAATAACTTGAGTGGACTTATACCTTCACAGCTATGTGAACCCAACTCTCTATGTTATTTATTTTTTGGTAGATAATCATCTAGAAGGTAAATTGCCTATGGAACACTCCCTCAATCTCCAAAATTTGATGAAAGTTTTGATATACCCAAACCTATTGGAGTTTGTGTTATCTTTGCTTAGGGTCCCGCATTTTCAACTTGAAACTTCACAAATACCATTCTATAACCTGAGACCAGATTTTCCTCTATGTATTTGAATACAGCAGAAATTGCAGTACATAAATTTGTCCAGTTCAAATATATTATGCTTTATCCCTCAGTGGATATGTGATGAATCTCCATTTCATCACCTTTATTCTACCATTTTGGCCTTAAAAACGCTAGTAGACGCATGTAAATACCCTTAATTTAGGCATTATAACATCCATGCATTGTTTAGTAAAGTGTGTATAAAATACAGTTAGAATAAAGAAAAGAAAAGAAAAAGAATAAAATATTGCAGATATTTTATGACTGATGAATCTCGGATTAATCACTCTAAAAGTCATTAATTAAGCTCTAATCCCTAAAAATCATTGGCATTTCTTCATTTATTCTACATAATTAGCATTCATGCATGTTTTGATAAGAACTGCATTTTATTACTTATTTTTGCACAGAATAAGAAGCCGAAAATCCCAGTCAAATTGACCTATAAATAACCTAACTTTCCTATTTTTAACTAATTCATGCTAACTCCAATTGACCTGAAACCACCTCCACTATGTACATTTCACTAATAAGAATAAATGAAAAATACAAAAAAAATCACTAACCTAAATATGTGGACCAAAAACCAAAAGCCTAGTTTTGGGATTTTTGGACTAAAACCTCAATATCTTCCCCATCCAGTGTCTGATTTAATCCTACTCACTTTTGAACTAATGTACATTCAATTATCTTCAAAACAAGACCAAGTTCAAGTGAAACGGAGCTCATATGTGAAAGTTGGGTTTTGGGCCTCTTTTGTACATTTTGTATTTTAGCGGTTTTTGACCTATTATTTTATGTACATAATTGACTCGTTTTAATTTATTTATTTTTCATTTATCTTCTTTGATGAAGGTTTTATTAAAATGCGCAAAAATCCAAATTCAAACTAAGCTTGAAATCAAAGAAACTAACTAAGTCCAAGTCTTCACTTATTGTCCGTACAAAATTTGTTTTTTCCGTATTTTATTTTATTTCTTCTTTTTCTTACTTCATAAAAATCCAAAAAAAATAAATTAATGTGTAAATATTTATATTTGATTTTATCATATTTTCTGGATTTTTTATGGTTTAAAAAACAAAAAAATTATAAAACCCAAAAATCAAGGTATTCTATGTACATGGAATACCCCAAAAATAACCCTTTGTGCAATTGATCGATTTTAGTTTCGATGTCTTCATGAAAGTTGTAGATATCATCGAGACGAGCAACTTTTATGAAGATACTTTTTCGAGCCGAGGTCATTTACTATTTTTAATTATTTATCTTTCTATTTATTTTTTATTTTTGTGGGGCTGACACGTGGCAGCTCCTGGAGCTGCCACGTGTCACCCATTTTTTGATTTTATTTTCTTTCATTTTTATATAAAAAAATATTAATTAAACCATCGCACGTGCAGCGCACGTGCTGACCATGCACGCGCACTGCACGTGCTCCACCAGCTCCCCACTAGCCGCCACGTGGCGTGACCTGGGCCGCCCAATCCCGGCCGATCAGACGGTTCCAGGACCGTCTCCTTCCTTCCACCTTTACGAATTCGCAGCGCCCCCCCCCCAAATTTCGTCATTGCCACCATGATTTCCGCAGCAGCGCCACCGGGTTTCTACATCGACCACCTTCAACGGCAGCAACCGCCTCCGCTCTCCGGGCTTCATCTCCGGTGTCGCCTCAGGCTTGTCTCCAACGTCGCAGCTCCACTGCAGGAGGGCATCGTCAACCTTCAAGAGATCATTTCCGCAGATGCATTGTCTTCGTTGCCGGAAGCACTATCCAGTGAAGACCTCGCCCAGCACTGGCCCCCCTTCCGCTCCGCCTCACCGCCGGGCGGTGGGCCCGAGACCCTCCCTGTGTGTGAGGCACGTGACGGGAGGGGACAATTTCATCGACGCCTCTAAAAGTTGCCGAATTTACACCGAAGAACCATGGGTCATGTTCTAAGCACGTGATCGCGTGGGAAAATTGCAGAAGTCCCCCGGATTATCTTCTATTTGCACAGGAGCCCCCCAACCAAAGGTCATGTGCAACGCACGTGACCCTCTAGTGACTTTGTGGGAGCCCCTCTGAATTTTGGTAATTACAAGTGAGGCCTTCCTATATTTATTTAATTATTGTGATATTGTTGAAATAACTATTTGTCCTCCTCAATTTTAGAACATCTATATTGCATTATTTTATTTATCAAAAATTAGCATTTTGTTCTGCAACTAATTCTCTACATTATGACATATGTTTGACATTTTTGTGATCAGTGGTTAATTATTAATTAATTGTTTTATGGAAAATTGCATATTTTACCCATTCTGTGCTTGGATATTCATAAGTAATCAACCCTTGCTCTAAAAATGGCCAACAATTCACAGATTGTAGAATTAATTGTATGTTACATCATGCTAAAAAATAATTGAATTTGCAGCATCGTTTGCCATCTAAAAATCATTTTATATATTTCAATATTTTATTTTTAATAGGTATTAAATCGCATATTTTTGAGGTTTAGGATTTTTCTGAGATCCATCACCTAGTGATAGATCTTGGATAATTGTATCTCTTGAAAATAAATAGATTTAATATTTATTATAATTAAGTATTGAAATTCGCATCTCTTGCATTCATAAATTCATAAAATATTTATCTTGATTCAAAATTTCCAAAAAAATTACAGTGCATTCATTTCATCGTAATTGTCATCTTGGCCAAGTTTCATATCTTTCAGATATCGTTTGATTGCTAATCATTTTCTAGTCCTTAAAATCAGCCAAAGTTGCATTTCGCATCCCAAAATTGCATTAAAAATTACAAAAAAAAGACCACCTCGAAAACCGTATACGAACTTTGATAGACAAAATTTCTAAGTTGTTCCTTTGCCTCCTTGAGTTCGACCTTGGGACTTGCTCAAGTAAAATAAACCTAAAACTGCATCGATTAAAATTGACTAAATTTCGTGTGGTTATTTCTTGACCGATTCCGATTGCCCGCCTACAATGAAATGATACATTTTTTTAAACAAATGATAATTCACGCAGATTAGCATAGGGCATTCTTGGACCTGCCAGATGGTGCCGTTGTCGGGGAGGCAAATGGCTAGATTTTGTCTAAAAAAAATTTTGTTCGGTTTTTCTCATTCGGGTAGTCTGACCCCCAAATTTTTCATTGTAAATTTTCCATTTTTTCTGCATTTATTTTATTTTATTTTCAGCATTTATGTTCTTGTTTTATTTTTTATTTAGTTTTAAGTCACTCTCTTACATTTTCTCTCTTATTTTTCTTACGAGGTACCCGACGTACATGGAGCGATTTTTCAAGAACTGGTGCATCTTCACCGACATCCGAAAAAATTCAATTAAATTAAGATCGAGTCGAGTCGTGAGAGAGTGTAGAGTCTAGGATTTATTTTTCTGTAATTTTTAATTTTTTTAAGTAATAGTTCATTTATAGCGGTGTCAGTTTGGACTCTCACGTGTGTAAAAGACCTCAAACTTTTTCTACCGAGTGTCGTGGCCTGTTTCACTCACTGGTGAGGGTGGGGCCCGACTTGAGTGGCGCTTAGGTTAGACATGCACATACGACTATTAGAGCTTTTAAACTTTTGATTGTGCTTGTAGGATCTAGGACCACACTTCACTTTGATTGAGACACACATTAGATTGTTCAATTTAGTCAAAAACTTAACTCATTTCTTCGCGGCTAGTAGAACTTTTTGCTATGTACAGTTTTTCATCGGCTTGCATTCATATAGACTAAATTTTCAATTCTTGTATTACATCCCACATGGTGATTGCGAGGAATCACTGTAAGTCTTCTAACTGAGCATACATCATCGTTTTTCGCGTGCATCGACTTTTCCCGAATTTCTTCCTCCTGTTTTGTCGCATAATATTAAAAGAAAATTGGGACTAGATGGTAGACATGCAATTGTGCTCGCTTAATTTTTCAATGATCATCTAATTAAAATAGGGACTGCTAAATATAGCCGATTTTAAATAACCCATAAAATCAAGAATTTTTGCGGGAGAGCAACCCCAGCCTTGGATGCATTTGTTTTTATAAGTGAGTGAGGGACGATACTTAAGGTTAAAGCCCAGATCCGAAATTTTATTCAGACTACTGATTCTAAAAATGATTAGCTATTTCTGAGTGAGGATCTACGGGTAGCCGGTAAATGGTCTGGATTTCCTTAGCAGAGTGGGTGGTTTAAAGGACACTGCGTAAGGCTTCGTAAGGCTCTGTCCTTAAGTAACACTATTGGACATGCGAGCCCACGGCGAGCCATTATGCAATAAATGTTATTGCAAATATCATTCCCTGATCTGAAATGAAGAATAGATGATTTTCATAATAGGTCCCTTAGTACAATTAAGGTTATGTACCATTGCCATCTTGATGATCATACAGTTGTTGATTCAAATATTGAATCATAGAGGCTGGTGCTTGGATGAATATCTAAAGAGTTAGATTGAGGACTCATCAAGCACCATCAAATAATTATTGAGAGATGATCTCCAGCCTGAGTAGGAGATGGCAATCCTTTTTCATTTAGGTTGATATCTGACCGACCTCTTGATGCTGGTCTCTACATGGGAATAGAGATTCGGAGATGTTAGATTAGTTAGGTCAAAGAGTTGACTTAACGAGATCGAGATAAACAAAGTCCTATGTCATATGCTGTCACGATATAGGCACGCATCCTCTGACCAGAGACAGATGTGTTACTATATGTCTGAGTATGTACATTTGGCAAACCAATAGGTTGATGACCTAATCAAGGTCTATACACCGGCACGCTGTTGTGCATATAAAGGCATATGAGTAATGTGATCTCTCAAAGGGATCATACAGGTTCGGTTACAGAACCGGAAGACATGAGCTCACTCATGAGATATTGGGAGAATCAAATTCTATGCACGGTCGTCTCGCTTTGGAAGCTTGAATGAATTTGTAGGTTTGATATATACTTTTGGAAAGTATATGGTCAACACCTGGGTATGACATATGTTTTTGGAAAGTATATGATCGATACCAACTCCCAATATTCAAATGAGAAACTTAATGATAAAACTCTGAAGTAGACAGTGTAAAAAATTGATCTTGTACTTCAGGTTTATTTTGGGTCTTCCAGTATGCAGGATGTACATGTATTAGGAATGCTTGAGGGTGATGTGATCATAAACGGTTGTATAACCTTGATGCTTCCATTCCTAGGGAGTGATGAAACAGGTATGGATTTTAGTGACTCCTTGATGACACGCCTGATCACTCGGGTAAAAGGTAATCGATGGTCGTTGCGACTGATAGGCGTCTAAAAATCGAGTTTCGCGGCCTTCATTTTAAAGAAGAGGATGAAGTGTCGGTTGTAGCAGAAAGCCGCGAAACAAATTTCGGTTTTTAAACCTATCAAACAAATTTACGGTTTTCTGTCGGAAAACCGTTCACTAATATTTAACCAGGCAAGTGTTCCTGGGTCGAACTCAAGGAGGCAGAATATATTCCCTAATTTTTCTTCTCCGTAATCTTATTTTAATTCTTCTCTAAGTCAGAATGCTTTTTTAGTGATTTTTATTTTTGTAATTTTTATTAGCTTTTATTCTTTTCAATTTTTTATTTAATTTTCAAAAAGAGATATTTTGCAAAAGATTTACGTATTATATAGTAGGTGGATAGAATATAGGTGGTACTATATAGTAGAGGTGAACGATGTTCGAGCCGCGTACTCGAACTGCACAAGAAACCAAAACAAGACGATGCGGTTTTCGAGAAAATCAAAACACGTCGAAAACTCATCGAAAAGCCGCGAAAACTTTATACTATATAGCTAGGGTAGTTGTGTAACTACCCTCCAAGAATCGTCGGAATCCGAGGTCAAACGGACAAGATATGGCCCCTACAGCCCAGGGGCATAAGCGTAAAGAAACTAGCTAAAATTTGTTCTCAAAAAGGTCCAAAATGGACTGTTCTGTAAGAAAAACTAACTACTCTTACACTTAGGTCCCTGCGGAGGGACCTAATTGTAATTTTACAAAACTACTGAGGCGGGATGAAATTCTGGAATTTGAACTGGGTTGATGTTGCAAATTTCCTACCCTTTCGCTCTGAACGGCCAGGATTAGAACGCTCGCGCGTGATCCGACGCTTCTCGCGATGCCACGTGGCGGCTACCTGTGCGTCTTCGGTTCTTGAGGTTGTTGGAGCTATGGCGGACGGGCCTTCTTCTCCGGCTTTTCCCGGCGGCTCTCCGGCGTCTTGGGCTCGCCTGTGGGGCCAGAGGGGTGGCTCCTCCACCCCTCGAGCTCGCCCACGGTGGAGATGGCGGAGGTGGCGCTCCGTGCGGCGGCGATGGCTCGAAGAAGGTGGCCGATCAGCACTGGTTACTTGAATACTATTCTGGAGGTCCGACTTCGATCTTGATTTTGATGACGTTTGATCGCATTCCAGATCCAAATGAATGCTTCCCGATGATCGTGAACCTACAATTAACCAAATGCTATGCTCGATTCATGATGAATCGGCCGAATCATTAAGATATAAATCTTCAAAGTTAAGGAAAAATGCTCAAAAACTCCAGCCAAACTACCAGAACGTGAAGATGATGATGGTTTGTGATCGATTTGAGACGAATGTGAATCGATTCGAAATGGAGTTTGAATGTGGCGTTAAAGGTGGGTAATTAACCTATCTAAAACAGTGATTAGCCACGCTAATCATGGCACGAATATCGAAATAGAAAATTGCAAAGATGAAGGAATTGGTCTATGGGGATCCGGGTGTATGACCTGGAGTATGGTTGCTCGACGGGCGACCTCGCTGGAGCTCTACGCGGCGCGTGGCTGCGATGCAAGGCGAAGCGACGCCTTGGATCTCTTCTCCTTCGACTCCTCTTCCTCGCGAGCTCCTCCTCCGGCGCTGTCACCGCTCAGGTGGTTGGGAACAAGGCTAGGAAGTTGGTTAGTCGAACAACCTGGAGCTGAATAGCTGGAGGTGGAAGATGATAATGGTGATGGCCGACCTTGGGGGCTTTAAATAGGAAGTTTTACTTGGACTCCAAGGCTAATCGGAGGGTCGGCGAGGTAGAAGGTTGTTAGGGGAATAGAGTGGAGGGCTTAGATGGAGTGGAAAGGTTAGAGGTTAGGCGGGAAAATTCCATGAAGTTGGGCAGTTGGAACAGAATCTGGCAGGCCTTCTTGGGGAAGAAGGCTCCAGGTGCTGACACGTGTCAGCACCTGGTTGGTCCAGGAATGTAAATATGTTATAAATTAAATATAAAATAGCTAATTACGTTATTTCAAGTAAGTATAAATACAAGAAAGTTAGATAATTTAATCTTCTAAATTATGGTATAATTATTTTTAATAAATAATAAATATTATTTAAAATATAAATATTTTATTAATAAATATGTATTAATAAATAGGTTTTGTATTTTTAATTTAATAAATAATTAAGTAAAAATTAATTTTATATTTTCTTAATTATTAGGACATTAAATAAGACTTATACAAATTTTTATAGATTTTTATGAATTAATTTATATATTTTAATAAATAGAGGAAGTGTCTCTATAGGTCAAATATACCTATATTTTGAGGTATTTGATTTTATAAAAATAATAAATAGTCTCCAAAAATTATGAAATAATTTATGGTGAAACTAGAGGATCATGAAATAATTTAAAAATTATAAAATTAAGAAAATAATAAATAACGTGTGTTACATAAAATAAATAGCCCAGAAACCCCTTTGTCTTTTGGTCCCAAAACCGACTTTTTGCAAACGGACTCCGAATTCAGTGAAACCACCTTCATTAGTTAGATAATATTATTTTATGAACTTTAAAGGTGAGTAGAGTGAAATTGGAGTTCGTATGAGGAAGTTATGATGTTCGGAAGTTGAGATTTTGACAAGTTGTAAGCTGGATTTCTTGGCATATTTACAGGGTAATATTTTTAACTTATTTTTATATTTTTATTTACATTTTTATGAATAATTAGGAGAAAGATTTGGTGAAGAATAAGTTAAGATGAAATAGTTAAAATTCTTTGAAGTTTTGTATTTATTTAATAAATAATGGAAGGTGTATATACATGAGATAGATTATTTTTATTGGTTTTCTTTCCTTATCTCCCCCTACTTTTTTGGTTTGTCGACCAATCCATGCTGACTTGGTCTCGGGGGTTAGGCTATAAATATATCTTTTAGTTATATTTATAGTTTAAGTCATATTACATATATATACATATATTTCATATGCCTTTTTCTTTCATTTTCTGATTCTTTATTTATTTACATGAATTTATTGGTTAAAAGTGAATATTTACACATGAATGGGGTTTTGTTAAAATATGAGAATTAGTGAGTATTTACATGTATTTGTTAAGGGTTTTAAGACAAAATGCGACAGAAAAGTTAATGAATCATGGATTCATCAACCCCCTATACTTAAACTTTGCTAGTCCCTTAGCAAACACTTATTTTGAAAAAGTAAGTGAAAAAGAAAGAAAGTTAGAATGAATTTATTTTCCTAAACCAATTCATGAGAACAGACAAAGGACAGAGCTCGATCGGGCCTGAAACAAGCATTTTGTCGGAACCTTAACTAGGATTAGGATTTCATCCTCAACAGTCTTCAAGTTCCATAATCCTTACTCAAGATCACTTCATCGGCTAGTTCAGACTCACTTATTCATATCGCAAACTCTATCATCCTTGAAGTCAACTTGTACAGTGTGTGAATTGATTTAGCTCTTCCTGCTTAGAGAACCGAAGAAACCGTCAATCCCGGCTATACACTCCTATGGCTTCCTCATCCCGCTACTCTTTCCTCGGGGAGGGAGGTATTCCCTTCTGAGTTCAGTTCTGCTATGTCCACAATCGAATATAGGGAGAAGTTAGAAGAATGAGAAAAGAAGTGGAGTGCGACCAGTGTAGACGCATCTCCTTGTGAAGCCCAACCGGTGTAGCTGAGTCTCCACTAAGATGTGCAGGCATATTTGGTGGAAGCTTTGACCAGTTTGGTCTATTTGGTGGCTTCTGCTTTGCTTTGACTTTGTAATTTGCTTGCACTGCATTCATCTTTTGTGCCTCGACGGTTATAGAATCTTTTTAATCCGTCCATTTTTTGAGGTCTTAGAAAAATTGTGTCAGCAGATCCTTCCCTCATCCGAAGCAACTATCGCAACCCCAATCTCTCCCGTCTTTAGACGTCAATGCTGCAAAGATAAGGATAGAAATGCACTACCAAGATGCACTGTCCTTCGAAACTCCATGCGAGTTGAGCTAAGTGCAGAGTGCATGTGTTCAAGATTGGTTCACTGGTGAAGAGTTGTACGGATGACTCCAAATGGTCTACTTAAGCTCAGATGACTTGATTTCCCGAATATGGTCTTACGGAACCCAAAGATTTGAGTCACCAGACCTGAAGAGTCTAAATTCCAGTTCCTAATCAGACTCCTTACAATGAAAGTTAAAGGCCGTAATCAAGCTCCATCCTTTAGACTAGACTCAGTCCTTAGTCCCGGAAATCAAACTTATTCTGAAAAATGCGAATGCAAATGCAACCATGTTTTTGTGAAGTCTATTTTCTGGATTTTACTCATTTTTTATGAATTTTAAGGATTTTGTAATTTTTACAAATTTTAGGACTTTGTATTTTTTATGGATTTTATGATTTTTTTATAAACAGGGTTTTATTCACAATTTTTACAAGATAAATTTTATTTAAGTTAAGTGTCTAATGTATTTTACAAATTTTATCTACAAAATATTTTACAAGGGTTGAATGGCTTTTATACAAATTTTAATAAATAGGATTTTAAATAAGTATTATACATATTTTAAGTACAAATTTTAATTACAAGTTTTAAGCATATTCTACTTATTTACCAGGATTTTATAAATAAGAGAGTGGATTTTAAATTAACCCGTACCCACTTTTTATGGATTTTATAGATATAGAAAATACAGAAAGTACGAGTTATGACCAAAAGTATATATACAATATATACGCACCCCCCTATACTTAGCTTGAGCTATGTCCTCATAGCGTCAAAAGAGAAAAAGGAGGGCATAACTCGTGCTAAGTAAAAGTGGGTGAAAAAGATATCGATGTCAAGTCAGTCAACCCCCCCTATACTTACGATCTGGTCATCGTAAGTATTATGAGAGAGCAAAAACGGGATGACTGAATGAAAAGGATAAATAACGAAGAAATCAAAAGGAAGGAATACGAAATCATCGAAATCACTCGGTCCCCCCTATACTTAGGATAAGGCATCCTAAGTATAAACAGAATGTAGCCAAAAATTGGGGATCAGTGATTTGGGAAAAAGAATGGCTATACAAACGAATTAGTACAAAAATAAAACGCGAATCAGCGGACAATAGGCCCCCCTATACTTAGGATCTGGTATCCTAAGCATAGAAGACGAGCAAAAATGGGGACGATTGTGGTCTATGAAGAATATACAAGTGTGGTGAATCTCCCGAATGGCTCAAAAGGAATTGTACAGGAAGAAGTAAAAGAATGATCATGATTCCTGTACAAAATAGATTACTTCGGTTCGGGCCAGATGATCAGTGGTCTCTACGAAGTGCTTCAGCATCTGCCCATTAACCACGAACGGTTATCTGATTACTCAACCAGGATCATACTGAATTTTCTGCTTCTTGTGTGCGTATTGATCTTTGGCTGCAAAAGTAGAGCCTTCTCTGTAAGTGAACTCTGCACACGGCATAATTTTCTTTTCTGAAATATGCGTCTCTGGAGTCGGACTACAGAAGGTGTCTATATGTGTCAGCATTACACCATCCGACTCTCTACGCTGAATGGACTGTATGATCTGTGCAATGTATTCGATGGACTCTTGTGCTGTAATCTGTGTTCTTTCAATCTGCGGCACAGAGATATCTTCTGCAGGTGACTGCTCATCTGAATCTGATATGAAATCTATCTCTGTATATGAACAATCATCTGAAAAACTAGGTACCAAGTGATCTACCCTATCCTCGTGTAGGATATCTTGGGTATCAAAATAAACACTCTCAAGATCAGGAGACTGTGTCTCATCTATGTTCTGGCAATCTTCCGCAAGACTGGTGTCCTCTGAAGTAAATGACAATACTGATCTAGGACTGCTACATTCTCTCTCCATCTCAATGTGTATCTCTCCGTTGTCTGTGCGGAATGATACTCTCCCAGCATCATAATCGAAGAGTGCTCTTGCTGTCTGCAAAAAGGGTCTCCCGAGAATGATTGGAACAAGGTGTAACTGTATAGGGCATGTCATGTCTAGGACCGTAAAGTCCACGGGAAACTGTGAGCCCTGAACAGTCACGATAATGTTCCTTAACACACCTCTAGGTCTCTTTATAGATCGATCTGCAAACTGAAGTATCGCTCGTGATTTATAGAGAGGACCTAGCTTGAGCTTATCAAGCAAAGAGGATGGAAGTAAATTGATCGAGGAACCATTATCTAAGAGAGTTCGATGGAATGTAGTGTCTTCAATCTGACAATTGACATAGTGAGCTCCCAAATCTTTCTTCTTCTTTGGTACCTTGTTTCGAATTGCACACGAAGTTGCCTTGGTCAAAATATGCTTCTCAACTCTTGATCTCTTTTTCCTACGAGTAGTACATTTGTTTCTCAATTGATTCTTGAGCGTAGGAAAACGATCCAAGGCATCGTGTAATGGAATCTTCAGAAAGATATGATCTTTGAGCAACTTTTCAATCTGTGGAGATTCAGGATTATTTTTGGTCTTTTTCTTTCCTTTTCCAAACAAAGCATCGGGAAAAGGAATAAAATCAGGATTCAGAAAATCAGAACTTTTATTCAAATCATTGGACTCAGCGTGTACATCGAGAGTTTCAGAATTATTTACAAAACTCTCTAAGACAGGGGAAGAAATGTTTTTCTCTGGGGATTCTGCCTGATCTGGCGTGATATCATCATCTGAGTCGCCAGTATCCATATCTGAACTGTTGGCATTGCTCCCATCTCTTGATTCTATATCCTCATCCTCTTGCGGTTTTTCCTCCTCGGCATTTGGATCATGCTCGTGCTCCTCTGGTTCCCTTTCCTCTCAAGTAGGTGTTTGCGGTGATCTACCGCTCCTGAGACGAATGAAGTTAGACAAAAATTCAGGAAACGAGATCTTACCTGTAGTATCTACCTGATCTGGATGCCTCCTCTTGTTGTTCGGATTCATCTGAGGCTGGGCTGGAAGAGTGGTCTTCGGCACGGTTAACTCGTCCAGACGACGGTTAACCTGCTCCATCTCTGTCTTGTGCGCGATCTGGAGCGTGCTGAGCATATCCATGATCTGATTGAGTGCCTGGGCCTGTGAAGACATCTCTAGTTCGGTATGGTGGCCCTGGCTTTCTCCTCTCTCCTGCTTTGGCGTGAAATACTGAGAGGTGGACGGCTGGAAGTAGCGCTGTGGTGTAGAGGAAGGTTGCTGCGGCTGCTGAAAAGGATAATTCGGTGAAAACTGAGCAGGGTGCTGATAAGTAGGCTGCGGTCTCTGATGGTAGACGTTCGGATGAGACTGCGGCGGCGTGAAATTATGGCGGTGCTGGAATTGCGGACGTCCATGCTGCGGATGACCGTACGGCTGATGCTGCTGATGATTCGGTATACTCGGTTGCTGATGGTAGACGTTTGGAGTATACCAAATCCCATTGATCTCGAAAGTGGCTTGCGGCTCCACCTCCATCTCTGCAGTGCTGATGACCTGGCTGGCATTGGCATGAGACTGATCCTCATGCCAATCAATCTGTGGATTCTCGGGCTCGCTCTGAACATATTGTATCTGACGGGTGGGTGGAGCGGGTGCGATCCTCCGTGCTGGCTGTGAAGAAGTCTGACTCTGCTGGTACTGAAGTTGAAGATCAGAGACCTTCTTCGAAAGATCACTCAGCTGCTGAGGTAGAGATGAGAGTTTCTCCAACTCTCGCAGCGGTTGCAGGTCCTGGACTTGCTTATGAATCACATCCACCAATGTTAATTTCTCACCAATGAAGCTCATGTTGGTGTTGGATTCAGAGTCTGCTATATTCGCCACCTTGTGATGCTCTCGGTGATGTGGTGGCTGCGGGGCTTTCTGATATGCCCGAGTAGAGTCTACAACTCTTGAGTTCTCGGCCATCCCTTCGAAGATGGTCCAAACTGACTCGGCATCTTTGTTCAAGTAACTGCCGCCACATGCGGCACTAACTAGCCCCTGAATTTCCGGCTGGAGTCCTCCGAAAAAATTCTGTACTAGCACCTTCATTGGTATCTCATGATGAGGACATCTCTCTGTCAGGTCCTTGAATCGATCCCATGCCTCATGGAATGATTCGTTCGATACTTGCGTGAAGTTGGAGATCTGACTCCTCATCATGTTCGTCCTTCCTAAAGGGAAATACTTGCGCAGGAAGATGGACTTCAGGTCGTCCCAAGTGGAGATTTCTCTCCCTAGACGGCTTAGCCAATAAAAGGCTTTATCGGCTAAGGCAAAAGGAAAAGCCTTTAGGCGCACGGCTTCCTGTGTCACTCCTGGATAGCAGGCCGTTCCGCATATCATCTCGAACTGCTGTAAAAACGTGAACGGCTCCTCTGCGGCATTCCCATAGTACTTGGGAAGCAAAGAGATGAAGGACGGTCGGAGTTCGTATGGACCTTGATTCGGCGGTAGCCGAATCCAATGATGGAGCGTTCGTGCGCCTGGGTCATACTCGTCCCGTAAAGTAGCGGGAACCGCAGGCGGTAACTGGTTCCCGGCCCCTGCTCTGAGTGCGGCTAATTCAGCCTGCAACTCGGTCTGAACTCTAAACTGTTCTCGAATCTGTAGGTTCATCTGCTGAAGTGTGTCGAGAATACCTGTTGTGACATCTCCGTTCAGATCTGCTCTTCCCTCCGGATGATCCTCAGCTGCTGGCCTCTCATCTGCTGCCGGTGCTTTCCCACGAGCCATCTGGTCGTCTGGAAAATGGAAACTCTCGTAAGAACTCATTGAGAAATACTCAGGAGATTTGTATTCTGTATTGAGGCGAAGGTCTGCCTCAATGATCTGGCCTAGAGGCGAGGGAGTCTGGGTCTGACTCGCCTCGAGATCGGATGGGACCAGCTCGGGAAGAGGGTCATCCCGAGCCTGTAAAGACATACGCTCGACGGTGAACGGTTGAAAGCTCACAGAGTCTGAGCTGAAAAGCCGTCGAGACGTCATCTTCGATGTCAAGAGAAGATTGGGAGAGCACGTGTACGATTCAAGAGAAGAAGGAATGCGAAAGTCGCGGAAAACTCACGCCCTACAAACAAACACAAAGCAAACCCCGTTTTCACCAACTCAACCCTGATGAAGACCGTAAGAGTTCGGTCTTTTATCTTTTCGTTTTTAGGGTTGTTTTAGCAATCGTTGCGGTTACGCGGGCTGAGCAAGCCAATAGGAGCCCGATAGTTTCTCCAAGACACTGGCCCGAATCCTTACGCGAGACCACTCGCACTCAGCCAGTATGGGAGTAAGTACGGACCGTTTCCGGCTACCCGTGTTACTTGAGGACGGAGCCTTGCGCAGTGTCCTCTAAACCTCCCACTCTGCTAAGTAAACCCGGACCGTTTCCGGCTACCCGAGCTTACCCACTGAGGAACAGCGATCAGGTGTATGGATCCAGTAGTATCCCGCAAGAAATACGGGGTTTTGTCTCTATCCTTAAGTGTCGGCTCTCAACTCGCGCACTCTGAGAAATGTGTGGGGGTTACTCTCCCCAAATCAATTGAATCGCTTTTACGGTTTTTTTGGTCAGATATTTTTAGCAGTCCCAATTTTTAATTTTTCAATTTTTATTGATTTTCAAACAACGTCTATTTTTGTCTTTTTTTTTGTTAAAACCCTAGAGCAAGCACCTAGGTTGCAAGTCCTAAAACTAGCTACGAGGCACAAGCAGATAGAGCGAAAAAAATCCTAAGCAAGCATCTAGAAAACCGCGGAAAACCGATAATCGATAAAAGCCGCGGTGGGTGCCCAGATTCACCAGATACACGGTATCCGATGAGTCAAGCCCCTAAAAAAATGAAAATTTTATTAAGCTAGTACAACTCTCTCCCTTTCTGACTCAAATAAAAGGATACTAATTCTCTGCCCTCTGCAGTCGACTCGTGAAGAAGGAGCCGACCTCTGCCCTTTCAACTGACTCGGCTTCCGAAGAAACCGGTTGATCCTGCAGGCCCTGCAAAGATGATTAGCACAAAAGATCTGATCGAGAAAGCCGAGAAAGCCGTAAAGAAAACAAGAAAGGAAAACAAAACACGAAAAAGCCGTACGAAAAACCGTACGAAAAACAAAGAGAAGAAAAATAATAAAATCTCGAAAAACGAAAAATCAAGGGAATCTAACGCCTCCCCGGCAACGGCGCCATTTTGATAAGCGTCTAAAAATCGAGTTTCGCGGCCTTCACTTTAAAGAAGAGGATGAAGTGTCGGTTGTAGCAGAAAGCCGCGAAACAAATTTCGGTTTTTAAACCTATCAAACAAATTTACGGTTTTCTGTCGGAAAACCGTTCACTAATATTTAACCAGGCAAGTGTTCCTGGGTCGAACTCAAGGAGGCAGAATATATTCCCTAATTTTTCTTCTCCGTAATCTTATTTTAATTCTTCTCTAAGTCAGAATGCTTTTTTAGTGATTTTTATTTTTGTAATTTTTATTAGCTTTTATTCTTTTCAATTTTTTATTTAATTTTCAAAAAGGGATATTTTGCAAAAGATTTACGTATTATATAGTAGGTGGATAGATTATAGGTGGTACTATATAGTAGAGGTGAACGATGTTCGAGCCGCGTACTCGAACTGCACAAGAAACCAAAACAAGACGATGCGGTTTTCGAGAAAATCAAAACACGTCGAAAACTCGTCGAAAATCCGCGAAAACTTTATACTATATAGCTAGGGTAGTTGTGTAACTACCCTCCAAGAATCGTCGGAATCCGAGGTCAAACGGACAAGATATGGCCCCTACAGCCCAGGGGCATAAGTGTAAAGAAACTAGCTAAAATTTGTTCTCAAAAAGGTCCAAAATGGACTGTTCTGTAAGAAAAACTAACTACTCTTACACTTAGGTCCCTGCGGAGGGACCTAATTGTAATTTTACAAAACTACTGAGGCGGGATGAAATTCTGGAATTTGAACTGGGTTGATGTTGCAAATTTCCTACCCTTTCGCTCTGAACGGCCAGGATTAGAACGCTCGCGCGTGATCCGACGCTTCTCGCGATGCCACATGGCGGCTACCTATGCGTCTTCGGTTCTTGAGGTTGTTGGAGCTATGGCGGACGGGCCTTCTTCTCCGGCTTTTCCCGGCGGCTCTCCGGCGTCTTGGGCTCGCGTGTGGGGCTAGAGGGGTGGCTCCTCCACCCCTCGAGCTCGCCCACGGTGGAGATGGCGGAGGTGGCGCTCCGTGCGGCGGCGATGGCTCGAAGAAGATGGCCGATCAGCACTGGTTACTTGAATACTATTCTGGAGGTCCGACTTCGATCTTGATTTTGATGACGTTTGATCGCATTCCAGATCCAAATGAATGCTTCCCGATGATCGTGAACCTACAATTAACCAAATGCTATGCTCGATTCATGATGAATCGGCCGAATCATTAAGATATAAATCTTCAAAGTTAAGGAAAAATGCTCAAAAACTCCAGCCAAACTACCAGAACGTGAAGATGATGATGGTTTGTGATCGATTTGAGACGAATGTGAATCGATTCGAAATGGAGTTTGAATGTGGCGTTAAAGGTGGGTAATTAACCTATCTAAAACAGTGATTAGCCACGCTAATCATGGCACGAATATCGAAATAGAAAATTGCAAAGATGAAGGAATTGGTCTATGGGGATCCGGGTGTATGACCTGGAGTATGGTTGCTCGACGGGCGACCTCGCCGGAGCTCTA
This sequence comes from Ottelia alismoides, assembly GCA_037367405.1. Taxonomy (NCBI): domain Eukaryota; kingdom Viridiplantae; phylum Streptophyta; class Magnoliopsida; order Alismatales; family Hydrocharitaceae; genus Ottelia; species Ottelia alismoides. The sequence continues at coordinate 280,592 of JAZKJV010008528.1, forward strand.
CGCGGCGCGTGGCTGCGATGCAAGGCGAAGCGACGCCTTGGATCTCTTCTCCTTCGACTCCTCTTCCTCGCGAGCTCCTCCTCCGGCGCTGTCACCGCTCAGGTGGTTGGGAACAAGGCTAGGAAGTTGGTTAGTCGAACAACCTGGAGCTGAATAGCTGGAGGTGGAAGATGATAATGGTGATGGCCGACCTTGGGGGCTTTAAATAGGAAGTTTTACTTGGGCTCCAAGGCTAATCGGAGGGTCGGCGAGGTAGAAGGTTGTTAGGGGAATAGAGTGGAGGGCTTAGATGGAGTGGAAAGGTTAGAGGTTAGGCGGGAAAATTCCATGAAGTTGGGCAGTTGGAACAGAATCTGGCAGGCCTTCTTGGGGAAGAAGGCTCCAGGTGCTGACACGTGTCAGCACCTGGTTGGTCCAGGAATGTAAATATGTTATAAATTAAATATAAAATAGCTAATTACGTTATTTCAAGTAAGTATAAATACAAGAAAGTTAGATAATTTAATCTTCTAAATTATGGTATAATTATTTTTAATAAATAATAAATATTATTTAAAATATAAATATTTTATTAATAAATATGTATTAATAAATAGGTTTTGTATTTTTAATTTAATAAATAATTAAGTAAAAATTAATTTTATATTTTCTTAATTATTAGGACATTAAATAAGACTTATACAAATTTTTATAGATTTTTATGAATTAATTTATATATTTTAATAAATAGAGGAAGTGTCTCTATAGGTCAAATATACCTATATTTTGAGGTATTTGATTTTATAAAAATAATAAATAGTCTCCAAAAATTATGAAATAATTTATGGTGAAACTAGAGGATCATGAAATAATTTAAAAATTATAAAATTAAGAAAATAATAAATAAGGTGTGTTACATAAAATAAATAGCCCAGAAACCCCTTTGTCTTTTGGTCCCAAAACCGACTTTTTGCAAACGGACTCCGAATTCAGTGAAACCACCTTCATTAGTTAGATAATATTATTTTATGAACTTTAAAGGTGAGTAGAGTGAAATTGGAGTTCGTATGAGGAAGTTATGATGTTCGGAAGTTGAGATTTTGACAAGTTGTAAGCTGGATTTCTTGGCATATTTACAGGGTAATATTTTTAACTTATTTTTATATTTTTATTTACATTTTTATGAATAATTAGGAGAAAGATTTGGTGAAGAATAAGTTAAGATGAAATAGTTAAAATTCTTTGAAGTTTTGTATTTATTTAATAAATAATGGAAGGTGTATATACATGAGATAGATTATTTTTATTGGTTTTCTTTCCTTATCTCCCCCTACTTTTTTGGTTTGTCGACCAATCCATGCTGACTTGGTCTCGGGGGTTAGGCTATAAATATATCTTTCAGTTATATTTATAGTTTAAGTCATATTACATATATATACATATATTTCATATGCCTTTTTCTTTCATTTTCTGATTCTTTATTTATTTACATGAATTTATTGGTTAAAAGTGAATATTTACACATGAATGGGGTTTTGTTAAAATATGAGAATTAGTGAGTATTTACATGTATTTGTTAAGGGTTTTAAGACAAAATGCGACAGAAAAGTTAATGAATTATGGATTCATCAGCGACCCCAAGTAATCAAGCGTGGTAGATCGAGAAAAATAGACCACCAAAAGCGAATAAAATCAATCAAAATCAAGTAGCGGTCCTGCTATTATATTAACCTGGTATAGCGACCAGGGTCGATCACAAGGAGCACGAGATGGCCTCGCGGCCTACGAAGTAGTCTAAAAAAGAATTAAAAATAAAAGAAAAGTGTTTTTGGTGGATTTTTAATTATTTTTAATTTTTTTTGGATTTTTAATTAATTAAGAAAATAAGAAAACAAGGGAAACAACCAAATTCAAACAATTATTTAATGCATCAAAAATCAATCAAAAATTCAAATGAAAATGTTTTTGTGTATTTTATGATTTTTACTGTCTTTAGTGAATTTTTGGTATTTTTCTGATTTTTATTTAATTTTCTAAAAATAAATCAATGCAAGAAAATAAAGGTACTGTCCAGTCGAGCTTGAGGGACTTAGATAAAATATCTAAAAGTCCCCAATAAGCCTGGAGGTAATTTTCCTGTAAAGAGAAAGAAACAAGGAAAATTTAGGCACCTTAATTATTTTTTTGGGTTTTTAGATTAATTATTAGAATTTTTATGAGTTTTTAGGTGTTTTCAATTTTTATGGGTTTTATTAATGAAAAATGACCAAAATTGATCAGAAATCAAACAAGCCAAACTAAACAGAATCTAATTTTTTATAATTTTTAGATGAGTTTTAATATTTTTTGTGAATTTTTAAATCAAACAGTAAAAAAAAGACTGTTTTTGAATTTTTAAAAATATCAAATAGAAGCAAAAATGTCTCAAAAAATTCTAGAAAATTTTACAACATGGCAGGAGCCATGTATCTAATTTTCATTGAATTCGGAGTAAGTTTGATATTTTATTCAAAATTAAAACCTAGGTACAGTGCATAGGGACCTGTACGCAAATATCCAAAGCTCCAGGGGGTCCGGTGCAAAATTCCCAAGAAGTCACGCATGAGGCACGTGTCTGGGGCATACAGGGACCATTTGGAAAGAAATAAAGTTTCTGGGCTAAATAATAACTCGTATTAAAAGCCCAGGAACCTTAGTGTAATTTACCCACTAATATAACGCACATGCGCATAAAAACTACTCACAGGAGCATATCTGCAGATATCCAAAAATATTCATTCATTTCATAACATTTCAGAACTACAGAGCAACATATGCAAATAGCCCAAAGGAACGCGTGTCGACGCACGCGACAAACCACCCACAGGGGCTTAAATGCAATAAGAAAACAAGACAGGGTCCAACATGCAAAAGTACCAACGTAAATAAAATGCAACAAATATTTACAGGACTGAAACGAAATAAAATAAACAGAAGGGCCTAAGGGGTAAATTACCCTTTTACTAAGGGGTCGTCGGATAGGCGCCACGTGTGATGATCTACGGCTGGGAAGGGGTGGCGCCCAATGCAAGACCTCCTCGGCTCTGATCGACGGTCCAGACTCCGCCACATGGAAGATCAAACGAAGGAGAGTCGTTGTGGCGAAACCTCGGGCATCGAACGGTCCAGATCGCCCCTCCCTAGATCGGACAGCGCTGGAAGCTCCTCGGATGGACGGTCAGGATCAAGACTGGAGCTCGGGGTCGATCAGACGGCGGAGAAGGATGGTGGACGAACTAGAGGCCGGCAACTTTCGTCGGACCCGTGTGTGCTCTGGCGTCCTCCTCGCGGCCCACTGAAGATCGGAGAAGATGGCTACGAGCCTTCCGCGTCGAATGGTGCTCTCCGATGGCCCAACGGAGCTCCAAGGAGCTCAGGCGGAGCCGGTAGAGCTCAAGCTGCTGCTCCAAATGGTCCAAGCCCAGATGGGCTCGGATGTCCCTGCAAAGTACACCAGCAGACTCGCGGGTCGAGGGAAAAGTGCCTCGACCCTGTGAGAGGGGGTGAAGGTGACTGGTGAGGCGGTGCGGCCGAGCTCCGGTGAGGGGAGGACGGTGAAGCTCAAACCCCAGCTCCTGTGCGAGCTGGGTTGAATGGATGGGCGAAGAAGGTGCGCGGGGGAAGGGCGAACGTGATGGGGGATTCCGATGATCGAACGGAAGGGGGTGATGGACGGAATCGATGATGGTCGGTGACGACGAGATTTGGGGTTAATCGAAAATTAAAGAAAAGGAAGAAGAACTACGGCTACCTGGGTGAAGGATTCGACTGTGGGCGAGCTGGGGGTGCTCTGGGTCATCGCCTCGCGGGTTGTCGTGGCCCGAGGCTCAAGCTCCTGCTCTGGGCGGAGCACGGCGGCGCTTGCTCGCCGGATCGATGGCTCCTTGCTCTCTCCTCGCTGCAACACCCTCTGTGGCGAGTTGTCACTCTCGTCGAGACGGTGCAGGTCACTGGGTGGAAAGCAAACAATCCAAAGATGCGAAATGAGGTGGCGGAGCTCAGCCTTTATACCGCCAGGAGTCCGACAAGAATGGATCGGGTAGGGCAGCTCAATGCGCAGACCCCGAGGTGGGCACTCCGGCGAGGGTGCCGGATCTGTCACGGTCAAGCAGGACCCCGGGTTTAGGGGTTATAGGATCGGGTTTGGATGCGAAAATAAAGAGAAATCGGGTCGGGCACCCAAAACCCGTGGGATGTGGTCCACAGGGGGGAGTTGACTGGGCTGTCAACAACCCCCGTGGACCAATGGGAGAAGGCGACCTCATAAAGTTTTGTAAAATCAATTAAAAATAGGAAATGGCCTATTTATTAAAAACTCAAAACATGAAATATTTTTGTTTTAATTTTTTCTATTTTTTGGTGATTTTTAATTAATTTTTCAAATAAAAATAAGGTATTTACACTTTATGCTATATATAGGTATATATATAATATGTCTTTTTAATTTTTTATTTTTAATTTGTTATTTTTGTGCATTTTTATTCCCATTTTATATTTTATTTATTTATAGTACAAAATTAGGAATAAAAGGGTATTTTTATTTTTATTATGTATATACAATAGTGAAATAAATAGGTATATACATCTATGTACATGGTATATTTACAATGTGATTTTTGGTTTTTAATTTTGTGCTTTTTATTTTGTTTTTGTTTTAATGGTGTTTATTTAATTTTTTACAACATAAAAAGTAGAATATATACACAATTTTTGAGATTTTAATTAATTTATTTATTTATAGGGTGAAATAAATAGAGGAGTGGTTGTATGTACATGGTGGATATCTACATGTGAATGTCTTTATCTTTCTTTTTAATTTTTCAATTTTATTTGGATTTTATAAATATAAATATATACACAATATATACAAGCCATTTTATTCTATTTTTTTAGAGAAAATATTTTTATTTATTTACAAATCTATTTACACACATGAGCCCCTATCTCCCTCTACTTTGGCTTTTATGCGGTCTGGCCCATGCTGAGCCCTCCCTTGGGTTAGGTTGCTCAATATTTATTCTAAATATTTCCTCTTTTTCTTTTTAATCTTTATTCTTTTATTTTTGCACAAAAACATGCTAATTATTACGTTTTACACCATGCATGCTTTTGGTAATTATTTATATTTACAAATATATACATGCATTTGCAAAGGTTTTTGTAGCTAAAATATAAGAATAAAGAGTGATGAATGAGTATTCATCACTCCTCTCAATAGAGAAGTGATCTAATCATGGTCCAAGTGTTGGACACTGATCTGAATGCGATTCAGATGCAATGAGAAGATTAGATTTGCGGTCTTGATTTAATCAAGTATCTATGGGAGGTCCGAGATCTGGATTTGAGATGTGATCTCAATATCCAAGTCACTATACGTGGAACAATACAATCGCCCTGTCCTTATCTCCAAGTATCCGCGGAGAAAGCGCATTATCCTTGAAAGAGTTCAGGATAATTTCATTGTTGATATATGTATCCCAGCATTGAGTAAATTGATAATTAATTGTGATTTAATTATCATGATTAATATGAATCTGATTCATATTATAAACAGAGTTATCTTAGATAATTAAATGTGATTTGATTATCAAAGATGTGAATAATGTGAATGTGATTCATATTATTTGGGCGTATGATAATAGAGATCCAAGATGATTAAATGTGATTTAATTATCATGGATATGAATAATGTGAATAGCACTATCCATATTAATCATATATATTATGAATGTGATTTATAACATATAAGAGAGAGTTATTTGTAATTTACATTTTTTAGATAAATGTTAATGTGAGTTGGATTCACGTTGAATATTAAATTGAAAATGTAATTTACATTTTATTTTGAATTGTGAATGTGATTCACAAATTTCCAATGGCAAGATTGAAATATTCACAAAGTAATTATGAATTATTTTTATAGAATAATTAACAACAATTGTCATTGTAAAATTGGAGATAAATAGAATAATGTAATCTAAGAAGATTACATTTGAGAGCCCTTCCATATTGGATGGAAGGGACGGCCACCAATTCCTATTAGGAAAGGGTGGTTGTCCACTCCATATACATGGAAGGAGGCACTCTCCTTTCCATTATCTCCATATGTTGTTGATTTAATTTTGGGATTGATTTTTATTGATTTATCAATATATATTTAATCGAAATTAAATTAATTGTTGTTGGTTTTTACCAACACAAATCTTAGCCATTAAAAGAAACACAAATCAATGAGAGCCATTGGATTTGTGGTGTCCATGGATTGAGATCCATGGATCCCAAAATATTATAAAAGGAGAGGCACCCCCTTTGCTCTTCTTTACACACAATGAGAACATAAGTCCCTTTCTCTCTTTTTCTCTCTACATGCCCTCTCTTCTTCTCTCATGTGGCCGTCCAACATGGTTGCCCTAGAGAGGTTCTCCATCACCGCAGCATCATCGTTATGCTGCCCGATCATTTTCTCGTGGATCTCCGTCTCCTTTGGTGTGCCTCGCTTGTGAAGAAGACGTCGGATCTCGTGTCTCGAGATCTGGAGATTCGCTGCTTGGATCGTTGATGAATCTACGATTCGTCATCTTTATTCATTTATTTTAGCTTAAAATCCCATATAAAACACATGCATATAACGCTAACTCCATATTCTTACTAACTTGCATCCGTGTAAATAGTGTACATTTCTGACTAATTTTAACCTAAAATAAATAAATAAATAAAGGAAAAATAAAGAAAAGAAAATTAAAAAAGAAAGAAAGAAAAAAATAAAATAAATAAAGAAAATAAAATAAAAAAAGGGAAGACTGTATACACGCTGACCCGAACCCCGAGAAAAGGTCAAGACTTGACCTGATCGATCATGAATAAAGTAGGGGGAGATAGGGTCCTTAACCAGAAAATCCAAAAAAATGTGTTCTCACTTATTTTGTATATAATTGATATTAATTTATTTGTACCTTTATTGACCTCGAATCAAATAACATTCAAAATCATAGTTGTAAATAAAAATGTGTTCTAATTACTAAAAATAATTGCACAATTAAATCATGTATAGAATAAAAGTAGCCACACTTGGAAAAAGCCACTAAGCACTAATTGAAAGACCAATTCCGGCTCCATATGAGCTCAAATTGAATCAATCTTACTTCCATTGGATTCCAAATTAAATTATCTTTAAAATGGTTGTATTTTCATAATTTTTGGAGTTACGGTTGAAATGTTAGTTTTCTGGGGTGGTTCGTGCAATTTTCCCATGTATTTTGTGCATATTGTATTTGTATATATTTGTAAATATTTTTACTAATTTTTAAAATTAAAAATAAAAATAAAAATAATTAAAATTCTTTAAATACAAAAAAGGCTAATTTCGTCATTTACCCTTGTGTATAATGTCATATATATATATATATATATAGTATATGTATATAGTTGTTATTTTTAATTAACCTTCATAAAAAAATTAAAAAAAATAACATTTTTTAATTCAAATTAAGTAAGTGACGAAAATTCAAAAAAATAGATAATTTTGTAAATATTTTTATCTCCTTTATTTTGTCTATTTTCATCTCTCTTATCCCTTCCATTCAAAAAAATTAAAAATTCCATTTCAATTTTTCATCTCCCTTATCTCTTTATTCAAAAATTAAAAATTCAAATTTCATCTCTTTTCTATTTATATGGCTCCTTCTACCTCATTCCAACTTGATCAATCTTTAGAGAGAGGAGCCCGATCTCCGAGAGAAATTTCGTCGAGGAAGTTGCATAGCCTCCGAGCCATCCGGTGATAGCAAGTCGGCCTTGTCGAGGCGATCACGGTCCATTTTCCGCTCCTAAGAAGAGATTCAAATTTTTCTTTGCATTTTATCTTAGTTTAATCGTATTTTATTTTGTCGTAATTTTTTTTTCATCGTCATTTTTTTAGATCCGCCACCGAATCGATTTTTCATCTCATCTTCTCGATCTCTCCACCTTTGATTTCTATCTCCCACGATCTATCAACTCCGACCACGCACGATGGTCGGAGAGTCAGATTCGATCCTTGCACTTTCGCCGAATCCCCGTTCATATTCCTATGTGTAAATAAATAAAAAAACATTTGTTTTTTTGTTCTCTAACGCTTGTTTTGCATGATCGTATAAAAATATAAAAATAAAAAAAATCTTTACTCTTTTTTTCCTATTTTTCAAATTTACAAAAAAAATAAAAAAATCTTCTTTATTCATTGTTTACAAAATAAACACAAAAAATAAAAATAATAAAAAAAACAAAAAAAGAGGGGACGGCTGCCTTCCAGGCACCGCCCCCCCCTTCGCCTTCCAGTCGTTCCAAGCGGTGCCGCCGCTCCTCCACCAACGCGGGGCGGCGCCCTCCCGCATCAGCAACGACCGCATCAGCGTCGCCCGCCCTCTGTCTGCTCCTGCGACCAGGCGCGGCCGCCGACCACCCGTCGCGACCCCGCTACCCACCAGCCACGAGCGGCACCCCCGCATGCGTCCTCGACCGCAACCGTCTGCTGCCACGCGCCTCCTCCACCACGCGTGGCTGCAGCTCAGCCCCCCCCTCCCCCCCGCGCATCACCTCGGTGACCCTTCAGTCTGCGCCGTCCCCGCCCTCCGTCCGCTCCTCGTAGCACCGCATCAGCGCTGACCCCCCCCCCCTTGGTGCTTCCCTTGTGCGTGAGAGGAGAACAGAACCCCTTAGGGTTTTGTTAAAAAAAGGGAAAAATTACATTTGAACCCTCGGGATATTTCAGAATTTGCAAAACAGTCTCCGCTAGAGAAGAACATTACGAGGAAAGCACAAATTATTGGGTAATTTACATATTCATCTCGCTTGTTTATTTTCTGTTGTTTATTTAGTGCAAAAACATCACTTATTGACATTTTAGTCCATGAACTACAATTTGCTTGTTCTTCTCATCGAAATAAATGTTTCTATTAGTCCAAAAATCTTGCAAAACATGTGCTATGCTCTTGATTTGATTATCTTCTTAGCATAATTTTTTCATAGCATTTTGATTTCATTTGGTATTATTTAAAAATCAAAAACAGTGTCTTTTTGTCTTATTGAAATTCCAAAATTCATGAAAAATCGAATATTGTTCCAAAAATTCCAAAAAAAATAGATTAATTGTATTTCATTGTCTTTTAATTTCTGACCAATTTTCACGCATTAATTATTTATAAGACCCAAAAAATTGAAAAAAAATCAAAAATCTTATAAAAATCACAGAAAATTCTACAAAAATCCAAAAATTATGATTTCAGTTCTTGTTTGTAGATAATTGTTTTTAGTTTGTCTTAAAAATAATTGCCTGGAACTTTGGGCATTTAAAAGATTTTTAAAGTGCAAATTACTCCAGGCTGTGCATATTTTCTTGTTTTATCACTGTTTGATTTTTAGAAAAATACAAAAACATCCGAAAAATCAATAAAAATTCTCAAAAACATTTCAAAAGTTCTAAAGTCCAAAAATATTTTCTTTTGACTTTTCTGGTTATTTTTGCTAATTGAAAAATTACAAAAAGAGTTGGTGTGTATATTTCTTGAGTTTATTAACATTGTTCGTTATTTCTGAAAATAAAAAAATTGCAAAATCAAAATCACTAAAAATCTGAAAATCAGATAATACAAAAAAATTAGAAATAAAAAAATTTAAAAATTAAAAAGATAAAAAAATCACAAAAATCAAGGATAGTTGTCCTTTGAGATTCTTGTTTTTATTTAATTAGTTTCAGATTAATTGAATAACCCTCAGGAATTGTAGCCTCCCTGAGTTCGACCCTGTCCGCTATACAGGTTACTAAGTGGCAAAAATTAAAAAAAATATATGTTTTTTGTTGACACATGATTTTGGGGATAGCAACGACACGACACACATATTACTTTTACCAATTATTTTCCGTCCCCCCAAATTCATGATCAACAAAATAGCGTCGTTTCCGGGGAGGCACGGCGAGGGTAGTTAGGTTTCTCTTTTGACCTGCTATTCTTGGTTGTATATTTTTCCATTCATTTCATTGTTTATATCCACTGCATTCATTTTATTTTTTTCTCTTTTCTCATATTTGATAATTGTTTTTCTTACACATTCTCTTTTCTTTTTCTTGCGAGGGCCCACAGAGCGAAGGAGGTAATCCTAGGAGAGCCGAAGCACCTAAGCGACGTGGAGGCAGCTTGATTCTTCACCAAGCGCAGGATAGCGTGAGAAGAGAAGAAGAAGAGGTGAGAGAAAGAAAAGAGAGAGAGAGAGAGAGAGTTTCTTTTCATTTGAACTTTGTAAAAGGACATTCATTTGTTGCGGGGTCTGTTTCGCCAAGTGCCGGTGCACTTGGGGGACCTCATCGGTTTTGTTTTCATCGCCTTTATTTTTCTTTGTTTCCAGCGGATTTCGTGAGCTACCTCTTGATTGCTTTAATTAATTTGCTTGAGCTAGGTAATTAATTAGGTCCAAACAATTAATTAGGTCCAAACACCCTAAACAAGATATTTCTGTGCCTATAGAGTAGAGCGTAATTTGGACTTAATCAAATTAACTTGTTCTTGCCCGTTAATAGAAGCTATCATTTAGGACGGTTCACTTGCATTTGCATATAGGATAATCATTCAATTCTGCGCGGATCACTTGCATGTAGAGTGCTGGTGACAAGGTATGCATCTCTAACCCCTGCATGCATCATTGTTTTTAATCGCGCACTGGCATTTTCGATCTCCTTCCTTGTTTTCACTCATATAATTTAAAAAGGAAATTGGACACTCGGTAGGCGATTCTTTGAAAATATTTTTAACCAAGTGATAATTGCCTAAAACCGAGACTGCTAAAGAAAACTCGACCCTAAAAATACAAGGAAAAATATTGTTTTGGGGAGAGTAACCCCCTCGTTGTTTGGTTTGCTTGAGCGAGAGAGTGACCCGCACACTAGGATAGAGCCACGCCTGAACTCTTTTCAGACTACTATCTTGGGTTAGTCGTTCTCCAGTGAGGATCTCTCCGGTAGTCGGTAAAGCGGTCTGTGACGTCCTTAACAGATTGAATTGATCGGGTAGCCGGTAAATGGTCTGCAATTCAGACTGGCTGGGAAAGATCTAACTTTGGGATAGGCCAGTCTCCTGAGAGCATTAGGTTCCTAATAGCTCGCTTCTAACCGCTCTGATATATTGTATTGTCACCAAACTCTAAAATTCATAAGATAATTGACGGAACCTTTACGGTCTTCACTTTGAGTTGAGCTGGTGAACTGGGGGTTTGTATTGTGTTTGATTGCTGTGTGCTTGCTAGATCCTTCTGTGCATTTACGCCTTTTTCTCTATATCTTTTGACTTGACCATTCGTGATCTCCCAATCCCGCCTTTTATTTCGAAGATGGCCGACTGGAGTTATTTTAACCCGATTTTCGCGGATACCTCGCGCTCTCCAGACGATCCACCTTCCTTTTTCCAGGAGGACTTTCCTCCTGATTTTTGTGCATATCCACCTAATCCATTATTTCAGGAATCGGAGGATTTTGATTTTCACCCACCCTCATTCAACCCACCCGGTCCTGAGATTTTGGAGTCACCTTTCATGATTTCCACACTTGAAAAATGGAATCAGATGGTGGAGCATATGAATTCGAGGATTAGCAATCTATTTAACATAAATACGAGCCAGAACGTTGATCCATTATTTGAGGATATGGACTCACTTGAGGATAATCATGAGAGCTTGCAATCGCCCAAAATACAAAAAAATGAGAAAAATTTAAAAAGCCAAAAAGATTCTGGGAGACACATTATCCATTCATTTTGTGAGGAGAGGACCCAAATGCCCGATCATTTACCCACACATATATCCACCACATGTCCCAACCTTGACCCCGAGGATTCCATTATATAGACTGCTCTTGGCAATCCTCGTGTAAATGCTGATTCTGACCTCCTCCCTTGTATGGATGAGGTCCAAAAGTTCAAAAAAATGTTGACTGAATCTGAAGTGATAGCCATCCTCCATGAGATCATTAAAGCTCCACTTCAACAGGTCATGACAGATTTATGTACTCCTCAACACAAGAAGAGAAAGCGAAGGAGAAGATCTGAGCGTCAGATCTTGACCATGGCCACTGCCTACACCATCTCTCACCGTCTATATTTTAAGAAAGGGAACACTGCCACACCTCTTGTGATTTGCTCCATATCTGACTATTCTTGTGATAACACTCTCCTTGACGGCGGTTCGTCAATCAATATAATATCCTTCTCTATGGTACAGTCTCTTCGTCTTGGGCCTCTCAAGAAAACTAGGATGATAGTTCAATTTGCTGATGGATCTATAAAGAAGCCGAAGGGTATTCTAGAAAACGCTGTCATTTCTATTCAAGGCATGAATTTCACTTCGGATTTTGTTATAATGCTCATGGAGACCTCCGCCCCTGTGGAGCACCCTCCAATCATCCTGGGACGACCTTTCCTCGCATCTGCGGGAGCCGTTATTGATTATGGTTCAAGAGAGATTCGCTTCCGTTCTGATGTCGGGAGCGATGTGTTGATCACTACACCCATGACTGACCAGAGACCCGCATCCCATGAGAGCCCACCCGTGTTAGCCAACCCCAAGGAATTTGACCCCGATGATAATATCAGAGATTCTTGTTATATGTTGGATGATAAAGAAACCCATGAATTCCTCTTGAATGAGGAAGACTCGGAAAGCATAGACCTTGGAGTTCCCCCTTCTGGTATGTGGAGATGCAATGATGACATCCACGGAATTTACATGATAGACACTTAGAGTGGAAGGCAGAATCTGAGACTAGACAGGACGGACATGATTTGACTACTTCCACTGATGAGTCCGTTCCTATTCACCATGATTCAGATGAGACCGATCAAGCCAAATTTGATTTGATTGCTTTTATAAAGGAATTTGGGCCTTTTTATAAAGATGATGATCCGGTAGAGGCTCGCCATGCGGAAACTGATCCTACTTTTTCTGATAATGATTTCGAGCCATTTTACTTTGATGTTTGCAAGACTTCCAAGGCCAGACATGACCATACTACTTCCAATAATCAGTTTAGGCCTGCACAATCTGAAACCACTGAGGATACATTCTTGGTCGATTCTACTCAGTTTATATCTAATGATGATCCCAATATCGACCTACACCTTGTCAAATCCATACCTCAGCGGTCCCGCAAGAAGGTTCGCTTTTGACCTTCTTGACCTTTGTACATCCACTCCTCTTGTATACCCTTTCATTTCACTCTTTCTTCTCCCATTTTATCCTTCACCCCTTTTATGTGTGTGTATATATGTTATACTTAGGATGTGCTTTATCCTAAGTATAGGGGGATGAATGATTTGTGTTGTTCATTTTCGTCTTGTTCATCACTCTTGTTGTTGCCTATACTTAGGGATACTCTACCCTAAGTATAGGGGGTGATGTTGTTCATATCATGTATTTTTATTTTTGAGTCTGTACATTCTCGTCATCGGTTTTCCCCTTTTGTACACTCTACTATACTTAGGATTACTTGATCCTAAGTATAGGGGGGATCACCATCTTCTCTTCTTTTTATCTTTTCTTTTCACTTTTCTATACTTAGCATGAGTTATGTCTTCCTTTTTCGCTCTCTGATCACTATGAGGACATAGTTCGAGCTAAGTATAGGGAGTGTCGTATATATTGTATATATACTTTAGACATAACTCGTACTTTTAAATGAATTTATTTGGGGGGTTATTTGTATAGTTTGTAAAATCCACGTGCGTAAAAAAACACAACAAAAAAACAAAAAAGCCAAAAACAAAAACAAAAACAAAAAAATAAACAAAAAACACAAAAACAAAAACAAAAAAAACAAAAAAAACAAACAAAACAAAAACAAACAAATAAAAAAACAAAAAAAAGAAAAAAACTTGTATATACTTGTACGGAAATCTAAAGACCAGAGTACGGGTTGAAATAAAGCTTCGGAAAAGGGATGGACGGTTGGGCACAATTTTTTCTAAGACCCCAAAAAATGTCCGGAAACAAAAAGATTCTATATCCGTAGGGGCACAACAAGATCCAAGCAGAACCACCAAAAATCCAAATACAAAGAATCCACTACCAAATAAATATCGGGCTAAAAAAGGTCCAAGCTTCAAGAAAACCTGTAGATCTTGGTGGAGACTCGGCTACACTGGCCAGCTTCACAAGGAGAGGTAACTACACTGGCCACCCTCCAGTTCTTTTCTCCTTCTTCTATCTTCTCCCCCAATTCGATTGTGAACACAGCGCGACAGACCTTAGAAGGAAATGCCTGACGCCCCGAGGATGAGTTACTGGAGAGGAGATTTGCATGGTAGTCCAGCATTCTGGATGGGAAGAGATAAAACCTTTCACACACATGAGTCGATTGTTCAATGTTCATAGGGTGTGCTATGGGAAGAGGATTGATCTAAGATGACTTCTGAGCCGAAACTGTGACAATGATATGTAGAACTTGAAGGCTGTTGATTTTAAAATTCTAAGTCTCATCGAAGTTCCGACACACTAATAATCCAAAGGTCCGACAGAGCTGCAAACTACAATTTTATGAAGATAAGTTTAATACTCAATGTTGTCCTACTTTCTTTATTTTCCCTTTCTTTTTCTTTTTTCTTAACTTATTCTTTCAAATAAGTGTTTGCTAAGGGACTAGCAAGGGTAAAGCATAGGGGGATGATGAATCTGCGATTCATCATCTTTATTCATTTATTTTAGCTTAAAATCCCTTATAAAACACATGTGTATAACGCTAACTCCATATTCTTACTAACTTGCATCCATGTAAATATTGTACATTTCTGACTAAATTTTAACCTAAAATAAAGAAAGAAACAAAGAAAGGAAAAATAAAGAAAAGAAAATTAAAAAAAATAAAGAAATAAAGAAAAGAAATAAAGAAAATAAAATAAAAAAGGGAAGACTGTATACAGGCTGACCCGAACCCCAAGAGAAGGTCAAGACTTGACCTGATCGACCAGGAATAAAGTAGGGGGAGATAGGGTCCTTAACCAGAAAATCCAAAAAAAAATGTGTTCTCACTTATTTTGTATACAATTGATACTAATTTATTTGTACCTTAATTGACCTCGAATCAAATAACATTCAAACTCAAAGTTGTAAATAAAAATGTG
Source organism: Ottelia alismoides (assembly GCA_037367405.1). Lineage (NCBI taxonomy): Eukaryota > Viridiplantae > Streptophyta > Magnoliopsida > Alismatales > Hydrocharitaceae > Ottelia > Ottelia alismoides. The sequence goes on from JAZKJV010008528.1 coordinate 295,747, forward strand.
TTCTAACTACTAAAAAAATTGCACAATTAAATCATGTACAGAATAAAAGTAGCCACACTTGGAAAAAGCCACTAAGCACTAATTGAACGACCAATTTCGGCTCCATATGAGCTCAAATTGAATCAATTACATTAGATTTCAAATTAAATTATCTTTAAAATGGCTGTATTTTCATAATTTTTGGAGTTACGGTTGAAAAGTTGGTTTTCTGGTGTGATTCGTGCAATTTTCCCATGTATTTGTGCATATTGTATTCGTATATATTTGTAAATATTTTTACTAATTTTTAAAAATAAAAATAAAAATAAAAAATTAAAATTAAAATTCTTTAAATACAAAAAAGGCAAATTTCGTCATTTACCCTTGTGTATAATGTCATATATGTATATAGTATATGTATATAGTTGCTATTTTTAATTAGCCATCATAAAAAAATAAAAAAAATAACATTTTTTAATTCAAATTAATTAAGTGACAAAAATTCAAAAAATTAGATAATTTTGTAAATATATTTATCTCCTTTATTTTGTCTCTTTTCATCTCTCTTATCCCTTCAATTCAAAAAAAATTCAAAATTTCATTTCAATTTTTCATCTCCCTTATCTCTTTATTCAAAAATTAAAAATTCAAATTTCATCTCTTTTCTATTTATATGGCTCCTTCTCCCTCATTCCAACTTGATTAATCATTAGAGAGAGGAGCCCGATCTCTGAGAGAAATTTCGTCGAGGAAGTTGCCTAGCTTCCGAGCCATCCGGTGATAACGAGTCGGCCTTGTTGAGGCGATCATGGTCCATTTTCCACTCCTAAGGTGAGATCCAATTTTTTCTTCGCATTTTATCTTAGTTTAATCGTATTTTATTTTTTTGTAATTTTTTTCATCGTCATTTTTTTAGATCATAGAATCATCATCACATTTTTGATCCGCCACCAAATCGATTTTTCATCTCATCTTCTCGATCTCTCCGCCTTTGATTTCTTTCTCCCACGATCTATCAACTCCGACCATGCATGGTGGTTGGAGAGTCGGATTCGATCCTTCCACTTTCGTTGAATCCCTATTCATATTCCTATGTGTAAATAAATAAATAAAAACATTTGTTTTTTTTGTTCTCTAACGCTTGTATTGCAGGATCGTATAAAAATATAAAAAAAATTCTTTATTCTTTTATTTCCTATTTTTCGAATTTACAAAAAAATCTTATATATTCATTGTTTACAAAATAAATACAAAAAAATAAAAATAAAAAAAACAAAAAAAGGAGGGGACGGCTGCCTTCCAGGCGCCGCCGCCCCCCCTTTTTGCCTTCCTGTCGTTCCAGGCAGTGTCGCCGCTCCTCCACCAATGCGGGGCGGCGCCCTCCCGCATGAGCGACACCCGCCCTCCGTCCGCTCCTCGCAGCACTGCATCAGCGCCGCCCGCCCTCCGTCTGCTCCTGCGACCAGGCACGACCGTCGACAACCCGTCGCGACCCCGCTTCCCACCAGCCGCGAGCGGCACCCCCGTAGGCATCCTCGGCCACAACCGCCTGCTGCCACACGCCTCCTCCACCGCGCGTGGCCGTGGCTCAGCACCCCCCCCCCCCCGCACACCTCGGCGATCCTTCAGTCCGTGCCGTCCCCGCCCTCCGTCCGCTCCTCGCAGCACCGCATCAGCGCGGACCCCCCCCCTTGGTGCTTCCCTTGTGCGTGAGAGGAGAACAGAACCCCTTAGGGTTTTGTTAAAAAAGGGAAAAATTACATTTGAACCCTCGGGATATTTCACAATTTGCAAAACAGTCTCTACCAGAGAAGAACATTACAAGGAAAACACAAATTATTGGGTAATTTACATATTCATCCTGCTTGTTTATTTTCTGTTGTTTATTTAGTGCAAAAACATCACTTATTGACATTTTAGTCCCTGAACTGCAATTTGCTTGTTCTTCTCATCGAAATAAATGTTTCTATTAGTCCAAAAATCTTGCAAAAATTGTGCTATGCTCCTGATTTGATTATCTTCTTAGCATAATTTTTCATAGCATTTTGATTTCATTTGGTATTATTTAAAAACCAAAAACAGTGTCTTTTTGTCTTATTGAAATTCCAAAATTCATGAAAATTCGAATATTGTTCCAAAAATTCCAAAAAAATTAGAGTAATTGTATTTCATTGTATTTTAATTTCTGACCAATTTTCACGCTTTAATTATTTATAAGACCAAAAAAAATTGAAAAACATCAAAAATCTTATAAAAATCACAGAAAAGTCTACAAAAATCCAAAAATTGTGATTTCAGTTCCTGTTTGAAGATAATTGTTTCTAGTTTGTCCTAAAAATAATTGCCAGGAGTTTGGGCATTTAAAAGATTTTTAAAGTGCAAATTACTCCAGGATGTGCATATTTTCTTGTTTTCTCACTGTTTGATTTTTTGAAAAATACAAAAACATCCGAAAAATCTATAAAAATTCTTTAAAACATTTCAAAAGTTCTAAAACCCAAAAATATTTTATTTTAATTTTTCTGATTATTTTTGACTAATTGAAAAATTGCAAAAAGAGTTGGTGTGTATATTTCTTGAGTTTATTCACATTGTTCATTATTTTTTAAAATAAAAAAAATTACAAAATCAAAACCACTAAAAATTTGAAAATCAGAAAATACAAGAAAATTAGAAATAAAAAATAAAAAAATAAAAAAGATAAAAAAATCACAAAAACCAAGGATAGTTGTCCTTTGAGATTCCTGTTTTCTTTTAATTAGTTTCTGATTAATTGAATAACCCTCAGGAATTGTAGCCTCCCTGATTTCGACCATGTCTGCTATACAGGTTAATAAGTAGCAAAAATTAAAAAAAATATTTTTTTTATTGACACAGGATTTTGGGGATAGCAACGACATGACACACATATTATTTTTACCAATTATTTTCCATCCCCACAAATTCCTGCTCAACAATCGTCAACATGGATTGTGAGAAGCACATGTTTCATCAATACGCTCGCAAGCATCTCCTCCATCGGATCGGACTTGAGACATGAGGTCTCTTCATTTAGAGACTCGATCGCAACAACGCTTCAAGAGGTAATCATATTACTTGTTTGTGGTTTAGACAAAACGATCCGACAAGTGTTCTTGGATCATGTGGTTTCATCACAAGAAATTTTTTAATTTCCGTTGTATCGAGCAACTAGTGCGACTAGTCGCTCCCGATCGCATTTGATGCGATCCTCACACTTTCATGATGCTCTTAAGGATCTCTCCATATCCTTCAAGTCGTATCAGAGCCTTAGGTTGAAGGTTTTGGATACGATCCGTAAACCTAGGACGACTTGGGTTCATTAAGGTTGCGAAAGTTTTTGTCGCATTTCATTTTCGCACATCTGTTTAGTGAATAAATTAGGCCTTATTTAAAATGTTTAAACACGAATTAATTACTTGTATTTTGTTCCCCATTAAATATGGAAATCATAGGATCTGATTTTACGTAATTTTGGATTCTGTTTGCTCGAGATATGGTCATTTTAATGAACATGTATTCACTGTTGCGGGAACTGTGAATCTTAACATGATTAATGAGTTAATTACTGTTTTGATCCGTCTAGAAATGCGTGAAATATCACTTAGGTTCTGTCATAAATCACTCAGTCCTGGATCGTTTCTTTCCCGTCTTTTTGGGGTTCAGTCGACTCTTCACAAATCTCTTAAGATCGGGCACATATTCTATGGCTTTGATCAATGGAAGCTCTAAGATCAGACTCTTGCAAAATGCTTTCATTTCAAAATTGTCTATTTTTTTGAAATTTCAAATTTTTCAATTTTTTTGGTATTTTCTGTAATATGATCAGTCGGGGGTTCAAAGGTCAGCGGTGATTGTGTCTGATTGTGATGACACAGTGGTTCGCATGATGACTGAGGTGAATTTGATTTGAAGCTTAGGTTCTCTGGAGAAGTGTGAGAAGAAGAATATCTAGACAAGGTCGTGGAGATCGGAAAAGAAGACCATTGTGTCGACATCTTATCAAGAGGGATGGAATGATCAACGAACCACAATTTGCTTGCAATTGCAATGTCTTTGATGCACACAAATCAAACATAAAACAAACACGTTGATTCACCCACTCAACACTGGTGAAGGCATGTTAGGGTTCGGCCGCTTTTCTTTTCCATTTTAATTTAATGACAAAATAGTCTTAAAAATTAAGCGGAGCTGTTAGGTGCCGAAATATTTCACAAAGACTGTCCCGAGTTCATACAACTAGTTGCACCTACTTTCAGCCAGTATAGGTGTAAGTATGGACCATTTAAACAGCTACCCGTGTTACATGAGGACGGAGCCTTCCACGGTGTCCTCTAAACCACCTACTCTGCTAAGGGAAGTCGGACCGTAAACGGCTACCCGAGACCCTCACTGAAAAGTAGCTAACTGTTTTTAAAATCAGCAGTCTGAATGAAGCACTTCGGTTTTGGGCTCTTTCCTAAGTGTGCGTTCTCGTCCTTACAGACAATGAGTGGGTTCCTCTCCACCAAACACAGATTAATTTTATGTCAATTTTATTTACAGTCGCCTTGATTAGCAGTCCCGATTTTAGATTGAGGTTGTCACTGAAGTTTATATGAGCACAAAAATTCACGCCTAACGAACAGTCTCAATTCCTTTGAATCCTAAGTTGTAAAACTTTGAGTAAGGAGGATCGGAAAAGCCGATGCAAACGCAAATCAATGATGCATGCTTAAGAGAATGACTTACAGTGAATCCTCACATTCTTCATGCGGGATGCAAGACGAGGAATTTAGATTACACTAAATGATATGCACAGAGGAAAATGCCCTAAGTAGATAGTTCTATTAGCGGGAAGAATTTATTTAAAAATTTGTCTAATGTAGAACGATCTATAGTGCGTATAGTTAGTGAATGTATGGACTAAGAACTACGGGCACAATCAAATAATTCTAGTCTAGCGTATGTGCTCCTAAATTCTACGTCAAGCTACAGAGAGTCCAGTACTGAATATTACAAATTAACAGGGTACAAGGAGAGAGGGACCCTGTGAATAATGCAGAAATTTAAACCTATACTAAGATCTCTCTCACAAAAATAAAATTCAATCTTTCTTGCAGATCCTTGATGAATATCCAAAATTCCGCTCCCAGAAGTCTGCAAAGAGAGAAATTGCGATTAGTATATGGAGTAAGAGAGAAATGCAGAATAAAATGCAGGAAAAAAAATGACACAAAAATTAGTTTTACAAAAAATAATTAAAAAATGATTTAAAACCCTAAAATTCGTCGTTCCCCGACAACGGCACCATTTGATGAACGCGAAATCCGCCTCTTTAATAATGATGAATTATCGTAGTATAGGAGGCAAATTCAGTTCAGCAAAAACCACAAGCCTTGAATGTTGTGGAGTATTTTTACTTGGCAAGTTTACCAAGGTCGAACACAGGGAGCGGTGATTCTTAGTTGTGTGGTTTAAATCAAATTAAATAATTAATTCGTGTTCGATTAATTTTTGTGTTGATTAAATAATGCAATGTAATGATGAAAACGCTATGCAAGAAAAATAAACAGAATTTATGCTTTGGATCTCTGTTTTGAAACGTGTTAATTCCTTCAAAAATACGATCAATAGATTCACAAAAGTAATCACAAATAAAAATGGAACTGACTTAATGCTTCAAGTTAACAAATTTATGCTCATAATAATTTGAAGCAAAATATTTGGTCTTCAAATGCCTCTGATTCAGGTCCTCGAATATTTGATAATAATCTTAGAGGATCTGATCTAAATTAATCCCCATAGAAATTAAATCTATTGAGAATAATTAACTAAGGCTTAATCAGATTAAAATCCCCATCCGAATTCCAAATTCTCAAGCACCAATATGCCAAAATTGAGCCTGCATGTCAAATGAGATCCTCAAATAATAATTATCAACAAACAACCTCAAATTTCTCCAGAAATTATGCTAAATTGTAGAGCATGAAAATAGCTTCAAAATGACATATTATACGCTCAAAATGGAGTTCGTATGAGAAAGATATGGTAAAATGAAGTTTCAGGGACTAAAATGTAATTAAAATAAAGTTTTTCCTTCAAAATGGTCCCTAGAAGGACTTATCTGCAATTTCTGAAAGTCGGAGGGGTCCATATGCAATTTACCCCTTAGCGGGGGTCTTTCTGCAACTTCTGAGAGTGCCATGGGCCTTTCTGTAAATTTTCCACGCCGCGCACGGGCTTCGCACGTGAGCCACCAGGTTTGGAACTGAGGCTGAGGCTCGGGGCGATCCGAGCCTGAGGCTCGGGTGGCGAAGCAGAGGTTCGGATGACGAGGCTGCGGCTCAGAAGGCGAGGCTCAGGCTCGGTTGCTCGAGCCTACGTGGCATGCTGGAGATGCCTTGGGGGACCCGAGCCTCGAGGCTGGGGCCGAGGCTCGGGGGGGGGGGGGGGGGGGTGGCTCGATTGGGGCATTTGGATCAAGGGTTGGCCCTTGTTCCAACGGCAGCTGTTTGCTGCGCGGCGTGGGGCGGTGGAGGCTGAGCGGCAGCCGAGCGCGTAGGCGCGGCGGTAGGCGGAGGTGATGCCGCTGCTCGGCCGACACACGGCGCGAGGGCGAGCTGTCGATGGTGAGGCAGAAGTGCTCGGAGGGGGACCGGGGCGGCCGTGCTTGGGTGGCGGAGGTACGGAGGAGCAGGGATTTCCATCGGTAGGTGTTCGTCGACTGGAGGGGATGGCGCGGGTGGTTGAAGATTGGCGGAAGGCGGAGGAGCTGGGCTCATTCGTGGGTGAACGGGGAGGAGCGAAGGAAGCCGGCTGGAGTAAGGAGTTCACCCGAAGGAGGAGCGGCAGGGCCTTCTCCTGGTTATCGCCTCAGAGGTCCGGCAAAGGAAGACCTCAAGGCTTTGTTGCTCTCAAGGAGGAGCGGCGGTACAGCACGGTTTGTCGTGGATCATGCTGTACAACGACCGCTGTCATCGGCTCTAGGATAAGGGTGGATATCTGTGAAGAGTGCAAGGGGAGTTGCTTTATAGGAGGGGGAGGAGGGACATTACGCGTGCTTGGCGGGCGGAGGCCGGCGGTTTTGGAAGGGGAGTGGAGGTAACGGCGGGGGGCGATTGGGGAAGAAATGGCTGGAGAAGATGACCAGTGTCGCGTGCCTAGCACGTGACCTGGGTGCGGCTGGAGAGAGAGGGAACAACGGGGTGCCACATGGCACATCCTGGAGCTGCCACGTGGCACCAAAAAATTTCAGATTTTGGGGAGGGAAAAAGCGATAGAAGAAGATCTCGGGTCGAAAAATTTCCTTCATGAAAGTTGTTTGTCTCGACGAGATCTACAACTTTCATAAAGGACTCATGAGCAAAAGAGGTCATTTGTGAGAAGTGGTATTTTTTGTGGTTCTCCATGTGTATAGAAAACCGAATTTTGGGGATTTTGTATTTTTTCGGTGGTTTTAGAGAGGATAAAAATTATAGAAAAATACGATAAAATACAAGAAAATTAATTACACACTAATCTAATTTTTTTGGATTTTTAATAGATAAGAAACTAGGAAAATAAAATAGAAGTCAGAAACGCACAATATTTGGACAGACTCACAACGGACACTTGGACTCGGTCAGTTTCTTTGATTTCAGTTTTACTCTGAATTTGGATTTTTATGTTTCTTAATAAAACTTTCATCAAAGAACAATAATGAAGAAGAAATATAATTAAAAGAGTTAATTAAGAATATAAAAACTGAGGTCAAAAATAGCAAAAAGTCAAAATGCGCAAAAGAGGCCCAAAACCCAACTATTACATATGAACTCCGAATTTTACGAAATTGGTCTTATTTTTAAGGTATTTGAAAATGGAGTACTTTAAAAGTGAGTAGACCAAAATCGGACACTGTATGGGGAGATATGCTCATTTTAGTCTGATAGATGTGAAATTAGACTTTGGGATAATTTGACATTTATTGGGGTTAGTAATTTTTTGTATTTTTATTTAATAAGGTTAGTAATATCTACACAATGGAGGTGGTTTGGGGTCAATCGGAGTTAGGATGAATTAATTAAAAATGTGACAAGTTAGCGGCTTTTTGGGCTAATTTGCACTTGGGATTTTTAATGCAATTATGCATGATGAAATGCAGATATTATTCACACATGCATGAATGCTAATAATGCTCTATTAATGATTAATTACAAGTGAATGATGGGGAACAGAGCCTAAATGACCAACTTTAGCATGATGAATACGAGATTCATCATACCCCTATACTTAGACCATGCTTGTCCCCGAGGATGAATGAATGACTTAGTTAAATACATCTCTGACTGTGCATGTGAATTTTCAAGGCTCATATCATAGAGGACTTCTTAATTTGAGTGATCCTAAAATTATGGGCTCAACCACGCTTTAATCAAAAGGAATCCAACTTCTCTAATTTTCAGACTCTCTATTTGTACATATAGTATAAGGATATGAATCTTAGTGTACTGCATTCATGAGAGTCAAGTCGAGACATCACCCAATGTTCCAATCCCAGAGACTCTCCTCTAGACCTAATCCTCAACACTAGGGAATAAGTCTATTCCTGCTTCAGTCAACCGTCTCATTAGTTTGTCAGACTTGAAAGTGTAGATGGACGGCCAGATGATATGATGGAGGGCATAGGATTGTGTCTAATTTTCTGTCCCTCACATTGGAACAAGGTGCCTCTCAAGTGCCTTATTACTCAACACATGTAAATTTTAATATTATTGATCAATGTGTCCGTCAAGAGAGTCGGAGTCGTCTGCACTTGTTTTTCTGGGAGTACACCGGGGTGTGTCTTTTCTAAGTATCTTAGATACCTTCGACACCCATACTTGTATCGCTTATGATGCAGAGCCCTTTTTGTGGTGTCAGCCCGACTCCTTGGTCCTAATTAGCGCTTGGTCCAAGTGGACACTTTGAAAATGTTTGGGAGCGCTCGCCATTGGTGGAAGCTCATTTGGAATTTGACTTTGGATGATAGTGCTTTTCTTTGACATTTCTTTTTCTTTTCTTTTGTTGGCTAGCTCCACTGCTTTTACCAAAAGTTGGCGCACACTGATCAACAATTTTCATTAAGTTTCATCACACCCTGGCACTTAGGTCATTTATCAAAGAGATAGCATATGAATCTTGTTCACACACTAGCTAGGGTTTTGCTGACACTCAGGTTTCATGCAGCCTTCATTAACTTTATCCCATCCTCGAATATCATCAGATCGGGTCTAATCTCAAATCTCTAGTCCTAGTTCCTCAAGTGATATCTCAACTCATCTCATCAATCATGCAGTTGTGGGAGTGATTGTGCTGATCATATTCTTTTTGAAGGTAGAGATGAAGAGTGCAATATAGCACTCAAATCTTTCAAACTAGGGAAGTGTGGATTATTAAGTTCAAAACCCTAATGACTAAGGCAGGCTAACTCAGAATCTCAAGATCTCAGAATTCAAGTGTCCTCAAAAATCCTCAAGCCTTGAGTGATGGTGAATGTGTCAGGAATATATCAACCAAGGAATGCATGAAATGCTTGATGAAATGCAACACCATGAGTGATGATTTGATTTTTTTTCTTTTTTTTCTTTTCTTTTTTTTTGAAAAACAAGTACTATACTTACTACTTGTACCCATCCCCGATGTTAGATAAAAACGATTAAAGTACGAGCTATGGATAAAGTAGATAAAATTAATACAAACACACCCCCCTATACTTAGCTTGTGCTATGTCCTCATGGCACAAAGTGAAATGCAGACATAGCTCGTACTAAGTATAGATGGGCCAAAAATAAAAGAAGAGAAGCGATGTATAAACAATGGTAGCGGTTCCCCTATACTTAGGCTCAGGTCAGCCTAAGTATAATCAAATAATTACAGATGGGGAACCAGGGAGATTTGCAGATGTACAAGATCAAGGAGGTTTGTGAGGGACCTTCTTACGGGAGTGTGGAGGGAGATAGTATGGAGATGTGGAGTGTGATGAAGAGGGGGCCGATTAAGAAGACCAGCCATCGTCGGAGTCATCCTCAGGAGAATAGTAGTCGTCTGCAGAGGATCTCCAACTTTTGTCCATCAGAGGTAAGTGCCCTTGGATCAGAGCTGTACCTATTGCACTTATCTGATGAACCGCATCAGGATCAGACGAGGACCCTTCAGAAATCACCCGGTGTCTAAGGTCAAAGGTGACTTTCTTGGTCGGTTTGTTTTCTTGAGAAGTATTGGGAGGAAGTTGGACAGTCTTTATCTCCATGTCTTGAGTAACCGATGTGGCATTCGTGAGTTCCTCATCAGATGAATCCCCTTAAAAGTCGACCAGTTCTTGAAGGATCATGCACTGCTTCGGTCGAGGGAGATTGTTCCTGGTGATTTTGTGATTTATGGCTGGGGGCACTGATGTCACTTCCGGATGGTCATGAATTTTGGTGACATCGGATGTTTCCGGAGTCGCTTCCTTATATGATTCAAGTAGCTCATGAATTACTACCAACTCAAAGATTGGACCACTCAAATAATTGTGGTGATCTTCAATAATATGGTCCAATTCTTCATAAGCTCCAAAATCTTGATTTTTCCTAGGAGCAGTGATAGGGTGGTGAGAGTCTGAAGTTTGTCCAGCAGTCGATCTTTTAGGTGACTCTCCTAGTGTTTGTATCAGTGTGTCATGCGGAGATGTCTGATAATGTGAAATCTTTATTTTTGATCATAACTTTCAGTTTCAAGTTGGTTTTCCTCAGAGCAGGACGTGTCACTGGGATTTGTTCATTGTGGTCTGAGTTCGGGAACTTGATTTCCTAAGTCTCGCAATCGACGATTGCCTTAGCGGAGGCTAAGAACGGCTTTCCTAAAATGATAGGAGACTCAGACATCCTTCCGGGGTGGTCAATGTCAAGGATAATAAAGTCCACTTTATGTTCTTTACCTCGGAAATTTACGACGACAGAAACGATCCCCCGCGGTCTTTTGGTAGATCGATCGGGTAATTGAACGATCACCCTAGTCTTTTTTAGTTGTCTGAGTTTGATTTGATCAAAGACGGACTTGGGGAGGATGTTTAATGTGGAGTCATCGTCTAATCAAACATGAGTGAATGTTGAATCCTCAATTTCACATGTGATCCGAGTCAACCGCTTGACCTTACGGCTTTTGATTTTATGATTCATCACCAAAGAACTAGCCATAGATATGACATGATATTCAGTCCTGGATCGTTTCTTGCCCGTCTTTTTAGGGTTCAGTCGACTCTTCACAAATCTCTTAAGAACGGGCACATATTCTATGGATTTGATCAATGAAAGCTCTAAGATCAGACTCTTGCAAAATGCTTCCATTTCAGAATTGTCCATTTTTTTTGAATTTTCAATTTTTTCAATTTTTTGGTATTTTCCGTAATATGATAAGTCGGGGGTTTAGAGGTCAGCGGTGGTTGTGCCTGATTGTGATGACTCAGTGGTTCGCATGATGACTGAGGTGAATTTGATTTGAAGCTTAGGTTCTCTTGAGAAGTGTGAGAAGAAGAATATCGAGACAAGGTCATGGAGATCGGAAAAGAATACCACTGTGCCGACATCTTATCAAGAGGGATGGAATGATCAACGAACCATGAATTGCTTGCAATTGCAAAGTCTTTGATGCACACAAATCAAACACAAAACAAACACGTTGATTCACCCACTCAATACTGGTGAAGGCATGTTAGGGTTCGGCCGCTTATATTTTCAATTTTAATTTAATGACAAAATAGTCTTAAAAATTAAGCGGAGCTGGTAGGTGCCGAAATATTTCACAAAGACTGTCCCGAGTTCATACAACTAGTTGCACCTACTTTCAGCCAGTATAGGTGTAAGTACGGACCGTTTAAACGGCTACCCGTGTTACTTGAGGACGGAGACTTCCACGGTGTCCTCTAAACCACCTACTCTGCTAAGGGAAGTCGGATCGTAAACGGCTACCCGAGACCCTCACTGAAAAATAGCTAACTGTTTTTAAAATCGGTAGTCTGAATGAAGCACTTCGGTTTTAGGCACTTTGCTAAGTGTGTGTTCTGGTCCTTACAGATAATGAGTGGGTTCCTCTCTACCAAACACAGATTAATTTTATGTCAATTTTATTTACAGTCGCCTTGATTAGCAGTCCCGATTTAAGATTGAGGTTGTCACTGAAGTTTATATGAGCGCAAAAATTCACGCCTAACGAACAGTCCCAATTCCTTTGAATCCAAAGTTGTAAAATTTTGAGAAAGGAGGATCGGAAAAGCCGATGCAAACGCAAATCAATGATGCATGCTTAAGAGAATGACTTACAATGAATCCTCGCGTTCTTCATGTGGGATGCAAGACAAGGAATTTAAATTACACTAAATGATATTCACAGAGGAAAACGCCCTAAGTAGATAGTTCTATTAGCAGGAAGAATTTATTTAAAAATTTGGCTAATGTTGAACGATCTATAGTGCGTATAGTTAGTGAATGTGTGGCCTAAGAATTACGAGCACAATCAAATAATTCTAATCTAGCGTATGTGCTACTAAATTCTACGTCAAGCCACAGAGAGTCCAGTACTGAATATTACAAATTAACAGGGTACAAGGAGAGAGGGACCCTGTGAATAATGCAGAAACTTAAACCTATACTAAGATCTCTCTCACAAAAATCAAAATTCAATCTTCCTTGCAAATCCTTGATGAATATCCAAAATTCCGCTCCCAGAAGTCTACAAAGAGAGAAATTGCAGTTAGTATATGGAGTAAGAGAGAAATGCAGAATAAAATGCAGGAAAAAAATGACACAAAAATTAATTTTACAAAAATAATTAAAAAAATGATTTAAAACCCTAAAATTCGTCATTACCCGGCAACGGCGCCATTTGATGAACGCGAAATCCGCCTTTTTAATAATGATGAATTGTCGTAGTATAGGAGGCAAATTCAGTTCAGCAAAAACCACAAGCCTTGAATGTTGTGGAGTATTTTTACTTGGCAAGTTTACCAAGGTCGAACACAGGGAACGGTGATTCATAGTTGTGTGGTTTAAATCAAATAAAATAATTAATTCGTGTTCGATTAATTTTTGTGTTGATGAAATAATGCAATGTAATGATGAAAATGCTATGCAAGAAAAATAAATAGAATTTATGCTCTGGATCTGTGATTTGAAACGTGTTAATTCCTTCAAAAATACGATCAATAGATTCACAAAAGTAATCACAAATCAAAATGGAACTGACGTAATGCTTCAAGTTAACAAATTTATGCTCATAATAATTTGAAGCAAAATATCTGGTCTTCAAATGCCTCCGATTCAGGTCCTCGAATATTTGACAATAATCTTAGAGGAGCTGATCTAAATTAATCCCCGGAGAAATTTAATCTATTGAGAATAATCAACTAAGGCTTAATCAGATTAAAATCCCCATCCGAATTCCAAATTCTCAAGCACCAATATGCCAAAATTGAGCCTGCATGTCAAATGAGATCCTCGAATAATAATTATCAATAAACAACCTCAAATTTGTCCACAAATTATGCTAAATTGTAGAGCATGAAATTAGTTTCAAAATGACATATTATACGCTTAAAATGGAGTTCGTATGAGAAAGATATGGTAAAATGAAGTTTCAGGGACTAAAATGTAATTAAAATAAAGTTTTCCTTCAAAATGGTCCCTTGAAGGACTTATCTGCAATTTCAGAAAGTCGGAGGGGTCCCTATGCAATTTACCTCTGGCGGGGGTCTTTCTGCATATTCTAATAGTACCAAGGGCCTTTCTGCAAATTTTCCACACTTCGCACGTGCTTCGCACGTGAGCCATCAGGTTTGGAACTGAGGCTGAGGTTGAGGCTCGGGGCAATCCGAGCCTGAGGCTCGGGTGGTGAAGCAGAGGTTCGGATGACGAGGCTGCGGCTCGGAAGGCGAGGCTCAGGCTCAGTTGCTCGAGCCTACGTGGCACGTTGGAGATGCCTCGGGGGACCCAAGCCTCGAGGCTGGGGTCGAGGCTCGGGGTGGCGTGTGGCTCGATTGGGGTCATTGGAACAAGGGTTGGCCCTTGATCCAACGGCAGCTGTTTGCTGCGCGGCGTGGGGCAGTGAAGGCTGAGCGAGCGGCGGCCGAGCGCGTGGGCGCGGCGGTAGGTGGAGGTGATGCCGTCGCTCGGTCGACACACGGCGCGAGGGCAAGCTGTCGATGGTGAGGCGGAAGTGCTCGGAGGGGGACCGGGGCGGCCGAGCTTGGGCGGCGGAGGTGCGGAGGAGCAGGGAGCTACGTCGGTAGGTGTTCATCGACTGGAGGGGATGGAGCGGGTGGTTGAAGATCGGAGGAAGGCGGAGGAGCTGGGCTCATGCGTGGGCGAACGGGGAGGAGCGGAGGAAGCCGGCTGGAGTAAGGAGTTCACCCAAAGTAGGAGCGACGGGGCCTTCTCCTGGTTATCGCCTCAGAGGTCCGGCGAAGGAAGACCTCAAGGCTTTGCTGCTCGCAAGGAGGAGCGGCGGCACAACACGGTTTGCCGTGGATCACGCCGTACAACCTACGCTGTCACCGGCTCTAGGATAAGGGCGGATATCTGTGAAGAGTGCAAGGGGAGTTGCTTTATAGGAGGGGGAGGAGGGACGTTACGCGTGATTGGGGGGCGAAGGCCGGCGGTTTTGGAAGGGGAATGGAGGTAACGGCAAGGGGGTGATTGGGGAAGAAAAGGCTGGAGAAGATGACCGGGGTCACGTGCCTAGCACGTGACCTGGGTGCGGCTGGAGAGAGAGGGAACAGCGGGGTGCCACGTGGCACGCTCGAGAGCTGCCACGTGGCACCAAAAAATTTTAGATTGTGGAGAGGGAAAAAGAGATAGAAGAAGACCTCATGTCGAAAAATTTCCTTCATGAAAGTTGTTCATCTCGACAAGATCTACAACTTCCATGAAGGACTCATGAGCAAAAGAGGTCATTTGTGAGAAGTGGTATTTTTTGTGGTTCTCCATGTGTATAGAAAACCGAATTTTTGGGATTTTATATTTTTTTGGTGGTTTTAGAGAGGATAAAAATTATAGAAAAAATACGTTAAATACAAGAAAATTAATTACACACTAATCTAATTTTTTTGGATTTTAAGTAGATAAGAAAATAGGGAAATAAAATAGAAGTCAGAAACGCACAATATTTGGACAGACTCACAACGGACACTTGGACTCGGTCAGTTTCTTAGATTTCAGTTTTACTCTGGATTTGAATTTTTATGTTTCTTAATAAAACTTTCATCAAAGAACAATAATGAAGAAGAAATATAATTAAAAGAGTTAATTAAGAATATAAAAACTGAGGTCAAAAATAGCAAAAAGTCAAAATGCGCATGAGAGGCCCAAAACCCAACTTTCACATATGAACTCCGAATTTTACGAAATTGGTCTTGTTTTGAAGGTATTTGAAAATGGAGTACTTTAAAGTGAGTAGACCAAAATCGGACACTGTATGGGGGAGATATGCTTATTTTAGTCTAATAGATGTGAAATTAGACTTTGGGATAATTTGACATTTATTGGGGTTAGTAATTTTTTGTATTTTTATTTAATAAGGTTAGTAATATCTACACAATGGAGGTGGTTTGGGGTCAATCGAAATTAGGATGAATTAATTAAAAATGTGAGAAGTTAGTGTCTTTTTGGGCTAATTTACACTTGGATTTTTAATGCAATTATGCATGATGAAATGCAGATATTATTCACACATGCATGAATTCTAATAATGCTCTATTAATGATTAATTACAAGTGAATGATGGGGAACAGAGCCTAAATAACCAACTTTAGCATGATGAATACAAGATTCATCTATGTGCTGGTTGCATATAAGGGCATATTTGTAATACGATCTCTCAAAGGGATCATACAGGTTCGGTTACTGAACCGGAAGACATGATCTCACTCATGAGATATTGGGAGAATCAAATTTCGTACACGGTCGTCTCGCTTTGGAAGCTTGACTAAATTTGTAGGTTTGATATATACTTTTGGAAAGTATATAATCAACACCTGGGTATGATATATGTTTTTGGAAAGTATATGATCGATACCAACTCCCAATAGTCAAATGAGAAACTTAATGATAAAACCCTGAAGTAGACAGTGTAAAAAAGTGATCTTGTACTTCAGGTTTATTCTGGGTCTTCCAGTATGCAGGATGTACAGGTATTAGGAATGCCTAAGGGTGATGTGATCATAAATGGTTGTATAACCATGACGCTTCCATTCCTAGGGAGTCATGAAAAGGGTATGGATTTTAGTGCCTCCTCTCAATAGAGAAGTGATCTAATTAAGGTCCAAGTGTCGGACATTGATCTGAATGTGATTCAGATGCAATGAGAAGATTAGATTTGCAGTCCTGATTTTAATCAAGCATCTATGAGAGGATCGAGATCTGGATTTGAGATATGATCTCAATATCCAAGTCACTATACGTGGAACAATACAATCGCCATGTCCTTATCTCCAAGTATCTGCGAAGAAAGCGCATTATCCTTGAAAGAGTTCAGGATAATTTCATTATTGATATATGTATCCAAGCATTGAGTAAATTGATAATTAAATGTGATTTAATTATCATGATTAATATGAATTTGATTCATATTATAAAGAAAGTTATCTTAGATAATTAAATGTGATTTGATTATCAAAGATGTGAATAATGCAAATGTGATTCATATTATTTGGGCACATGAGAATAGAGATCCAAGATGATTAAATGTGATTTAATTATCATGGATATGGATAATGTGGATAGCACTTTCCATATTAATCATATATATTATGAATGTGATTTATAATATATAAAAGAGAGCTATTTGTAATTTACAAGTGTTAATTAAATGTTAATGTGAATTGCATTCACATTGAACATTAAATTGAAAATGTAGTTTACATTTTATTTTGGATTGTGAATGTGATTCACAAATTTCTAATGGCAAGATTGCAGTATTTACAAAATAATTATGAATTATTTCTGTAGAATAATTTACAACAATTGTTGTAAAATTGGAGATACATGGAATAATGTAATTTAAGAAGATTACATTTGAGAGTCCCCTTCCATATTGGATGGAAGGGACGGCCACCAATTCCTATTAGGAAAGGGTGGCCGTCCACTCCATATACATGGAAGGAGGCACTCTCCTTTCCATTATCTCCATATGTTGTTGATTTAATTTCGGGATTTATTTATATTGATTTATCAATATATATTTAATCTAAATTAAATTAATTATTATTGGTTTTTGCCAACACAAATCTTAGCCATTAAAAGAAACACAAATCAATGAGAGCCATTGGATTTGTGTTGTCCATAGATTGAGATCCTTGGATCCCAAAATATTATAAAAGGAGAGGCACCCACTTTGCTCTTCTTTACAAACAATGAGAACATAAGTCTCTTTCTCTCTTTTTCTCTCTACATGCCCTCTCTTCTTCTCTCATGTGGCCGTCCAACATGGTTGCTCTAGAGAGGTTCTCCATCGCCACAGCGTCATCGTTATGATGCCCGATCGTTTGCTCGTGGATCTCTGTCTCCTTCGGTGTGCCACGCTTGTGAAGAAGATGTCAGATCTCGTGTGTCGAGATTAGGAGATTTGCCGCTTGGATCGTCAACATGGATTGCGAGAAGCGCGTGTTTCATCAACACGCTCGCAAGCGTCTCCTCCATCGGATCGGACTTGAGACAGGAGGTAGCTTCGTTTAGAGACTCGATCGCAACCACGCTTCTAGAGGTAATCCTATTACTTGTTTATGGTTTATACAAAATGATCCGAGAAGTGTTCTTGGATCATGTGGTTTCGTCACATGAAATTTTTTAATTTCCGCTATAGAGAGCAACTACTGTGACTAGTCATTGTCGATCGCATTCGATCTGATCCTCACGCTTCTGTGATGCGCTTAAGGATCTCCCCATATACTTCAAACACGGGTAGCCGTTTTACGGTCCGTACATACACCCATACTGGCTGAAAGTAGGTGCAACTAGTCGTAAGAATTCGGGTCAGTCTTTAAGAAAATTTTCGGCACCTAACAACTCGCTAATTTTTTTTCCAAGATTGTATTATCACCAACTAAAATTGAAAAGATAATTACCGAACTCTTGCAGCTTCATTCTGTGAGTTGGTGAACCTAGGGTTTGATTAGTGTGCATGAACCGATTTCAAAGATCAAAAGCCACACACTTGTGCCATCAATCTCCTTTCTTGATTTGAAACAGATCCATTATGTCAACCAACAAACCTCCTTCGAAAAACATGGAACTTTTATCCAAGTACCCTCCAGATCCGTATCATGAAAATGAATTCGTCTTGGTCAACCCAAATTGCCATTCATTTCAGCTCTTTCAAAAATGACGGAACATTTATCCAAGAATCCATCAGAGCTATATTATGAAAATGAATTTGTCTCGGTTAGGCCCAAATCGATCAAATCCTCTTCTTTCAATAATCCTCCAACATTTGAGGGAGATTTTCACTCTCTAATGAATCTGATCCCCTTATTGAATTCCAAGCCATTCTACTCGAATCATCCGACCACACATGATCAGTTATCATCCTGGACTAAACCGTCTTATTCTCGGTTTCTCGTCAAAACTAATGAACCATTTCAAGATCGAATCACTTTCGAGTCTCATGACTGGCCGAGAAACCAAACGTGATCACACCAGATGGAGAGGCACACAGCTAATGATCAACGAGGTTGGATTGACCATAATAACCAAATCCCTATTAACCAATCTGAGTATCACTCCTTTGATCAGCCTATACATACAGAGGACCAAACAGATGATATCGACACATATGAACCCTGTATGACTCCATTGTTCGGGGATACAATCAATCATAACCATTGAAGTTGGCTCTACTCAAACCAACATTGCATGCCTGACTCACGGCATGCTAAGTATGAGACCTACATATTCTCGCAAAATCCTTCCACTGAGCAGACTCCTTCCATAATTTTTGAGGAGAAAATTTCAGAAAATAACAATTATATATTGGATAATCAAAGAGAATTCCTCTCAGCTCATACAGAAAATTGGAAGAGGAAATGACAGGATCAAAAATTCAAAAACAAGAACACACTCCGACTGCTCCCATGATTAATCATGAACAGAATTTTGAGGATGATATTTCAAGGATAAAAAAGAGATTCGATTCAATGGAGGATAGATTTAGAAAGTTTGCCGACCGACTCATTTCACTCTTTGGTAACTCAGATATAAAAATGAATGAGGAAAAGATTAGATCTCATGTTGAAAATTTTGAGGATATTCAAAAACTTAGAGAATATGTTCACCCTAGGGACGACTCTGACAGCGACACTTTTACATATTACTCCCCTAGGGATGACTATGTCTCTGACCCTTACTCGGAACATCAAAGCCCCTGCTCATCTATGGAAAACACCACGTCCACACACCACGTAGAAAATACCAAAAAAATTGAAATATTCAAAAACACCAAACAATCGAAAATCCAGAAAAAATCATAAAAATTGAGACTGGAGAAGATCTAAAGAATTTTGATCCTGTTGTTCAGGAAGCACTGGAGAAAAGATTAATTTTTGAACTTCCCTTTATACATGCCATTGAACACTTCCCCAACTTTAAAGGATTTGTAATGGACAAACTACTAATAAAAAAGTCGGGCAGGATAAGAACAAAGACTGAAAGACATATCTTGTCAATGGCCTCCTCCTTGGTGTTGAGGAGAAAAACCAAGAGCCGCAGAGTGAAGCGGTTACCCAAATTTGACTGTGGAATCAAAGACACGATGTTTACCCATGCTCGAATTGATGACGATTCACCAATTAATATCCTCCCGACCTTTGTATTTCACGAACTCAAACTCGAACCTATCAGGAAGATATGAGAGATCGTTCAATTGGCTGACCGATTGATAAAGCGATCAAGAGGAGCCATTTTTGTCATCATACATTCCAAGGTGCTCCGCTCAAAGTAGACTTCACGATCATTAATATTGAGCATCAAGGAGAATTCACCCAGTCTACAATTATTCTCAGAAAGCCATTCTTAGCACTGGCTAAGGCAATTATTGAGTGTGACACTCGGGAAATCAATTTTACAGCATTGGAAGCACTTTGATCTCACCAAATCTTTCAGGAACCATGATTTTCTGAGGCAACCCATGAAGACTTCGACAGCCGTAACCATCAAGCGGTAGAAGAGCCCTACCCTGTTACCACATCTGAGATAGCGGTTGTTGATGAGACTATTGGTTTAGAGACTATCCCTCCTATTCCATTCTCAGATGCTCTTACCATGGAAAATCAAATATATGACTCATATGATCCTGAGACTTATGCATGGGCGCACCTTGAGTCAACCTATTCTGACTACCTTGATCAAATCGACTCGACACAGGAATGCTCCAACATCAAATCAATTGAGAACGAACATGCCGAGACTCTCCCAACTATTTCAATTCTTGCGGATCTCACAATAGAAAAGTGTTTCTTATATGATCCTGAGACATATGCATGGGCTAACATTAGGTCAACCTACTCTGAATACCTTGACCAAATCATTCCAACGCAGGAGTGCACCAACATTAAGAAGACTAAGAACAAACACGCAGGACGAACACCGACTAAGGAGAAAAATTTCAACGGTTATTCATTTGGAGCCTCAAGTGGACCAACACCTTCACAAAACAAAATGACTGCTCCTTCATCTAAAAAGAAAGTCGCCTTTGACCTTATGGAAGAGGAATCATCTAATGATCCCTCAACATGTCCAGAAAAGGTAATCTACATGAGTGAGGTCTGTTTGGGTGTTCTAAAACCATATCTTTGCAAGGATCCAAACTTCAATTCTCGTTGGACGACTCCCGTTCCTCACTATTATTCATCCAAAACCGATTCTTCGGGTCTCATCAAATACATTGGAAAATTTTCTTATGGGCTGATTGAGACTGGTGCTTCAGAGTATTCATCCAAGGACGAATTGCTTGATCCTAATAAGGAACGAAATCTGCGAAAACAACTGAAGAAGCAACTAAAAGACAATAATATCTAGAGTGCCTCTACTTTCAAATACTATTCCTTTGAGGATAACTCCGATGGTGGTTATCTTTCATCTGACTCATACGTATCATCTACTATCCAGCATGCTTTCTATGAGGATAACACTGATAATAGTTGGGAATCATATGCTTCATCTCCTTCTCATCATTACGATATCCCATCACAGGCTCACAAAAAGATCGATCGAAAACCGCCTTAATCATCGTCTACCCACCCTCCCTCCCGACCACATCGGTATCCTTGTACATCTTCTTCCTTTACTTAGGCCAAGGCCTAAGTATAGGGGGGTGGGGGAGGGACCGATGCCATTTGTACATACCATTCTCCCCATCTCACGATCGCCACATTTCCACCCTTCTTCATACTTAGACTGACCAGAGCCTAAGTATATGGGTAACCGATGCTCATCTGTATATACTCACCTCATTCACATATCCCGATCGCCTCATTCTCTCTCTTCTTCTATACTTATATTGTTCACAGTCTAAGTATAGGGGGGTGGGCCGATCTATCTTTTTCTTTTCTTTCACTCTCTTATGCTTAGCCCGAGCTATATCTTCTTTATGCTTCTTGTTCTGAGGACACAACACTGACTAAGTATAGGGGGTGTATATATATCGTGTATATATTTTACCCATATCTCGTACTTTCACATAAGTCTATATGTATTTACGGGGTGGGTAACTAACTTGAAAAAATAAAAAAATAACAAAAAAATAACAAAAATAATAAAAAGAAAAAGAAAAAGAGTTTTGTTACTAACACTGACTATGCCCAACCCAAAATATTTGAAAAAAATGGCTTCTTATTCATTTTTGCATAAAAAAACTTTTCCAAAAAAATCGTTGCAGTAGAAAATATTCAAAAAAGGAAAAAAAAGAAAGAAAGAAAATCAAGAGTCACAAAAAAATATGGGTATGTATTTCACACACCTGCACTTCATCCAGCATTACATTCATTTGCATCTGTGAAAAGTCCTTGGGTTCTAAAACGAGTTATGATCAGAAACCAAGAGTGGTCTGGACTTGACCTTAATCCACCTAATTTTCAGAGGAACTTCACCGAGAAATAGGATTTTAGAAGCTTCCGATCTTTGACTTAATTCTTCGAGTTCAACATGATAATGTGCAACGTTTGACTCTTAGTGTCTAACCTGGTCTCTTCATTTTGGGTACTACTCTGGAATAAGGAATTAATTTGTACTCTCGCACTATGCACTTATCTCAACTCAGAAAGGGTGTTGGAAGACTGTGTGAGTTTCTTTTCTGGTATCTTGGAAATCTAAAGACCGGAGTACGGGTTGAAATAAAGCTTCAGAAAAGGGATGGACGGCTGAGCACAATTTTTCTCTAAGACCCCAAAACATATATGGAAAAAAAAGACTCTATATCCGTAGGGGCACAACAAGATCCAAGCGGAACCACAAAAAATCCAAATACAAAGAAGCATTCTACCAAAAATATCTGACCAAAAAGGTCCAAGCTTCTAGAAAACCTGCAAATCTTGGTGGAGACTCGACTACACTGGCCATCTTACAAGGAGAGGTGACTACACTGGCCACTCTCCAATTCTTTTCTCCTTCTAACTTCTCCCTCATTTCGATTGTGAACACAGTGCAACAGACCTTAGAAGGAAATACCTGACTCCCCGAGGATGAGTTACTGGAGAGGAGGTTTGCATGGTAGTCTAGCATTCTAGATGAGAAGAGATAAAACTTTTCACACATATGAGTCGATTGTTCAATGTTCATAGGGTATGCTTTGAGAAGAGGATCGATCTAAGATGACTTCTGAGCCGAAACCGTAACAATGATGGGTAGAACAGGAAGGCTGTTGATTTTAAAATCCTAAGTCTCACAAATGTTCCGCCAAACTAATAATTCGAAGGTCGAGTCTAGTTTTATTTTCACCTTCAGCTCATGGTCTTCGTATGGAATCCAATCTCATTTCACCTCATGGCATTTCTTTTGATGCTCAGGGACGAGCATGGTGTAAGTATAGGGGGATGATGAATCTCAGATTCATCACTCTAAAAGTCATTAATTAAGCTCTAATCCCTAAAAATCATTGGCATTTCTTCATTTATTCTGCATAATTATCATTCATGCATGTTTTGATCAGAATTGTATTTTATCACTTATTTTTGCACAAAATAAGAAGCCAAAAATCCTAGTAAAATTGACCTGTAAATAGCCTAAATTCTCCATTTTTTAACTAATTCATGCTAACTCCAATTGACCTGAAACCACCTCCACTCTATACATATCACTAACAAGAATAAATGAAAAATACAAAAAATCACTAACCTAAATAAGTGGACCAAAAACTCAAACCCTATCTAGGATTTTCGGGCTAAAACCTTGATATCTTCCCCATCCAGTGTCTGATTTGATCTACTCACTTTTGAACTAATGTGCATTCAATTATCTTCAAAACAAGAATAAGTTCAAGTGAAACGGAGCTCATATGTGAAAGTTGGGTTTTGGGACTCTTTTGTACATTTTGTATTTAAGCAATTTTTGACCTATTATTTTATGTACATAATTGACTCATTTTATTCTATTTCTTTTTCATTTGTCTTCTTTGATGAAAGTTTTATTAAATTGCGCTAAAATCCAAATCCAAACTAAGCTTGAAATGAAAGAAACTAACTAAGTCCGAGTCTTCACTAACTGTCTGTACAAAATTTGTCTTTTCCGTATTTTATTTTATTTCTTCTTTTTCTTACTTCTTAAAAATCCAAAAAAAAGATTAATTTGTATATATTTATCTTTGATTTTATCATATTTTTCCGGATTTTTTATCTGGTTTAAAAATAATAAAAAATTTATAAAATCCAAAAATCAAGGTATTCTATGTACATGGGATACACCAAAAATATCACTTTGTGCAATTGATCGATTTTGGTTTCGGTGTCTTCATGAAAATTGTAGACAAGCAACTTTCGTGAAGAAACTTTTTCGATCCGAGGTCACTTACTATTTTTTAAGTATTTATCTTTCTATTTTTTTCTGGTTTTTGTGGGGCTGACACGTGGCCGCTCCTGGAGCCGTCGTGTGTCACCTATTTTTGGATTTTATTTTTATTCATTTTTATATAAAAAATTTATTAATTAAACCATCGCACGTGCAGCACACGTGCCGACCACGCACGCGCATTGCACGTCCTCCGCCACCTCCTCACTAGCCGCCACGTGGCGTGACCTGGGCCGCCCGATCTAGGCCGATCGGACGGTCCCAGGACCGTCACCTTCCTTCCACCTTTCCCAATTCGCAACGGCGCCGCTCTCCCCCCCCCCCCCAATTTCTCCGCCGCCACGTGTCACCCATTTTTGGATTTTATTTTCATTCATTTTTATATAAAAATTATTAATTAAACCCCATCGCGCGTGCAGCGCACGTGCCGACCACGCACGCTCATTGCACGTGCTCCGCCAGCTCCCCACTAGCCGCCACGTGGCGTGACCTGGGCCGCCCGCTCTTGGCCGATCGAACAGTCCCAGGACCGTCACCTTCCTTCCACATTTCCCAATTCGCAGCAGCGCCCCCCCCCCCCCCAGTTTCGTCGCCGCGATTTTCTCCTCCAAACTCATGCAGCTGCGCATCTCGTCTACTCCGCCCTTCTCCAATCACATCGCCGACCACCCCAATCGCATTTCTCCATCAATCGATCAGTCTCACGATTCCCAAATCTTGTCCTCCCTGTCATTGGACCTTCCATAGTTGGTGTCCATCTCTGAAGCCCTATAAAACCAACGTGCCACCCCTCTCCGATTCACGCAACGGAGGGCAACGACTCATGTGGTGACAGCACCTCAAAGCCACTCCCCTCCGCCACGGCGAGATCCGAGGTCGAACACCTCATCGCAGTCCAGTCCTTGGATTACTGCTTTGCTCCGGCCAGCCGTCGAGCCTACACCAACATTCTTCTCCGACAACAACGCCTACGTCCAGAGCTTCTTCAAGAATCGCCACCGACGTTCATCCACACTTTCTACATCGACCACCTTCAACGCCAATGACCGCCACCTCTCTCCGGGCTTCATCTCCGATGTCGCCTCAAGCTCATCTCCAACACCGCAGCTCCACTTCAGGAGGGCAATGTCAACCTTCAAGAGATCACTTCCACATAACCAGTTGTCTTCGTCGCTGGAAGCACCATCTAGTGAAGACCTCGCCCAGCTACGGTCCCCCTTCCGCTCTGCCTCGTCGCCGGGCAGTGGGCCCGATACCCTCCCCGCGTATGAGGCACGTGACGGGAGGGGACAATTTCATCGACGCCCCTGAAAGTTGTCGAATTTACATCGAAGACCCACGGGTCACGTGCTAAGCACGTGATCGTGTGGGAAAATTGTAGAAGACCCCTGGATTATCTTCTATTTGCACAGGAGCCCCCCAACCAGAGGTCACGTGCTATGCACGTGACCCTCTGGAGATTTTCCAGGAGCCCCCCTAACTTCTGGTAATTACAAGTGAGTCCTTCTTATATTTATTTAATTATTGTAATATTGCAGAAATAACCATGTGTCCCCCCTTAATTTTAGAATATCTACATTGCATTATTTTATTTATCAAAAATTGGAATTTTGTTCTACAACTAATTCTCTACATTATGACATATGTTTGACATTTTTTTGATCAGTGGTTAAATATTAATTAATTGTTTTGTGGAAAATTGCATATTTTTCCCATTTTGTGCTTGAATATTCATAAGTAATTAACTGTTGCTCTAAATATTGCCCAAAATTCGTACATTGTAGAATTAATTGTATGTTACATCATGCCCAAAAAGAATTACATTTGCATGCATCATTTGCCTTCTAAAACTCATTTTGCATATTTCGACATTTGATTTTTAATAGATATTAAATCGCATATTTTCAAGGTTTAGGATTTTCTTAGATCCAATACCTAGTGGCAAATCTTGGATAATTTTATCTCTTGAAAATAAATAGATTTAATATTTATTATAATTAAATATTGAAATTCATATCTCTTACATTGATTAAATCAAAAAATATTTATCTTGCATCCAAAAATATTAAAAAAATTAAAGTGCATTAATTTTATCGTAATTGTCATCTTGGCCAAGTTTCATATTTTTCGGACATCGTTTGATTGCTAATCATTTTCTACTCCTTTAAACGGTCAAAGTTGCATTTCGCATCCCAAAATTGCATTAAACATTACAAAAAAAACACCTCGAAAACCGTATACGAACTTCGATAGACAAAATTTCTAATTTGTTCCTTTGCCTCCTTGAGTTCAACCTTGGGACTTGCCCAAGTAAAATAAACATAAAACCGCATTGATTAAAATCGACTAAATTGCATGTGGTTATTTCTTGACCGATTCCGATTGCCCGCCTACAACGAAACGACACATATTTTTAAACGAACGATAATTCAGGACATTTAAGAAGGGAAATTCGCGACTCACCAATGACCCTAAACCTCGAAACCTAGGCCTCTCGATGATTAGGTCGACAACGAATAAAGTAGGGGGAGATAAGCGCTGAAAAGAATAAAAATCTCTTTTTATTTATTCATTCTTTATTCATTTTAGGACTATTTTATTTTTCCACTTTTTATACCACAAATAAAGAATCTTAGAACATGAAAGTTGTAGATAATTAAATATAGAAAATTACAAAATTTATTTCATACAGAAATAATGTACAAAATAAAAGATACAATCTAAATAAGTTTCCAAAATCCCAACTTCCCAGACCCATATATCTCAAATAAAAACTCAAAATATATCAAATCACTTTTAATTGCGTATAACTTTTAATAAGCTATTTAATGAAGGTGGTTTCATATTTTTTGGAGTTAATATGTGAAAGTTAGGTTTTGGACCCCAATTATATAATATACCTGATTAAAATGTTCATTTTATTTATTATTTATTATTTTTAGAATTTTATATTTTTATATTTTTGTAAATAATATTTATCATATTTGTACATATTAAGACAAGAATAAAATAATAAAGAAAATATTAAAATAAAATATGTATATAAAATGCATAGGTAAAATACCTATACTTTTACATGTATAATTAATACATTCATTTAATTAAGTGTATATACTATATCAGAAAAATATAATAAAAATATATTTTTATTCCTAAAAAAAATTTAAAAATATATAAAATAATAAATTAAAATAATAAAATTAAAAATATAAAATAAAAATAAGATACGTGAATACATAGATAAATATACATATATATCACCCCTAAACATTAACTCTTAATTATAATCCTCTAAAAAATAATTAAAAATCATAATAAATTAATCTAGAAAAAATAAATATTTTTCATTTTATAACTTAAAATTAATAAATATTATTTTATTTTTTATTGATTTTTTAATTATTTTCCAGGAGGTTTTTCCTGGTTCGTCCACATGGACCAACCAGGTGTCGAGGAGAGTTGACCGTGGGTCAACCCTCTGACTCCCCCTCCTGCGCGTCTGACACCTCATTTCTCGCCCACTTCGTTGATTTTTGGAGGTCGGGCCTTTCACCATTTCGCCTTCAGCCCTTCTTGACTTTTTCTCCCCGTACATCGATGATACACGCCGACATCTTTCCTAAGGGAATGGATCATTATATCGCAATCTATCCTTCGATCTTTGAGTCACCTCGTCACTTGTACATAAGACCATCCCCGACTTACCTTGATTTTTTGAATCTCCTTGATCTTCGTTTTGGCTCTCTTTCTTTGTGATCCGGATTGACGTTGGTGACAGGATCATCTCTAACTCCTTGGGGGCGAGCTAAGGCGAGCCAAGGAGCTCTTCCACCATCTCCGGCCAAGGTTGGTCGTTGAGAACCTGCTTCACAGCTCTACACTGTTTGAGGTCAATTTTTCTTCATTTTTTATCATTTTTCATCCCTAAGTTAATCCCTTGCACTGTTCTTATTCATTAATCGCCTAACCCCCCTTGTTGCCATTCACCGGAGCTCTGCTCCGGCAAATTTCCATCCACGCCATTCACTGTCCACACCACCCTGCGTTAGGGTCGAGGCACTTTGCCCTCGACCCCTTGATTTTTTTGCAGGTCTAGGACTTTTGGTTGCATCTGGAGCTCGTTTTAAAGGCCGGTGGAGGTACCGAGAGCCTCATAGCTCCGATGACCTCGTGTGTGCCTTCCGGACGATGCTGGAGATTTTTGTAGTGGCCATCACTTAGTGGACCCCCGCACGAACGTCGGGCGCCATTTTGGAGCAGAAAGGAGCGTCAGAGAGGGGAGGTTTACCCGGTGGAAGATCGCTTCGCCGACGGTTCTTCCTAGTTTGTCATCCCTTCTCCGCCGTCGTCAGATCTACGCCCGTTCTTCTTGGGCTTTATCAACCATCCGATCTGAGCGTGTGTCAGCCGTTGATCTCCAGAGCACGTTATGATCTTGGACGTCGCTATGAAGGGGAATCGGCGTGCGTAGTATAGACACGTGGCTTAAGTAGGCGCTATCAACCGTCTGATCCGCACCGCTGGGTATTTTGCATTTTTAGCCCAAGTAGTTTTTGTTATTTATTTATTAATCTTTAAACTTTCATTTGTTATATACTAAGTTTTGTAATATTTACGTTCAGCCTCCTAGACTTCTGTTTATTGCTATTCTATCCTCTGCCACATCACCTCATGTGTCTGGCGCGTGTGAGGTGCGGGCATTTTGCGAGGGGACCCTCATAATTTTGGCAATTTCTGATTGATCCAGTAATTTTTAAATTGCTTTATAAATTTTTGGAGAAATTGCACTTTGGCCTTGGAACTTTATGCTATTTACATTAATACCCCTGCTAGTATTGCATTTTCTCTTTGTTGTTTGTATTTATTTTAAATAGCAATTAAACTTGAAAAATTCTCAAAAAATAGTTGTAGCTTCTTAATTGCATACACTTTCAGGTACAAATTTTAGTTTACAATTTTAGGCCTTTTTATTATTTATTAAAAATCAAAACATCTCTTTTATCCATATTTGCAATAGAAAACCCATAAAATATAAAAAAATTTTGAAAAATGCCCAAAAAAATAAATTTCTGTTATTTATGTATTTTTAACCTTCAGACTAAAAATCATTAAAAAAATACAAAAAAACTCCAAAAAATAAAAAGACCCTAAAACCTTTTATAAAAAAATAAAAAGTCCCAAAAATATATGTTCTGTCTTTGAATTTTCTTTACATTATTATCTTTATTTTAAAATTAAGTTGGAGAAATTTTGGATTCTATTTTCTATTTTTAATCTCCACTTTAATTTCTAATATTTATTTTATTCCATGTTTGATGGTGTTTTTTACTTTAAAGATATATAAAAATTAGCAAAAAATCCTAAAAAAATAACAAAAAAGTAAAAAATTATTGAAAACCTAGAAATATTTTATTTTCTTATTTTTAATTATTTTGTGAATTTTTATATCAAACCTAGCCTACATTGTATATATATTCCATATATTTATATACTTTAAAAGAAAAAGAATTAAAAATATATAAAAATATATAAAAAGAAAATATAAAAATACTACAAAATTTAAAATCCAAAAATATAAAAAAAATAAAACCCCACATAAAAAACATAGATAAATATCCCACAATCAGCTTTGTGAATTAATTTGCGCAGTCTAGTCGTTTGCTCCCTATGTTCGACACTCTACATACTTGAACAATATACACATTTTGTAGAGTTAAATAAAATAAATTTTAACTCCACATAGCTTTTTATTGATTAATTATCATTGTGGGTTAATTTTAGATTAATTCAGATTTCTTGTGGGTCGCCACAACGATTGTGTCTCCGCCCTATGTGAAACATATTTTAGACCTGCAAAAAACCGCAATTATCAAAATGGAACTTCTCTTCTTATATTTCAGTTTTTAAACCTCTCCATGAACAGGATGAAGGGTATAATGTCAGCTTATATCCCTGTATTTCAGTTTTCTGAACTTGTCTTCTTATTTGGTATCATCAATATCCAACTTTTGATCTGGATGGAGTAAATGAAATGTTGACGAATATTAATGGAGCTTTATGCATGCAATCCATAAATACCCCTTATAAGCCTACAATAGATATCCCCACTACCTCCCCACTATTTTTAGCATGCAAATTCTAGATTTTTAAAACATCAAAATCTGTAGCATGTGGTGATATGAAAATAGGTCTATTAGCATGCAATTCACCGCGAAATTGCCATCTTTTGAGCATAATAAATAGCTAATCAGTGGTCTGAGTTGTATATCAATTACTGCTATCCCCACCCCCAAATTTATGTATTCTATAAAAGAATCTACATCTAATAGTTGTTTGAAATTTTAGTCTCAATTGCATGCCATTCTCCCCCAATTTCTTATCTTAAAACTACGAGATTAGGATCTAATCGATAGATCTAAAATTTAGTCAATTCCATTCATTCATCAATTAATTTCTTAAAGAATTAGA
Source organism: Ottelia alismoides (assembly GCA_037367405.1). Classification (NCBI taxonomy): domain Eukaryota; kingdom Viridiplantae; phylum Streptophyta; class Magnoliopsida; order Alismatales; family Hydrocharitaceae; genus Ottelia; species Ottelia alismoides. Next base: position 326,235 of record JAZKJV010008528.1, read on the forward strand.
AGAGGGAAATATTTTTAGGATAATTTTCATGAATGACAGCAAGGAGGGGCTGGACTGTAGCTTAGGGATCTCCAATGTTTAGAGATCAACTGCATGCAGCAGTAGCTCCAAGAGTTTCTTGGATTTGGAGCAGCTCCAAGAGCTCCAGAGGGATTCCAAGCCTTAAATTATTATTGGAAATTGATCTCCAGCAGCTAGAATGAAGGTTGCAAGGCTGCAGCAACAGATGCAAAGGGGAGGCTCCAGCAGCTGCTGCAGCTGAAGGAGCAGCAACAGCAGCACCTAGAATATTGGTCAGCAGCTGCTTTACTACAAATAGCAGCAGCAAACACCTGCAGGATGCAAGAGGAGTAGCAACAGCATGGAGGGAGGAGTTGCAGCTCCAATTCTCAATAGATATTAGGGGAGAAAGGGGGCTTCATGGTGGAGATTTGAAGGGGAATTTGGGAGAATTAAAAGGGGAGTTTTTGTGATATAAATAAGGAGAGAGAGAGAGAGAGGTGGTCTTGTGCTGCCAAGAGTAAAGTTACTTAGGGCCAAGTATTGGGACAGTAGCTGCTATCTTGGAAATTTTGTATTTTTTTAAACTTTCCTTCTCTCTTATTTGGAATACCAAAGTCATCCATATTTGCACCTCAGATCTCTGATTCCCCTGTACAATATCTCATTTTGATCGTCTGTGTGATGATCAAACGATATAAATTTTAAACTTTTGTGATCCAAGATGGATACAGAAATTGACGAAATACGGTCTTGATTCTTGATCAAAATTTTGTGATTTAAATAATCAAACAACCTCCGATTGATGAATGGTCAGTTTTATTGGTCTTATTTTGTCGAGATGAAATTTATGATGGTCATGGAATATTTTTACGATTTCTAATTGCGTTGTAGCTTTTCTTGCGGCATGCTTCACAATGCAATTGATTTTGGATTGATTGATCACAAATAAATTTTTTATTTACGATCTCTAAATTGATTCGTATCATTTAGTATTGATCGATAGTTTTATCGAATCATATGGACCCTAATCGGGTTGGGTTCGATTTCGGATTCGGGTGATTCGGATACAGATGTTACAATTATAAAAACCTCAAAGGGAGTCTTGTCCTTGAGAGCCAGTTCAATGTCATTATGTGTTTTATCTGAATTTCATCTTGCCAAAATCCTCAAAAGATTTTGAACCCATAAAAACCTCAAAGGAAAAGTAAGCCATATTCTTTCAATAAGTATATAATTAAATGGACTTGTTTTGACAATTACCTGAAAAGAGTTGCGGGAAACGTACCTACATGTCATCTTCAGTCTCCCATATCGCCTCTTCGACACCATGTCAGTGCCATATCACCTTTACTGGGGGTCTCTTTGCTATGAAGCTCCTTCACAGCACTATTGAGTATCTACACTGGCCTATCCTCGTATGTCAAGTAGGGCTCCACATCAACATTCTCATAGTTGACGACGTGTCAAGGGTCGTGCATGAACTTCCTTAGGTTGGATATATAAAATACATCATGTCTAGATAATAGGTATTGAGGAAGGGATACTCGATAGGCACCTTCCTTATACGAGCAATGATCTCACGGTCCCACATATCGTGGCACGAACTTGCCAAGAACACCAAATCTATGTACTCCCTTCATGGGAGATACTCGTAAAAACACCTAATACCCCACCTGTATTTACAGGAATTTCTATCAGTGTGAAAGATTAAATTGAATATCAATAAGTTATTTTTGAAAATGGATGAAGAGAAGATGATTGGATTAGCTAAAACTCCATGATCTGCATAGTTCTTCTGGTACATCTGTGCCATCAGAAGCTTTCGCCTCACAAGATCAACAACCCTCGTAGTCTCCTCTAAGAGATCTATGGATTAAAGAGCGTGATCGTCCTCACGCCAACTGAGAGGCATGAGGCATCTTCTCCCGTATAGGGCTTCGAATGGTGCCATGTCAATACTGGAATGATGGTTGTTTTTGTTGTACGTGAATTCTACCAATGGCAGGTGGTCCTTCTGGACCCTTTCCACTCTAGAGTGCATGCACATAGTAAATCCTCAAGTGTCTAAATGGTGTGTTGATCTGTCCATTAGACTATGAATGGTATGCGGAACTCATCTTCAGCTCTATTTGTAGTGCTGACCTGAACTGGTGCCAGTAGTGAGATGTAAACCTCGAGTCTCTGTAAGAAACCACCTCAAGTGGTATAGCATGAAGCAGATAATGTTCTGCACATATAACCTGGCCAACCTGGATGGTGTGTAGGTGTTGAGCATGGTTTTCTTGAGGACGGAAATTATTGGTAAATATAGTGTCATTGCTATCCCCAAAAATCCCGTGACAAACAAACAAATATTTTTTATTTTTTTGCTACTAATTAACCTGTATAGCGGACAGAGTCGAACTCAGGGAGGCTAAAATCCCGAAGGTTATTCAATTAATCAGAAATTAATTAAGAGAAAATAGAAATTAAAAAAAAGGATATAGAAATTCTTTTTTTATTTTTTATTTTATTTTTTTATTTTTTAATGATCCTGCAAAATAAACGTTAGAGAAAAAGAAACAAAATTTTTTTATTATTTATTTGCAAATAAAAAAATGAATGAGGATCCAGCGGACATGAGAAATTTGAATCCGATCTCCGGCCACCGTACGCGGCCAGAGTTGAGAGATCGTGGACGATAGAAATTGAATGCAGGGAGATCGAGAGAATGAGATGAAAACTGGAGATCGATGGCAAATCAAAAACACAACGGATTTTAAGATCTAGATAAAAAATGACAACGAGATAAAAATGCAAGAAATAAACTATGATTAACCTAGATAAAAATAAGAAAAATGTGGATCTCACCTTAGGAGCGGAAAAGGACCATGATCGCCTCGACAAGGCCGACTCGTTGTCACCGGACGGCTTGGAGACTAGGCAACTTCCTCGATGAAATTTTCTCTCAGAGATCAGGCTTCTCTCTCTAAAGATTGATCAAGTTGAAATGAGGGAGAAGGAGCCATACAAATAGAAAGATAGAATGAAATTTAAATTTTTGGATTTTTTTGGATAAAGAGATAAGATAGATGAAAATTGAAATGAATTTTTGAATTTTTTTGGTGGAAGAGATAATGAGATAAAGTAAAAGAGATAAAACTATTTACAAATTTATCTTTTTTTTATTTTCGTCACTTTATTTATTTGAATTAAATAATGTTATTTTTTTATTTTTTTACGGAGGTTAATTAAAAATAGCAACTATATACATATACAATATACATATATGACATTATATACAAGGGTAAATGAGGAAATTAGCTTTTTTGTTTAAAAAAATTTATTATTTTTATTTTTTTAAAAATTAGTAAGACTAATTTACAAATACAATATGCACAAAATACATGGGAAAATTGCACAAAACACCCCAGAAAACCGATTTTTCAACCGTAACTCCAAAAATTATGAAAATACAGCCATTTTAAAGATAATTTAATTTCGAATCCAATGGAAGTGAGATTGATTCAATTTGATCTTATATGGAGCCGAAATTGGTCTTTCAATTAGTGCTTAGTGGCTTTTTCCAAGTGTGGTTATTTTTATTCTGTACATGATTTAATTGTGCAATTATTTTTATTAATTAGAACACATTTTTATTTACAACTTTGGTTTTGAACGTTATTTGATTTGAGGTCAATTAAGGCACAAATAAATTAGTGTTAGTTTTTCACAGATATACACAAAATAAGTGAGAAGTATTTACAACAACACACACATTTTATTGATTTTCTGCTTAAGGACCCTTATCTCCCCCTACTTTATTCTTGGTCGATCAGGTCAAGTCTTGACCTTCTCTCGGGGTTCGGGTCAGCCTGTATATAGTCTTCCTTTTTTATTTTCTTTTCTTTTTTTCCTTTCTTTCTTTATTTATTTATTTATTTTAGGTTAAAATTAGTAAGAAGTGTACAATATTTACACAAATGCAAGTTAATAAGAATATGGAGTTAGTGTTATATGCAGGTGTTGTATAAGGGATTTTAAGCTAAAAAATGAATCGCAGATTCGTCATCCCCCTATGCTTTACCTTTGCTAATCCCTTAGCAAACACTTATTTGAAAGAATAAGTGAAGAAAAAGAAAAAGAAAGGGAAAATAAAGAAAGTAGGACAATATTGAGTAAAATTGTATTTTGGAGCTCTGTCGGACCTTTGGATTATTGGTGTGTCGGAACTTCTGTGAGACTTAGAATTTTAAAATCAACAGCCTTCAAGTTCTACACATCATTATCACAGTTTCAGCTCAGAAGTCAATTTAGTCCTCTTCCCAAAGCACACCCTATGAACATTGAACAATCGACTCATGTGTGTGAAAGGTTTTAGCTCTTCCCATCCAGAATGTCGGACTACCATGCAAATCTCCTCTCCAGTGACTCGTCCTCGGGGAGTCAGGTATTTCCTTCTAAGGTATGTCGTGTTGTGTTCACAATCGAATTGTGGGAGAAGTTAGAAGAAGGAGAAAAGAACTGGCAGGTGGCCAGTGTAGTCACCTCTCCTTGTGAAGCTGGCCAGTGTAGCCGAGTCTCCACTAAGATCTGTAGGTTTTCTTGAAGCTTGGACCTTTTTGGTCAGATATTTATTTGGTAGTGGCTTCTTTGTATTTGGATTTATGGTGGTTCTACTTGGATCTTGTTGTGCCCCTACGGATATAGAATCTTTTTATTTCCGTACATGTTTTGGGGTCTTAGAAAAAAATTGTGCCCAGTCGTCCATCCCTTTTCCGGAGCTTTATTTCTTCCAACATCCCGTCTGAGTTGAGCTAAGTGCATAGTGCGAGAGTACAAATTGATTCCTTATTCCAGAGTTATATCCAGAATGAAGAGACCAGGTTAGACACTAAGAGTCAAACGTTGCACATTGTCATGTGGAACTCAAAGAATTAAGTCAAAGACCCGAAGATTCTAAAATCCTATTTCTCGGTGAAGTTCCTCTGAGAATTAGGTGGATTAAGGTCCAACTAAGCTCCATTCTTCAATTTTATTCCAGACATAGTTTAAATATCAATACTATCCTGAAAAATGCACATGCAAATGCAAAATATGAACAATGCAGAGAGAGTTTTTTTTTTGAAAAGAAATGATGCACATGTGAAAAGAACATTTTTAAATAATTTTCTAATTTTGAACTTTTTACGGATTTTTGGAGGAAAAAAGATGTGAAAGAAAGGTTTTTTTTAATTATGCAATTTTTTTATAGATTTTTGGTTTTGTAGTTTTTTTTAGGAAAAAGGGTTAGTGAAATATATACAAGTATATATAAGATTTTTTTTGTTTTGTTTTTTTTGTTTTGTTTTTTTGTTTTGTTTTTTTATTTTTGTTGATTTTTTTGTTTTGATTTTTTTGATTTTTTTGTTTTGTGTTTTTTTGTGTTTTTTACACACGTGGATTTTACAAAATTATACACATAAACCCCCAAATAAACGTACCTAAAAGTACGAGTTATGTCTAAAGTATATTTACAATATATACGACACTCCCCTATACTTAGCTCGAACTATGTCCTCGTAGTGATCAGAGAGCGAAAAAGGAAGACATAACTCGTGCTAAGTATAGAAAAGTGAAAAGACTCCCATGCTATGATTAAAAGAAAAGATAAAAAGAAGAGAAGTTGGTGATCCCCCCTTATACTTAGGATGAAGTAATCCTAAGTATAGTGGAGTGTACAAAATGGGAAAACCGATGAAGAGAATGTACAGACTCAAAAATAAAAAGATACGATATGAACAACATCATCCCCCTATACTTAGGGTAGAGTATCCCTAAGTATAGGCAACAACAAGAGTGATGAACAGGGCGAATATGAACAACACAAATCATTCACCCCCCCCCCCCCATACTTAGGATAAAGCACATCCTAAGTATAGCATATATACACACACGGAAAAGGGGTGAAAGATAAAACGGGAGAAGAAATAGTGAAACGAAAGGATATACAAGAGGAGTGGATGATCATGTATCAGACGCAGAAGATGGAACCAAAAGATCATCATCTGATACCACAGATATCGAATCAATGACGGACAGGAATGTATCATGATCTAGATATGGCTTCAGCAACTGTCCGTTCACAACAAATGGTTGTGCGTCAGATGACAACCCAGATATGATAATACTCCCATTGTCACGCACAGCTCTCATGAACGGTCCTAACCACTTGCTTTTTTATTTTCCTGTAAACAACTTCAACTTAGCATCAAATAACCAAACTTTCTGATCATGGGAGAAAGTCTTTCTTCGAATGTGTTTATCATGCTAGTGCTTGACTTTCTCCTTATACATAACTGAGTTATCATATGCAAAGTCTCGGAATTCTAGTCATTTGTTCAAATCCAACTTCCTCTTCTTTCCTGCCTTCTCATAATCTAAATTGCATACACAGAGTGCCCATAAAGATTTGTGAATTAATTCCACTGGCAGGTGTCAAGGCTTTCCATACACCAATCTGTAGGGAGACATACCCAAAGGATATTTGTACGCTGTCCGATAAGCCCATAGAACTGAATCAAGCATCTGTGACCAGTTCTTCCTATCTGGATGTACAAGTTTTTCCAATATCATCTTGATCTCCCTATTTGAAATTTCTGCCAAGCCATTAGTCTGAGGGTGGTAGGGAGACGCAACTCTATGCTCAATGGCGTACTCCTTCACAAGCTTCTTTAATTCTCTATTAATGAAATGGCTTCCCCCATCTGAAATCAATATTTTGGGAATACCGATCGTGCAATAATATGGTCCTTGAGAAAGGAACACACTGTACGACTATCTGCGGCTCGGGTGGGAATAGCCTCCACCCATCGACTAACATAATCCACGACGAGAAAGATGTACTGAAATCCCTGACTGACAAGAAATGGGCCCATGAAGTCTATACCCTAAGCATCAAAAACATCAGAAATTTGTATATATCTTAGGGGCATGGTATCTTTGGAACCAACAGTTCCTCTCATTTTCTGACAATCAGTACAACCTCGAACATACTCTGTAGCATCCTTAAACAATGTGGGCCACCATAGGCCACTCTGTAAAACATTTGATGCCGTGCGTTTCCCCGAGTGATGCCCACCAGATTCTAGTTTGTGACAGTGCTCAAGTACACTGGTTTGTTCCTCCTGAGGAATGAACCTTCTCCAGATACAATCCGCACCCTTGCGAAATAGGTATGGATCCTCCCACTGGTAATAATGAATCTCTGACAAAAATTTGTCTACCTTGTACTTCGGCCAATCTTGTGGAACTTTCTTGGAGACAAGATAGTTCACAATATCGGCATACCATGGGAGTGAGTCCACAGACAAAATGGCCTCATCTGGAAAGGTTTTGGAAATAGGAATCATGTTCTGCTCAGAGGTCTCTGTGTCTGTGATACGGGAAAGGTGATCTGCCACAACATTTTTTACTCCAGGTTTGTCTCTAATCTCTAAATCAAGTTCCTGGAGAAGAAGGATCCATCTAATAAGGAGTGGTTTGGCATCCTTCTTTGCCTATAAGTATCGTATGGCCGTGTGATCCGTGTACACAATAACATGTGAACCGATGAGATAAGATCTGAACTTTTCTAGCCCGAACACAACTGCTATCATCTCCTTCTCTGTAACTATATAATTCCGATGTGCTTCATCCAGAGTCTTGCTAGCATAGTGTATAGCAAATGGTATTCCATCTGTCTTAAAACTGCTCCAACTGTGAAATCTGATGCATCCGTCATGATCTCAAAAGGAAAAGACCAATCAGGTGGCTGTAAGACAGGAGCACTAGTAACCATTTCTTTCAACTGATTGAATGCAAGGAGAACTTTCTCATCAACAATAAAATCAGTCTCCTTATACAGAATCTTAGTCAAAGGTCTAGCAATTTTGTTGAAGTCCTTTATGAATCGCCTATAGAATCCTACGTGCCCCAAAAATGACCTCAACTGCTTCAAATTCTACGGTGGATCTAACTTGGAAATCACATCAATCTTAGTCGGGTCAACCTCCATACCATGTTTGGAGATGACATGGCCCAATACAATCCCATTAGTCACCATAAAGTGACTCTTCTCCCACGAGAGCACTAGGTTTACCTCACAGCAACGTTGAAGAACCCGGTCTAAATGAGCAAGACATGTGTCAAAACTGTCCCTGTAGACCGATAAATCGTCTATTAAGACTTCAAGAAAATTACCCACCATGTCGGCAAAAATGGCCAACATACACCTTTGAAATGTAGCGGGGGTGTTACACAATCCAAAGGGCATCCGTCTAAAGGCGTATGGAGCTTCAACATTGGGATCCTTTGCGTTGTGCTCCTTTGCGTTGTGTACCTACACAGATAACACGTAAGTCGAGGGAAAAGTGTATCGACCAGTGAGCTGGGGAAATGGTGGCGAAGGTAGTCGTAGCGGAGGAGCCCCGGTGGTGTGGTGGAGATGGATCTTGAGGGACTCGATCCCAGCAGGTCCAATGTGAATGGAGAGCATCAGTGAATGAGAAGCGAAGGGGTATGAAATGGGTTGGAAGTGGGTGGCGAACATGGGGTTAATGGTGAGACACACATCGTCGAAGCTCGAGAGCTCCGGCGAAGATTTAGAACCTAATCGAAGCCAAATCAACAGATAAAAGACACAAAAAAAAGTATAAAAGTAAAACTAGGAACTACTGCTAGCTAGAGGGATAAAGAATCTAACCTCGACTGGCCGAAGACCAGCAGAAGGAACAGCCTAGAGCAGAGCTCCGATGATGGATGGGAAACCTCCTCTGCGCCACCTTCCTCGACGTAAGATCGCCCAGCCGAGCCTCCTATCACGATTCTCTAGACCTAGGACACAATTAAGGGGGGAATTTGCCATTAAGGGGAACCAAGGTCAAAAAATGGAGGTGGAGGGGTTTTTGTATAGGCTGGAGGAGCGAGGTTCAAGGGTAGATCACGAGTTGATCGAAGTCGCTCTGCCCTAGGAGAGGGCTCGTCGTGGATGGCGGATGTATAGCAAGAAAGTCTCATGAAGGGACCTAACCTCCTCGAGCAACTCATCAAGCATGAAAAATATGAGAAATGAGGGAAAAAGAAAATCTGACATGGCTAGGCAGCAAGTCCGAAGAGTTGACCTTAGGTCAACTTGCGGCGCCACCTGGTTGGTCCACGTGGACCAACCATGAAAAACCAGCCTTGAAAAGGTTGTAAAATAATTAATAAATAGTAACGATTTTATTAAATTAAAGTTATGAAATAAAGTTTGTTTACTTTTTTCATAGTATTTTATTATTATTTTAATTTATTTTTTTGAAGTTATTAATTTCAAGTTAATTTTTAGAGGTTAATTATAGGTATATTTTTCTATATTTTATGTATTTTAATTTTATTTTGTATTTTTGATTTTATTATTTTATTCTATTATTTTATATAATTATAACTATTTTTATAGAAATAAATATATTTTTATTATGATTTTTGAAGTAATATTTATACTGAGATAAATAGGTTTATTTATTATATAGGTATAGTTATTAGTATTTCATCTATATAATTTACATACATATTTTATTTTAATGTTTTCTTTATGTTTTTATTTTAATTTTAATATGTACATGTATTATAAATAATATTTCCAAAATATAAAAATATAAAATTATAAAAATTAATAAAGAATAAATAAAAGGAATATTTTATTCAGGTATATTGTACAATAGGGATCCAAAATCTAACTTTCACATGATAACTCCAAAATATATGAAACCACCTTCATTAAATAGATTATTAAAAGTTATATACAACTAAAGGTGATTTTGATATATTTTGATATTTGAGAAATATGGGTCTGGGAAGTTAGGATTTTGGAATCTTATTCTGAGCAAAAAAAGTACATTGTATATTACTTTTGTATGAAATAAATTTTGTATTTTTCTATCTATTATTATCTACAATTTTCATATACAAATTTTGTATTTTTCTATATATTATTTCAGTATAAAAAAAGAAGATAAAATAGATCCCAAAAATAAATAAATAATGAATTAATAAATGAAAATTTTATTGTTTTATTGGCTCTCATCTCCCCCTACTTTATTCCTTGTCGACCTAGTCATCGAGATGCCTAGGTCTCAAGGTTTAGGGTCATAAAATATCTTTGATATTTTATTCTTTTTCTTTTCTATTTTTATTCTATAATTTTGGCATTAAAAATAGTAGTTTATACAGTATTTGTACAACAAGGGATGAATGTTAATTTACGCAAATCAAGGGTATTTACACGCATTTACTAGGATTTTTAAGGCCAAAATGATAGAATAAAGGTGATGAAATGGAGAATCGTCAACTGCATAATCCTGAGTGCCTGAAGGAATTACAAGAATGGATGAAGTAGTCAATCTTTCCTTTAATGTCCCCAAGGCCTTCTCGCATGAATCATCCCAAATAAAAGGAACCACCTTCTGTGTCAATTGTGTCAAGAAAGAACAACTCATAAAAAGCCGTTGACAAAGCGTTTGTAATAGCCCGCTAAACCAAGTAAGCTCCAAATCTATGTGATTGTCTTGGGCTTCTCCCAAGACATGATTGCCTCAATCTTCGCAGGATCAACTGCGATACTTGCTCTAAAAATAATGTGCCCAAGAATGATACATGGGATAACCAGAACTCGCACTTCCTCAGCTTGGCATACAATTTGTGCTCTTGAAATATGTCATGTACAATATTTATATCATTCGTGTGATCCCATCCATTTTGAGAATAAATCAACACATCATCAATGAACACCACCACAAACTTGTCCAAGTATGGACGAAAGATCATGTTCATCATGTCCATGAATGCTACAGGGGCATTGGTGAGCCCAAACAACCTAACCACAAACTCGTAGTGCACATATCGAGTTCTGAATGTTTTCTTTGAAATATCTGACTCTCGAATCCTCATCTGATGGTATCCAGATCGAAGGTCGATTTTAGAAAAATCGAAGATCCTTGTAGCTGATCAAATAAGTCATCGATGTGTGGCTGAGGATAACGGTTCTTCACAGTTCTGTTATTCAGCTGTCAGTTATCAATGCACGATCTCATTGATCCATCCTTCTTCTTGACAAAAGGAACTGGAGCACCCAAAGGTGAAGTGCTCAGCCTCATGAAACCCAAGTCAAGTAATTCTTGCAACTTCACCTTCATCTCTCTTAACTCAACTATTGTCATACGGTAAGGAGCCATCGAGATCAGTTGTGTATCTGGTAGCAATGTGCTCTCGAACTCAATCTCTCTCTCTCAGGCAGCAAACATGGCAAATCATCAGGAAACACATCAGGGTAGTCTAACACTACTACGATGTCTTTGGTCATCAACTCATGATCGGATGTCTCTTGAACAAATGATAAATATGAATCACATCCTTGATCAACAAGTCTCTGAGATCTCAACACTGAGATGTACTCCATTTTGGAGTCATTTAACGTACCCTCAAAGGTAAACTCGAGTAAATCTGGAATCCTGATGACAACCATCTTCCTAAAGCAATCAACTAAGGCATGATGAGTTGAAAACCAATCCATGCCTAAAATCAAATCAAGCTCGTCAAGTTGTAGTAGCAGACAGTCTACGATCATCTCATGATTTCCAATCAGCACTGGTAAATCTCTGACTATCACTGAAATGACGAACAGCTGGCCACCTAGACCATGGATGTGGTAAGGAGGATATATGGCCTCTGCAACTCTACCTAATGAAGGTAGTAATCTAACAACAATGAAGGAATGAGTAGCTCCAGAATCAAACAAAACATGGAAATGCTGACTCAAGACTGAGACCATACCTTTCACCACATTAGTTGTTGATTGTTCATGCTCCTCGGTCATTCAACTGACATTGTCTAGCTAGTATTGTGCTTGAACCAACCACACTCTCTGTCTGTCTTTGTGGACTCATGAAATTGGATTTCCTGCTATGGAATCTCCTAGTATGTTGTACTTGTGGCTATGGTCGAGGCTCACTAGAAGCCTGGAGGCACTGAGATTGGTAATGCCCCCATTAGTTGCGCAAGTAGCATCGTACAACGAAGTAGGCGTGGTAGTTGTGTATACGCTCTGAGTCAGTCCTGTTGGGGGTCTCTCTACTCTCTATTACCTAGATGGTCAAGCTGAACTGGTGCCATGTTCGGAAAGTGCTTCTCCTAAAGTAGTCACTGGAGAAGAGCGAGAACTGCCAGAGAATGCTAAACCTAAAGGATGGAATCGTTGGGCTGATATCTGCTGTTGGAACGGTCACCAAGTCAGTCTGAATGATCGTTGTGGTGTGTGTACCACTCCAGAAGAACTCACATAACATCTCTCTCTCATATCCTCGAACTTCTATGTTGCATCAATAGCCTCGAAGATAGAAGTGAGATGTAGTCCAACCAGCTTCTCCTACACCTCTTCCACATATCTCTAATGAATTTCTCCAAATTCACCTCTGGGAATGCAACTGTTGTTGGTGTGTATCACGATAGCTCATTGTAACGAACAAAGTATTGTCTAGCTATCACCTACGCCTATCGAAGCTATATGAATAATCGGCACAGGGACTCCTTCCACTTCTCAGAAAAGAAGTGGGATATGAATCTCATCTCGAAATCATCCCATGTGGGCTTGCAACCCATCTCGGGAATAGTCGCCTCCACCATCTCTCGACGAATGATGTTAATGGATACTCAATAAAAGATAACCATGCATCTCATGGTGTGTAAATATTTGAAGTACCTTCATCACCCTCTTCAGTCATTACTCGGCATCATCTAATGTCACGTGCCCTCAAACATGGGCACATTGGCTCACTAATAGGAAGTAAATATCGATTGATGCATATGAATGGTAGAGTGGTCAGGTGCAAACTCGTCAACAAAAGGTGTCGGGTCCTGGTCCCTATCATGATCTCCATCCTCTGATCCATGTGCTGGCATATCTTCATGTGGATCATCAAACTGAGGCTGTTGAAACTCAACAGATCCTGACGTGTTCCATCTTGAGATGGATGGTAAGTGAAATCAGAGAGCTCCTCGAATCTCATCTTATTATCAGTCTGTTTGTATGCAATATCTGTATGTTGGGACAAGATCTGATCCTGCTAACCTCGCTTGGTAGTCTGCTATTACTGGAGATCGGTGAGGGTGGTCAGGATGTGCCAAATGATCCTCCATCTCCTGGCCAGCTCTGGACGTCATAGTTCTACATGAAAACAAATATCATTCATCATAATAGTTTATGTTCGATGTTATTTCTTACTGTGCTTTTCTCTTCTTGGGATACAGTATGAAACTTAGTTGCAATTGGTGACATCAGTGGTTATTGAATTCGAATGTCATTCTTTCCCTTCTCAAACTCACGACCAGTTGAAGGACTGTCGCTATCTGAGAATTTAATGCGATCGGAGTTATAATACTGCGAATGTGTGTAGTGGGTACCACTGCTCTGATATCAGCTAATCCTGAAAGACAACCTGGGCCAAAGCTTGATCAGTCAACTACTGCTGGATTGCCTCAATGGAGGTCAAGAGTTGAATGTTCAATTCATTCTGGTTCGTGCCCTGCTCGGTGTTCTGCTCGGTGCTAGGAAGCTATGGTACCTTTCCTCTCCCTGTAGGAGCCATCTTAGAATGTGACGGTGACTGCTCAGGCTCTATATCGGGGTCCTGATCTATAATTGGGAAAACACCCTGATCAGTCTGCATGCAAGCATTAGATATATAGAGTAATTCAAAATTAGTATAAATCCTGAATTCTATTAATGATGGAGAAGTGTAAGGAGTGCAATCAATCTCCATCAAAAAAGGACAGAACTCAGAAAGAGAGATTTACTGGAATTTGGGATATACAAGAAGCGGGAAGACATGGGGATGGTTTGTAAGGTCCAAACCAATCGCTCGGGGATCACCTTGAATTATTGAAGATATCGAACCTGTGGAATTGATGTGGGTGTTGGTGGAGTCCTAACTAAACCATCCAGGAGTCGACATCTTGAAGGTCAAGAGGAAAATAGAAGAAGGATGAAAGATATGATGATGAACAAGAAATAAAAAGAGTGTAAAATAGTAGATGCCTCAAAGTGAGCAAGGGTCAAAGAGAGAAAAATAGAAGGAATGACAAAATGGCGCAAGTGCATTGGACTGATCTTTGAATCCTAATATAGATCCAAACAAACACCAACTCAATGCATGTGAAGCCGTGAAGGCTCAGTTATTTTTTATCTTTTCAATTTTAGTGTTGTTGATACATGCAATATTGTAGTGTGTCCTTATCGGCTAGCCCTAGAGGAGAGTGAGTACTATCGAAAAGTATCTCGTACTTATTACACTTCCTTTGACATCTATGATCTGTACTTTTTGAGATCTGAGAAATCGAGCTTGGGTGGCTAGTCAGCCAAAGAATAAGAGAGGAAGTTGTATGCGAAACCACCTCCCAAAAAAGAGGTACTTGGACACAAGACAATGAGACAGACACACCCGTGACGGCATGGTATGTGCTTAATACTTCAGACCAAGTCGGAAGCTCTACACAAGGCGAGAACACCATTATCGACAAGGCCCTACTTGCCTATGTATCATAGAAGAGCCAGAACTTCGCTGGTCCCAGGTGATAGTCGAGGAAGCCACATATCAGGTTTTTGGCTCTATTCCTTAAAGGTTGTGCCTCACTCTGTCTCGAATGTACCGGAATACAATGATGGCTTTGTGACCCCAAACAATGATGTCCATTACAGATTTTAATTAAGATCAAAGCTTCTTTCATAGTCCCCATGTTTTAAGTTTTGGGATTTCACTTTTTTGAGTATTTTCAATAACAATCAACTAATGATTTTTTTTATTTTCTTTTAAACCTAAGTGCTCGAAAACAGAGGGAGATAGTGGTAAAGCAATGGAAGGTGACACTATGATGGAATTCTCTCCCTCATGTCAAAATGATGAATACTCAGATAAAGGACTTACAGTGCTTCCCAACTCTCTCTCTCTCTCTCTATGTTGGATGCAAAACAGAAATTTTAAACCTAATATATATGGTATGCAATTTGGTGAAACCGCCCTAAGCAGGAATTACTATTATCATGAAGCACAAAATTGAGTTTGATCCAGATACAAATGAGATTATAGGAACATGCAAATATTTGGTGTGTGGACCTAGTTCACTTGATCAAGCAATTCTAAATTGCTATGGGCTCAATTTTAGAAAATAAAAAAAATAAAGGTGAAAAGCACAAATCACGAGAAATAAAAGAAAATAAAGGGAAAATAGGGAGAACAAAAATGAAGAAGATGATGAAAATGCGAAAAAAATCTGATGAGCCCCCAAGTGAACAAACACTTAGTAAAATAGGCCCGAGAGTTCAAGTGTCCACTTGTATTATTACAAATTAATAATGGGAAATAAAATGACCACCTCCCTATCATAAAAATAAAGGAAAAATTCTATACTAATATTTGCTCTGTCTCTTTCTCCTACTCTCTCCTATTAGCTCTTGAGAAGAAGATCCAATCCCGTGTAACTCGGGTGCATCGGCTTTTTAAGAAGTCGCTATCACCTCCCGATCCCTCACAAGAAATTTAACAGAGAAAATGTATTACCATAGATAAACAATTATATCAATAAACATAAAAATAAAGCGGAAGATAATGGAAGGAAAATGCATACAAAATATATCCTAAGCGTTTCTCCCCCGGCAACAGCACCATTTGATGAACTGCTAAATTGTGGAGGGATCCTGACATCCAGCCTTGGAGGGTCTACGGTGTCCGACAAGTCGCATCTGACAATCGATGCGTCGATCGCTCTCTCGACCCTCAGACATCCAAAATCTACATCATTAACAATTAACCCACAATAATGATCAAGCAATAAATAAGATGAGATATATTTTATTATACCCCACAAAATAGTATGTATAGTATGCAAGTGTAGGGATCGAACCACAAAGGAGCAATAGGGATAATCGCAAAAATTAACAATCAAAAGAAAAATCATCAAATGTTTTTGTGTGTTTTATAGGGCTTTTCTAATTTTTGCGGGTTTTAATATTTTATAATTTTTTTGGATTTTTAATTTGTATTTTTTGTGTTTTAAATTTTCTGGTTTTTATTTTTCTTTTTAATATATAAAGGTATAAGTATATATATAAATATATATTGATAATATGTATAATATAATAACTGTATATGATATAAATATAATACATATAATCAGAAAACTAACCTTAAGTATAGATCTTTTTATTTTTTTAAGGGATTTGAAATATTGTTAGGGATTTAAAAATATCAATAATAATTATAGGTAATACATAAAACAAGTATATATATAAGCTATATATATTATTGTATTTATATATGCAATTATATATAGTCAAAAATGGTAAAATAAAATGTTTTCATCTTTTTAGGGTTTTTCTCTGTTTTCGAATTTTTCTTAAAATTTTTTACTAGTTGTTTTTGTATTTTTAGTTGATAAAAATATCAAAATAGTGACTTATAATGATATAATGGATTATTTGGGGGTTTAAAAATAGATAAAGAAATCAAAAATTTCCAAAACTATTTTTAGTCTATACTATATAATATAGATAAAATTAAAAATAGAAACTAACATTTTTGGATTTTTTAAATATGTTTAATAATATTTATAAGATTTTTGGGTTTTCTTATTTTAGTGATTTCTTTTTATAGTTTTTTAGTGATTTTTAGTTTGGATATAATAATAAAGATAATCTATTATTTTGAATTTTTCAAAATATTTCTATAATTTTTATGTATTTTTAGATGAAAATAAAAGAAAAATGCATTGTTTTGTATTATTAGAAATAGGAAAATACTTTTATTTGCATCAAGAAAATTATTTGGTTTAAAATAGTCCCAGGCACTTAAAATATTTTTTCTATGACTTTTTGATGTAGAATGTTATTTTTAATTATGTTAATACAAGAAATAAAATTAATTGTTCTGGTAGGGACCTGAATGTAATTTAAAAAACATACAAGGCATTCTAGAATACTTTAAAGTCCAAGGTCATTGAAAAAGTTACCTAATCTGATGTCCTAAAAAGATAAAACAAACAAATAGTCGTTGTATCAACCAGGTGAATTTTACCAGAAAAGGATTTATTTTTTATTATTTATATTCCTAAACTCAAAGGTATAGCGAACTAAGGGAGGTATTTGGAACTAAGGTAAAAAGATAGAGTATCTAAGGTAATCTGAAGGTTTTTATTTATATTTTGGGAATTTTTCTAAATTTTTTTTATTTTCTGAATTTCATATTGTTTTTGTATTTTTTATATACTTATAAGTCAAGAAATATAAGTATTATGTTTTATATTTTTATTTAATTTTTACTTTATTATTTTTATGTTTTTCATTTTATTTCAAGTTTGTTTTGTGAATTTTTAAAGTTTTTGAATATTTTTATTGGTTTTCGATTATTTTTAAAGTTGAAAACTAGCTTTTTATTGAAAACATGGATTATTTTTTATTTTTAAAATAAAATAGAAAAGAAATATTTTAATTTTATTTTTATAAAAAAGTAGGTCAAAATACCTTTCCAACAAGGTATTGTGCGTATTTTTTGTGATTTTTAAAGAATTAGTTATGGATTTTTGAAATTTTTATATTTGTATTTTTTATTAATTTTGATGTTCAACTTTTACTTTATTTTTATTTTATATGAAAAAGATAGTGAAATATATTATAGATATTTTTTTAGGATTTTTAAAATCGTTTTTCTATTTTTTATGTGTTTTCTAAGTTTATGTATTTTTATATTTTTAGGATTTATTAAAGTTGAAAATATTTTTATTTTTTTCTAAAATGATTTAATATTGTATATAGTATAATACTATGCATTTATACGTATTTTTATTGTATTTTATTAGTAACATTTTATTTTTTATGTATATAATACGTATTATATAGTATACTGTGTATAGGAGTGTATAAGTAATGAAACTGGAAATTAGGTGTGCACTGGAAAGATGGAAAATGGAAAGGGTATGCACACAAAGCTCATAGGAAGCACGTGCACGGGTACGTGGACAAGCTGCTACCAGGACCTGTTCTAGATTCACAAAAGCGTGGGAGCTAAAACACAATTTGCCCCAAAAATATCTCCAAAACATGTGCGTAGTATGTGACTTCTTAAGCGGTAGGGTAGTGGAAAAGCTCCGGATTGTCCGATGAAATTTGATCGGAAGGTTTCTATATCACCTGGAGATGGGTCGTTCGATGAGAATCCAAAGGCTGTTAAAGAACTTCGTCGGACCTATTTGAATCTCTTCCCTTAATCGGACGATAAAAAAGCGAACTAGAGTGAGATGATGTGTTCGTTCCCAATTTCTAATAAGCACCCATAGCGGTGATTCGTGGATGAAGACTTCAGATCTGATGATTACACCTGATGCTTCAGGTGATGTGCTCCGATTCTAGAGGCTTCAATGTTGTAGAGCTTCAAATGCTACAGATCTTTAGATGCACGATGGTGCTCAATTAAAACAAGGAGGCGAGCTGCTCAGATCTCAGATGTGCTGACATTTAGGGAGCGATAGAGCTCTTGGTCTGATGCGTGTCCAGATTGAAGACGGAGTTGTTCATATCTCAGATTTGATGCTGCGATGTTGTGATGTTGAACAGGTCCTTCTCGATGCACTGGTGTATTGAAGGACAGTTGTCCTCTAGATGAAGCTTGATCGAGTCTGATTTACGATGGTTCAATGTTCTCCAAGCAGTTATCGAAGCTTCGATCGATTGAAGTTCTTGTTTCCAGTACCTATTACTTGCATATTCAAACGAGGCTCGAGGGATTATACCTCGGTCGAATGTTAAGAAAAAGGGGGGCTGAATGGATGATCCTCGGAGGAGGAAGGATAGGATCAGCAGCATAGATCATGCTCGGATCTAAGGTGATCAGGGATGAACGAAATGCGAAGAAGGCAGTAATGATCGGATGAGATGGAATCAACGAATATGTGGGAAGATTCTCGAACAGAAACTCAGGAGAATGGAGAGATTGAAGGAGAAGAGAGAGAGGATGAGAAGTGAAGAGAAGAGATAGAAGACCTACTGACTTGGTCTACGAATAGAATGGGCTTCCTTGGGGACGGGGCTCGGTGGAGCTCCTTGTGGTTGTTGCCTTTACGTGCATTAGGACGGAGGCTTCGCGCGTCGGAGTGGAACTCCACACCAGCGGTGATCACGCCGGACTTTTTAGGTTCATCTTAATTGTTTATTTAAACATTAACTAATTTCTTCTAATATTTTTATAAAATAGTATATATTATTATAAACAACTTTAGTGAAGGAAATATTTTGATTTAGAATTTTTTGAATGATAAATAAAATAGGTAAGCATATATACAAGGTGAAAATTGTGTTTATGTACATTTGTGGTATTGATTTTCTGATATTTTTATAAATTAAAATCCTTATCTCCCCTTACTTATTTATTTTATCGACTAAGTCAATCTTGACCTGGTATAGGAGTTAGGTTCAGTCTGTATATATTTCATATCTACATCCTTCTTCTTTTATTTTTATTTTTCTTTTTATTATTTTATTTTGGATAAAATAAGTGCTAAATATATAATATTAACAAATGAGGTTAAAATGTTAATTAGTGAGAATTAGTGAATATTTACATGTAATTTACCAAGGATTTTAGCCAAAATAAAAGAATAAAGGCGATGAATCATGGATTCATCATTCCCTTATACTATACCTTTGCTAGTCCCTTAATAAATACTTATTCTAAAATAAGTGAAAGACAAAAAGAAAAAGGAAAATTAAAGATCTTAGAACATGATCGTTTCTTTAAACTGAATTTCACTTCACCAAAATCTAGACCTTAGAATAGACCTTTGGACTAATAGTTTGTCGGGAACTCATTAGAATTAGGATTTAAGTTTCAACAACCCTCAAGTTCCACAAATCCCTATTCAGTTTCACCTCAACAGCCATTTCTGATCCACCCATTCATCACGCAAACTATTCAGCCTTGAAATCAATTTGTACTGTGTGTGAAAGATGTTAGCTCTTCATGCTTGAAGAAGCGAAGAAACCACCCATCCCAGTAATAAACTTCTGTTGCTTCCTCATCTAGCTACTCGATCCTCGAGGAGGGGGTATTTCCTTTTAAGGGCATATCGTGTTATGTCCACGATTGAATAGAGAGAGAAGTAGAAGGATAAGAAGAGAATTGGAGTGTGATCAGTGTAGGCACATCTCCTTGTGAAGCTTGGCCAGTTTAGACAAGTCTCCATCAAGATATGCAGTCTATCTGAAGCTTGGACCATTGTGGTAATGTATGTATTTGGTATTTGGCTTCTTTTTGGTAGAAAGTGATTGTTTCACGGCATTGATCTTTTATTCCCTGACAGTTATAGAATCTTATTTCCGTCCATTTTTTGGGGTCTTAAAAATATTGTGCCAGCAGATCCTCCCCTCATCTAAAGCTTTATTTCAATCCACACTCTCATCTTTAGATATCGGCACCACTAGACAATGATGAAATGCACCACCAAAATGGACTGCCCTTCGCAACCTCATGCAAGTCGAGCTAGTGTAAAGTGTGTGAGTTTAAAATTGGGTCAAATAATGAAGAGTTAAACGGATGACACATGGTGTCCTAGTTAAGCAAGTTTAAGTTGAATTTCGAATATGGGCTTATGGAACCCAAAGAATTAAGTCGAATACATAAAGAGTCTTAGTTTCAGTTCCTAATAAAATCCCTTTAGAATTATGTGGATTAAGGCATAAACCAAGCTCCATCATTCAGACTTAGCTCCATTCGGTTCAAGAATCAATCTTGTTTTGAAAAATACGAATGAATGCAACAATTTTTTATGAAGCGAAGTTTTCGATTTAAATTTCTTATGTGATTTTCAAGACTTTTGCAATTTTTTATTGAATTTCAAAACTTTTATTTTTTTTATTCTTGAAAGAGTTAGTGAATTGAACCAATTACACAATATTACATAAATTATGTACATTTTTACAAAGAATTTTATACATATTTTATGTACAAAAATTATACAAATTGTATACAAAATATACAAAAGAATTTATTTATAATTTTTATATAAATAATTTTATACACAAGTATCTTACCACACATTTTATATACATTTTTAAAACTCTTTTTTATAACTCATATTTACTATTTTCTATCAAATTTTGAAACCCAAAATATATACCCATACTTTTAGAGTCATATTATTAAAAATACAATAAAGTACGAGTAATGGCTTCTAAAGTATATATACAATATATATACAAAACCCCCTATACTTAGCAGAACTATGTCCTCATAGTAATCAAAGAAGCAACAAAGGAAGACATAACTTGCGATAATTATAGAATTGTGAAAAGAATACTATAATGCAACGACTTAAAGAATAACGAATAAACAAATAGAAGTCAACCATCCCCTCTATACTTAGGATCAACTAATCCTAAGGATAGAAAACTCAAAACAAAGATGATCAAGGACAAAAGAATGTACACAAATCAACGACTCGGTTTGCCCCCCCCCCATACTTAGGGTAAAATATCCCTAAGTATAGAGAATAATATCAACAGTTGAGGGACAAGTGAGAGAGAAAACAATACACAAAATTAAAACAATCAAAGACGTAAACGAGCGATATTACCCCCCCCCCCCCCCCCCGCTATACTTAGGGTCAAGCATACCCTAAGTATAAGCAACAACAAGGGTAGTAGAAAAGAACTATATGAACAACACAATGTCTACACCTCCTATACTTAGGATAAAGTACATCCTAAGTATAGCAAAAATCCTAAGCGAGACCTAGGGATGTAAGACAAACAAAAGAGTGAATGAATAAAATCAAAAACACATATGTACAAGGTGAAAAAGAAAGAACAAATCAAATTGAACTGTACAAGCTCAAGAAAGATGAAAAATACCTTCGTGCATGACCGAGGAACGATAGAATGTACAAGAGAAAGGTCAACATCAGAGTCATCCTCATATTTATCCATATTTGAATCGAAGGATCTCTAACCTGTGTCAACCTGTGAAGAACGACCCATATGGCTGAAAAGATGGACATAACTGACCTCTGAAAGTTGTATCACGATCTCTGAATCACTGTCATCATCGGTACTGAAATAAGAAGACGAAGAATCATCATCTAACATCGTATCCTCAATTCTGTGTGACTAAATAGACATAGAGGTCGTATCTGAAGTAGAAGAAAGAAAGAGGACAAACTCTATTTCAATATGATCTGTCTCATCATTATAGCCCTTATCTGAATATGCATGAAAAAAGGGCTTAATGTTTACACAACTAGAAGGCTTGACCAAAGGATCTACAACTGCATCAGGTACGGCCTTCAAAGTACGTACCACCAGCGATCTTGTCTCAAGGACATATATACTACGAATCTCATTAATACATCTCCAAACATGTGTACGTGGATCACCAAAGGCAATGCTCTTCAAGTTTTCCTCTCTAGAGATGAAATCTCGGGTCTCGGTAGAATCAGAAGGGATAGGATCATGTTGAATCTTATTTGTATGGTTGCATGCCCCTGTATCTGATGGGATGTAGCACACTCGTCTGATGCACTACTCTCTAATGGTTAGGAGCTTGGCATTGTGCTGCGGGGAGGAAAAGTAACACTATCTGTCCCATAATCAATAACGGCCATGGTTGCACATAGAAATGGCCTACCAAGAATAGTAGCAACATCATGTGATGGTACTGAAGAGTCGGAGTCTAAGACAACAAAATCCACAGTGAATTTTGTGCCTTATACCACCACAACAACTTCATGAAGTATACCCTTTGGTCTCTTGACCAATCTATCTAGAAACTGGATAATCATCTTGGCTCGCTTGAGAGGCCCTAAATAAAGTGTCTCGAGAAGATGGAAGGGTAAAATGTTCACTGAAGATCCGTTATATAACAAGGTGTGCTCGAACTCATGCTTTGAAATCTGGCAACTAACAAATGGTACTCCCATATCTTTCTTTTTCTTTTTGGGGGATGTATGCTAGATTGCATAACATGAGGCAATAATCAACTCTAATTTCTCTAAGCTATGATTTCTCCTCTTCTTTCTTCTAGGTGTGGTATGCTTCTTGAAGCACTTCTATAGAAGAGGAATGTGTGCCAATGCCTCCGAAAGAGTGAGCTTGATCTGAATTCTGTCCAGCATCTCTTTTGTGAACTTTGACTCTTAGTTCTTTTTGATATTTTCTAATTTCTCTCCCTTCCTTAGGTTCAAAGCATCTAGGAACGGTATATTTACATCCTCCTAAATCATATGTACACTCAGAGGATAAGAAGAAGAAGCCAAACTTTTTGCAAAATCGGGACTCGCTCCATGTAGAACAGGAGATATAGATCTAGCAAGAGAATCTGAAGTCTTGTCTTTATTATTATCTTTATATTTCTTTTTTTTTCATTGTTTGTGATTTTGTGCCTTCTCTACATGGAGAATCAGGCTGAATATGTAACTATGCACCGTTGCCTACTATATGCTCCTCGCTCCTAAATGTCTCAATAATGGGAGGTTGTCTCTGAACATCATGGGAAGTAGGAGTACAGGTACTCAACAATAGAAGTTCTAAAAAGTAGAATATGACCCTTGCTCTCCGACAAAGCTAGCTACTAAATCTCTAAATGTATCCATCTGCTCTCTTCGATATGCAATCTACTCATGAATCAGATGGACGAAATGATCGAATGTGGAACCATCTATATCTGGTCTCTCAAAGTGATTTCCCACATCCATCTCGGGTTGCTGAAGATGCTCAAAATGATCAAGTAAATCTGAGGTGAAATGCTCCCGAGGTGGCTACTCATAGAACTAGTCGTGATATGGAAACTGAATCGACTGGTAAGACAGCTGAAAAAACATGTGCTCTTGCTCGGTACCTTGGAATACCTGAGGAAAAGGTATCCAAGGCTCCTGAACTATAAAGTACAGAACCAACTCATACTGCAGCTAAAAACTCAACAGAAGAAGTATAGATCTCTGAGGACAAGAACTCTTTGCAACTGTCTCAACATCCATCCTTTGTGCTGCCTCAATATCCACATCAACTGCCTGATGTGTGATCCCTAAATCATCATGAGGTGGATCACATCTAGGTGGTATGGCATCTCCCTCGTGTGTTATCTTGACATCAGAAATCTAAATAGTCCAAAGTGAATCCTCTTCAAGATTACGGTATGAACCACCACACGAGGCATTGACCAATGGTTGCTGCTCTACGGTCATCCCTAGTAGATAATCTGAATCAACTCTGATTTGGAGATTCCGTGATCCATAAATATCCTCAATAGAATATGAAATTGGAGCCACATGTCCTGAAGTGGCTCAAGGGGATCAAGTAAATAATCTATGTCGACTGCATGAAATTAACTCGACTAATGGTGTAATATCTCCTAAGAAAGGCAACTCAAAGCATACCCGAACTAGCTCGCTCCTCTCCCAAACTTCGGAACCATCTTGTGGCTTCGTCCTTGAGTGACAGGGGAAAAGTCTTCCTCCTAGCATCCGCAAGTGTAATATCTGAATGGAATTGAGTATCACGTCTCTCCTCAAACTCAAAAAGATGATCATACGGCACATCGTATGGCTTGCGATGGAACCTCGGCAACAATGGCATGAAGTCTAAATCAATCAAAAAAGTCGGTAAACTCGATGTAGAAACTGACTCAACTTCTGAATAAGATACAGGCTGCTCAATCCACACTCTAGTCACAGCAACTTGTGGACCCGAATCTCTCATCTGATCTATAACCGTCTCACAAGTCTCATATATCTGCTCAACTACCACTGGTGTAACTGAAAGCTAACTCTGAATGACATAAAGTGAATGAGTAGGAAGAAATGGAGATGACAAAGAAACACGAGAAACGAAAGGAGAAGATTCTCTAAGATCGGATTCATACACGGAGAAGGATGGAGGACGCAACTCATGTTCGAAACACGAGATGTCTCAAACCTACTTAGATGAATGGTAGGTATGCATGGAAGTGGCGTCGTAAGAGTCAGCCTAAGAGGTCGCCTACCCATCATCGTGACTCAATAAAGTGGAAAATGAAAAGTAAAAAGTGAAACAAATAGAAATCGACAAGAATCGGATGACGAGTGACTATTAGAACTCAAAACAAGATGAGAAAACTCACAACAAGCACAAGCAAACGCAATGCAAACCCTAATTTCACCTACTCCACTCAACGATGACTGTGTAATCTCGGTCGTTAATCTTTTCAATTTTAGAGTTGTGTGATCAATCAGTTATTTAGCAATCTCACAGGTGTAGTCTCCTAGAGTAGACCGTAAATTAGTCGATGAATACCCCAAGTAGAGAACTATCCACGTAAGAGCTCGGGACTATTTCTAAGGAAATCCACCTCTTACTCACGCAACTACTTCCGCTAACGTCTGAGGCAAGTGCTTGCACCAATAACAGGATCCGAGAGTCAAAGTACAAGAGCTTAGGGCACAAGTCTAGGGCTTTGAGCTCTACTCCTTATGTGTATGTGCCTTACTATGTTTGGAGAGTACCTACAAACAAGGAGGGGATTGCTCTCCCAAATCAATGAATGAAGTCCATTACGTTTATTTTAAGGTCAAGTTAAATTAGTAGTCCCAATTTTATTTTTTGATTATCAATTTTGTTTGATCTTTTTTATTTGAGAAAATAAATGTCTAACATATTTTTGTCTTTCTCCTTTTTATCCTAAGTTGATGAAAATATGGGGAGAAGACGAAAATACAATGCATGAGAATCAATGATGCATGTAGAGATAGAGATGCGCACTTGAGTCTAGCACTCTACATGTGGGGAGATCTACACAGAAATATAAATCTATCGTAAATGCATGAAGAGCGGTAAATAAAATGCATAACCAAGAAAGAGTGAGTAGTTGTATGGGAAAGAATCAATTGTATTTGACTAGGTTATGCGGCCTTAAGTCTAATTAACATACGATGCACAAACAAGGAAAGAAAATCCTAATCAAGCACCTTACCACTCACAGAAAACTGCGGAAAATAAAGAAAAGGCGATGAAAACCAAAACAACGGTGAGGTCCCCTAAGTGCACCGGCACTTGGCGAAACAGACCCTGAAAAAGAGTAAAGGTCGGGTACAAGCTTGGATGCCCTTAAGGGGCATGATGAATCCCGTATTCATCATGTTAAAATTCAATTATTAAACTCCTTGCTTAAATAATTCAATAAAAATCACTGATTATTCCTTATTTTTACCTTGTATTATATTATACAGAAACTATGTATAATTAACCTTAATTTATTGTATTTAATTACTATTATTTTCCTTGTTTTAATTCTCATTAAAAACCCATAAAAATTAGACTAATAATTGTCTATATTTTCCCTAACAATTAAAAGAAATAAAAGATATAAAAAATCTCAAAGAATAAAAGTGTTGTTTTTAACCCATTAAAAATACCCTCAAAAATACACTTTGTACAAATGACTCCCGTCGTAACCCCCAACCTTCATTCCAGCCGTTGTAAGACCTCGCTTCCATCATGTAACTGTCGTCGACCTCCAACTACAAATCGACCTCCGATGCCCCCGTCTACTACCGTCCACCATAACTTGGGCAAAGGCCCAGCTACTCTCGGTCTCTCTGTGACAAAGAGAGGCGGAGTACGGAGGCGACGACGGCCCTTCTGCCCCAGGTGTGACCCATGGCTTAGGTAATGTTGTACCACATCTCCGGCGACTTGCCGAGCCCTCTGGCATGGCTGGCCAGATTGAGCGACGATCGGAGGTCCACCCAGGATCTCAGCCCAAGCCTCCCTGATCGTCGTCTTCCTCCTCTACCCTCCAGGTACACTCACCTTATTAATTTCTCCTATTTATCCTATTGCCTACACCCATCTTTGTTGCCACCTGACCATCCTCGCATCTATGCCACCCCTCGATCACTCATGCCGACCACCCCGCTCGCCACTTCCCTTCTCCAGAACCTCTGTCATCCCCACCCCCTTCTTCCATGCTCCGTCGAAGAAGAAACCAAGGGCATCCGCCTCTCGTCGCCACATGGCCTTCCACTCACCTCACAAATCCACACACAACAAGCCTCGGCAAAACTAACGCTTGCAGGTGTTCCCATCTTCAATGGTCAGAGCGCATGCAGCATCTCCGATCTCGTGCGCCGCCTCTGACGAGCCAACACCGGCCCGCTTCTCCAGTCAGCCACGGACCTTCGCCTTATCTCCAGGTTCTCCGTCAACCTTCCAGAAAGCCGATACGTCCTTTGTAGGAGGCACAGGAGCAACGTGGAGCCACATGGAGGTCGCTGGATCCCTGCCTTCTCCTGTGGGAAGGGGATGCAGTTATCGTCCGATCCTCAAGATCAGATGATTCTGATGAGGCTACATGGTCCGAACAAAACTCATGCTGAACCTAAAGGCTTGGGCGACCCGAATAGAACACCAGAGCACCATATCCAGTCACGTGGCCCGAAGTTACACCGCCTCTCGAGATTGGCTCCTCGTGTGCCTTGTACATGAGGTGTAGGGTAAATTGCACGAAGGACCCTAAAAGTTTATGAAATTACAATTTGGTCCTCCAGGCGTATGCCTCACGTGCACTCTCGGGGTATTTTATAGGGAGGTCCATCTAGTTTCTCATTATTGCACTTATGCCTCTACACGCATTGGGAAATTTACAATGGGGCCACTCCGTCTTTTGCAAATTGCAAATAGGTCCCTCCAAGGATGTATTAGTAATTATTTATCTTTTATTTTTCACATTTATTATGCTTATGCCACTGATTGTTTCTTCAATATCTTGAGCATTTTAATTCCGAATTGCATGATTTTAGTGTCATTTTGTTGCTCGTTTCATCTCTATTCAATAGCATTATTGATTTTATGAATTGAGACTAAATTAAATATGATGGTTTCTGAGCTCTATAATGTCTCTTGTTCTTTACGTTAAATGCTATTATGCATCCATATTGCTCATGCTGACTCTGAAATTGAACCTTTATGCATTGCTCATTACTTTAACATTTTGTAGGGGTATATTTATATAATTTATCTTGCATCCCGCACTTCATCATGCATTTCATTTCATTTAATTGCATCTTAAAATCAAATAAAAATTACATGCATCATTTTGTGTGTCATTTCATCTGCATTTTATTTTGCACATATGCATAAAGACCTTAGAGTTTAGAATATATTCACTCTTAAATTAAACGACAAAATTTGATAAATATATTAAAGAGGCTCGTGTTCCTGTGTTCGACCTTGGTACACTTACCAAGTAAAATAATGTCCATATATTCAAAGATGTGGTCTCTTTGCGTGAACGAAATCTGCCTCCTGAACTATGACAACTTCTTACTTTTAAAGAGGCAAATTTCACATTCATCAAATGGCGTTGTTGACGGGGACACAGCTCACCTTTATTTATTTGTCGAATTTTGAAATATTTTTTATTGTAAACGTTTTCAAAATTTTCAGGTCTTCTCATCATGTATTTTTGCATCATTCATTATTGATTATTTTTCTTGTGATTTTTCTAACATTTTTCTTTTGTGGCAGGACCCTTGAAGATCGAGGATGCTTGATCTCCATGGAGGCATGAAGTTGGGAGCTCCCGCTGAGAAGGCCGTAAAAGAAGAGATGAAGAATTCAAGGAAGATTAGTCGGCTCCTCTATCATTTTCAATGTATCATGTGCATTTTTAAAGGTCCTCATTTGAGGGCTTGTGTGTGAAAAAAAAAGAAAAGAAAAAGTAGATCACTAGATGATCTACCCCCACCCCCCCCCCCCCCGCACGCACACACATACACTCGCACATATACACTCACCCCCCCCCCCCGACCTTCTCTGTATATTTCACATAATCACCCCTCTCCCTCCTACATCTTAATATGTAAAAATGCACACACACACACACTCGCATCTTCAAAATCATCTGTAAAAACTCATCCCTCCCCTCTCCATGATCTCTGTATAAATTCCTGTCTAACCCTAAAAACCCTCGGACCCCCCAACATAAATTCCAAATCCTCTACCTAGGTTATTTTCAACCTAAGTATAGGGGGAATCGGCTCATTCATCCATCCCTCCATCTTTCTTCTTATATTTAGGTCATTTTTGACCTAAGTATAGGGGGGCCCTCCTCCTCAGTTCGGTTATATCACCCTATATTTAACCAGAGCTATGGCTTCATATCACTTGTGCTATGAGGATATATCTAAAGTTAAATATAGGGGGTATATCGTATATTATTGTACATATACTATAGCCATAGCTCGTGTTTTTAAAAAATTTTGAAAAATATTTTTGGGCTTGGTTTAAGTTGACTTGTGAATTGAGTTTTGTAAAAAATCTTGTAAAATCTTTTTTCTTAAAAACTGAGAAATTAAATGTTTGTAAATAAAATCAACCTTTTTCAGAAACCTCCTAAAAATTTGAAAAACATCTTTAAAAACTCTGACTACTATGCTTAAAAATGAGTAGCTACTCTTAGTGAGGGAACTTCGGTCTCCCTTAGTAGAGTGGGCGGTTTAGAGGATATTGTCTATGGCTTCGTCCTCAAGTAACATAGGTCCATTTAACGGTATGTACTTACACCCATACTGGCTGGAAGTGGATGCAACTATTCATATGAGCTTGGGCCAGTCATTGTCTCTCAAAAGAATTAAAAAAATGAAAAACTAAAATCAATAAATTTGCAAAAGATAAAAATCACAAAAATTCACTAACCAAGGAGTTGGTGTATGCTTGACACATTCACATTCACTCGAGGATTAAGGATTTTGAGGACACTTGATTTCTGTGATCTTGAGAGTCTGACAGACAACCTTAGTCATTAGGGTTTTAAACTTAATAATCCATACTTCCCTAGTTTGAAAGATTTAAGCACTATATTGCACTCTTTATCCCTACCTTCTAAAGAATATGATCAGCACGACACGTACACAACTGCATGATTGATGAGATGAGTTGAGTTATCACTTGAGAAACTAGGACTGGAGATTTGAGTCTAGACTCAATCTAATGATGCTCGAGGATGGGATTAAGTTAATGAAGGCTTCAAGAAACCTGAGTGTCAGCAAAACCCTAGACAGTATGTGAAGAGGTTCATATGCTATCATTTGATATTTACCTATGTGCCAGGATGTGATGAAATCTAAAGTAATTGTTGATCAGTGTGAGCCAACTTTTGGTAAAAGCAGTGGTGCTAGCTAAAAAGAAAAGAAAATAAAAGGAAGAAATATATTCAAAGAAAAGCTCTATTCCTCAATGTCAATTTTCAAAAGAGCTTCCAACAATGGCGAGTGCTCCCAACTATTTTCAAAGTATCCACTTGAACCAAATGCTATTAGGACCAAGAAGTCGGGCTAGCACCATAAAAGGGCTCTGCATCGTATAGTGATAAAAGTCTGGGTGTCAAAGGTATCTCAGATACTAAAAAGAGACACATCCCGGTGTACTCCCCGAAAAACAAGTGCAGACGACTCCGAATTCTCTTGACGGACACACTGATCAACAAAATAAAAATATACAAGTGTTGAGTAATATGGCACTAGAGAGGCCTCTTATTCCAATGTGAGGGAGAGAAAAATATACACAGTCCTATGCCCTCCATCATTTGGTCGTCCATCTACAATTTCAAGTCTGATGAACTAATGAGATGGTTGACTAAAGAAAGAATAGACTAATTCCCTAGTGTTGAGGATTAGGTCTAGAAGAGAGTCTCCTGGACTGAAACTTGGGTGATGACTTGACTCAACTCTCATGAATGCAGTACACTAATCTTCATATCCTCATATTTTTATGTACAAACAGAGAGTCTGATAATTAGAGAAGTTGGATTCCTTTTGACTAGAGCATGGTTGAGCCCAAAATTTTAGGATCACTTAAATTAAGGGTCTTTGAAAGAATTGAGCCTTGAAATTTTGCATGCACTGTCAGGAATTAATCCGACTCCTTCATTCTTTAGATACTCGAGGAGAGCATTGTTTAAGTATAAGGGTATGATGAATCTCGTATTCATCATGTTAAAATTCAATTATGAAACTCCTTGCTTAAATAATTCAATAAAAATCACTGATAATTCCTTATTTTTATCTTGTATTATATTATACAAAAATTGTGTATAATTAACCTTGATTTATTATATTCAATAATTATTATTTTCCTTGTTTTTAATTCTCATTAAAAACCCATAAAAATTAGAATAATAATTGTCTATAATTGCCCTAAACTTTAAAAGAAATAAAAAATAGAAAAAAATCTCAAAGATTAAAAGTGGTGTTTTTAAACCACTAAAAAATACCCTCGAAAATACTCTTTTATATAAATGACCTCTTTTGGCTTTTTGTCCAACATGAAACTTGTAGATCTCATCAAGATCTACAACTTTCATGTTTTGACTTTTTCCTAATCTTGCCTCTAACTATTTCTTTTAGATTTTTCTTTATTTCTACATTTTCCGATTTATCTATTGGGCCATGTGGCACACTTGGGCCGCCCAAGTGGCCCGCTTCTTCTTCTGCCACCCGCCTCCTCTTTTGATAGCCCGATCTCCTTCAGGCACCCTCCATCTCCACCGCTCATCACTCTTTCCATCCCCACTGTCTGATCACGCCCCCAGATCTGAAACCAACCACCCACTCTTGCTCTCCCCTCAACCGCTGGATCAGCCCCCATCCAACGACTTCCCTCGCTCCATGTCGCCCCTTTATCCTAACCCTCAGATCGTCCTCTCCATCTTCATCCCATCCATCCCTTGGCACCCGCTCCTTCACCGTACGATAAGCCTCGATCACATCTACGGCCATCTTCGCTCCACTTCATCCGATCACCACCCGCTGTAGAATGAGACTCAAACCCACATATCAATCGTAATCTTCCGCCCATTTCCTAGCCACACGATCATTTGATGAGATCTGCTCGCTGCCCTCCACTCGCGCCTCCATCCGAGCCATTGGATTGCAAGATCCAACAGCTCCCGCTCGTCGTCCTCCTCCAATCGTCTCCGCTTCATGTGTTACACCTGGCGGAACCCTCACCCCCTTTCCATTTTCCCCTCATCTCCGATCACCACCCTCTTCGTTTCAAAACCACCTCCACGTCATCCCCGGATACATCTTCTTCGCTCGTCCATCAATGACTCACGTCGTAACCCCCAGCCTTCATTCCAGTCGTTGCAAGATCTCGCTTCCATCACGTAACCGCCATCAACCTCCACCTATAAATCGACCTCCGATGCCCCCGTCTACCCTCGTCCACCATTACTCGGGTAAATGCCCAGCTCCCCTCTATCTCTCTATGACAGAGAGAGGCGGAGTATGGAGGCGACGATGGCCCTTCCACCACAGGTGTGACCCATGTCTTAGGCCATGTTGCACCACCTCTCCAACGGCTGCCCAAGCCCTCTGGCATGGCTGGCCAGATTGAGCGATGACCAGAGGTCCGCCCAGGACGTCAGCCCAAGCCTTCTCGATTGTTGTCTTCCTCTTCTACCCTCCAGGTACACTCACCTTATTTTTTCTTGAATTTCTCCTATTATCCCATTGCCTACACCCATCTTTGTTGCCACCTGACCATCCTCTCATCTCTGCCACCCATCGATCACTCACGCCGACCACCTCGCTCGCCACTTCCCATCTCTAGAACCTCCGTTGCCCCCACCCCCTTCTTCCCTGCTCCGTCGGAGAAGAAACCAAGGGCCTCCGTCTCCCATTGCCCCATGGCCCTCCACTCACCTCACAAATCCACGCACAACACACCTCAGCTAAATTAACGCTTGTAGGTGTTCCCATCTTCAATGGTCGGAGCGGGTCCAGTATCTCCGATCTCGTGCGCTACCTCCGACGAGCCGACACCGCCCCGCTTCTCCAGTCAGCCACGGACCTCCGCCTTATCTCCAGCTTCTCCTCCAACCTTCTAGAAAGCCGCCACGACCTTTGTAGGAGGCGCAGGAGCAAGGTAGAGCCACATGGAGTTCGTCGGATCCGCGCCTTCTCCGGTGGCCTATGGCTGAAGAAGGAGATGCAGTTACCATCCGATCCTCAAGATCGGACAATCCTGTTGAGGCCACGTGGTCCGAACGAACCTCATGCCGAACCTAAAGGCTCGGGAGACACAAATCGAACACCAGAGCACCAGATCCAGCCATGTGGCCCGAAGCTGCGTCGCCTCCCAAGCCTGGCTCCTCGCGTGCCTCGGACGTGAGGTGCTGGGTAAATTGCACGAAGGACCCTGAAAGCTTATGAAATTACAATTTGGTCCTACAGATGCATGCCTCACGTGCGCGTCTGGGGTATTTTACAGGGAGGTCCATCTAGTTTCTCATTATTGCAGTTATGCCCCTATATGCATTGGAAAATTTACAATAGGACCCCTCTAACTTTTTTAAATTGCAAATAGGTCCCTCTAGAAACCTATTTGTAATTATTTAGCTTTTTTCTCGCATTTTTATTTCATTTATGCCCCTGCATTGTTTCTTCAATATCTTGAGCATTTTAATTCAAAATGGCATGATTTTAGTGTCATTTTGTTGCTCGTTTCATCCTTTATCCAATAGCATTATTCATTTTATGAATTGAGACTAAATTAAATATGATGGTTTTTGAGGTCTATAATGTCTCTTGTTCTTAAAGTTAAATGCTATTGTGCACCCTTATTGCTCATGTTGACTCTGAAATGGAACCATTATGCATTGCTCATTACTTTAACATTTTGTAGGGGTATATTTGTATAATTTATCTTGCATCTTGTACTTCATCACACATTGCATTTCTTATTTAATTACATCTTGAAATCAAATAAAAACTACATTCATAATTCTGTGTGTCATTTCATCTGCATTTTTTTGCACATCTGCATGAAGACCTTAGACTTAAGAATATATTCACTCGTAAAATAAATGATAAAATTTGATAAATATATTAAAGAGGCCCGTGTCTCTGTGTTCGACCTTGGTACACTTACCAAGTAAAGTAATGTCCACATATTCTAAGGTGTGGTCTCTTTGCATGACCGAAATCTGCCTTCTGTACTACGATAATTATCAATTATTAAAGGGGCAGATTTCGCGTTCATCAGGACCCCTTCTACAAAAGTAAAAATGGGCAAATGTCCTTCCTCTCTCACCAAAGAAAACAAAAAAGGTTAAAATGACAACGTATCTCCTCGCAATGGCCTCATGCTTCCCTCTACAATTAGATCGTAAGGAAAACAAGACTCCAAGTACCTCGGTTGCTCGGCCCTAAAGAATCCGACCTTGATACCTAGGCCTTGCAACATAAAGTAAATACAAAAAGCCATGAAAAGATACAAAAAATGAGAATGAATGAATAAAACTAGAAATAAAATGCAAAAAAATGAAACAGGTGACTAGTAGAAAAAATGAAACCCTAAAACATAAGGCTTTATGAATCTACCCAAGCGTTTCCTCCTCAGCAATGACGCAATAAGAAAAAGTCTCCTAATCTGATGTCCTAAAAAGATAGAGCAAACAATAGGTCGTTGTATAGACCAGGTGAATTTTACCAGAAAAATGTTATTTTTTTATTATTTATACTCCTAAACTCAAAGGTATAGAGATAAGTACGGAGTATCGAACTCAGGGAGGCAAATTGTGCAAAACTAAGGTAAAAAGGTAGAGACACTAATGTAAATGGATTTCCTGATAGTTATTTTATTAGGGATTTTTTTGATTTTTTATTTGATTTTATGATTTTTGTATTATTTTGGTATTTTTATATACGTATAAGTTAAGAAACATATGTATTGTGTTTTATATTTTAATTTGATTTTTATTTTATTATTTTTATTTTTTCAATTTTATTTCCTATTTTTGTGAATGTTTTGGAGGATTTTAAAATTTTTATGGTTGTTAGATTATTTTTAAAGTTGAAAACAAGCTTTTTATTGAAAACATGGATTTATTTTTTATTTATAAAAAAAGAAAGAAAATAGTTTTATTTTATTTTTATCAAAAATCAGGTAAAAATACCGTTCCAACAAGTATTGTACGTATTTTTCTGATTTTTAATGAATTAGTTATGGATTTTTTATTTTTTTATTTTTTTTATTTTTTATTGATTTTAATATTCAATTTTTATTTTGTTTTCGATTTTATATGAAAAATATAGTGAAATATACTATAGGTATTTTTTTTAGGATTTTGAAAAGTGTTTTTATATATTTTAGGTATTTTCTAAGTTTGTGTATATTTGTATTTTTAGGATTTATTAAAGTTGCAAAATTTTTTTATTTTTTCAAAAATGATTTAATACTAAATATAGTATAATAATATGTATTTATATGTATTTTTAGTATACTTTTATTTTTAGTATTTTATTTATTATGTATATAATACATAATATATGGTATACCATGTATAGGGGTGTATAAGTAATGAAACTGGAAATTGGGGTGCACTGGAAATATGGAAAATAGAAAGGGCATGCGTGCAAAGTTCACAGGAAGCACGCGCATGAGCACGTGGTACAGGTCTTGTTCTAGATTTACAAAAGAAAGGGGGCTAAAACACAATTTGCCCCAAAAATATCTCCAAAACATATGCATAGCATGTGACTTCTTAAGAGGTAGGGTGGAGGAAATGCTCTGGATCGTCCAATGAAGTTCGATCGGAAGGTCTCTATATCATCTGGAACTAGGCCATTCGATGAGAATCCAACGGTTGTTAAAGAACTTGATCGGATAGTCCTGGTTGAATCTCTTCCCTTAATCGGACGATAAATAAGCAATCTGCAGCTAGGTGATGTGTTCGTCCTCAATTTCTAACAAGCGCCCATAGCGGTGATTCATGGAGGAAGACTTCAAATCTGACGATTACACCCGATGCTCCAGGTGATGTGCTTCGGTTCTAGAGGCTTCGATGTTGCAGAGCTTCGAATGTCGCAGATCTTCAGATGTACGACGGTGCTCAGTTGAATCAAGGAGGTGAGCTGCTCAGATCTTAGATGTGCTGGCATTTAGGGAGCGGTAGATTTCTCGGTCTGATGCATGTCGAGATTGAAGACGGAGTTATTCAGATCTCATATTTGACTCTGCGATGTTGTGATGTTGAACAGGTCCTTCTCGATCCACAGATGCATCTAAGGATAGTTTCCCTCTAGATGAAGCTTGGTCGAGTCTGATTTGCACAGTTCAATGTTCTCCACAGAGGCATCGATGCTTCGATCGATTGAAGTGCTCGCTTCTAGTACCTATCACCTGCATGTTCAAACGAGGCTCGAGGGATGATACCTCGATCGAATGTTAAGCAAAAGGGGATTAAATGGATGATACTCAGAGGGGGAAGGATAGGATCAGGATCTTAGATCATGCTCGGATCTAAGGTGATTAGGGATGAATGAAATGCGAAGAAGGCATAAATAATCGGATGAGATGGAATGGGCGAATATATGTGAAGAATCTCGAACAGAAACTCTGGAGAAAGGAGAGATTGAAGGAGAAAAGAAGAGAAGAGATAGAATATCTACTGACCTGATCTATGGATGGAATGGGCTCGCTAGGGGATAGAGCTCAGTGGAGCTCCTAGTGGTTGTTGCCTCTACGTGCGACAGGATGGAGGCTTCGTGCGGCAGAGCGGAGCTCCACACCAGCGGCGATCACATCAGACTCCCTTGCTCGACCTCGCTTCAACAGAGGAATATGGAAATGTTGTAACTCTCATTCTCTCTCACCGGATCTCACAGGAAGGTAGAGGTCGCAAATGGCAGATCTGCAGCTTTAGGAAGATGAAGGTGCTTAAATAGAGGAGGATGCTTGGGACGTACATCGACGGGTTCTTGTCACCAGCCAAGGAGGGTAGTTGGGCAAATGGAGGTGATGAATCCACATTTCATCATCTTTATTCTATCATTTTGGCCTCAAAAATCCTGTCTAATGCATGTAAATTCCCTTAATTCCCGTATATTAGCATTCGTGCATGTGAGTGTAAATAGTGTGTAAAATACAGTTTTTAAAGCCAAAATAAAAGAATAACGAAAAGAAAAGAAAAAGAATAAAATATTGTAAATATTTTATGACCCAAAACCCCGAGACCTAGGCATCTCGATGACTAGGTCGACAAGGAATAAAGTAGGGGGAGATAAGGGCCAGAATACAATAGAAATTCACTTTCATTTAATTCATTCTTTATTCATTTTAGGACCTATTTTTGGTTCCACTTTTTATACCTCAAATAAAAAAACTTTGCAAATGAAAGTTGTAGATAATTAAATAAAGAAAAATACAAAATTGATTTCACTCAAAAATAAGATACAGATAAAAAGTTATGATCTGAATAAATTTCCAGAATCCCAAATTCCCAAACCTATATCTCTCAAATAAAAACCCGAAACGCATAAAAATCACCTTTAATTGTATATAATTTTTAATAAGCTATTTAATGAATGTAGTTTCATATTTTGCGGAGCTACGGTTTGAAAGTTGAGTTTTGGACCCCTATTGTATACTTGTACAGATTAAAATATTCAATTTATTCATTATTCATTATTTATATAATTTTATATGTTTATATTTTTGTAAATATTATTTATCATATATGTGTATATTAAAATAGGAATAAAAGCCTAAAGAAAATACAAAAATAAAATACTTGTATACGACACATAGGTATAAAACATGTACATATAACTATGTAATTAATACTTCTATTTTATTAACTGTACAATACACTTCAGAAAAATAAAATAAAAATATAAATAAGTATATAAAAATATTTTCTAAATATATAAAATAATAAACCTAAATAAATAAATTAAATATATAGAATAAAAATAAAATATTAATGTATATATCTGTATACCGATATAGGCTATAAAAGGTAACTTGTATTTTCATACCTCAGAAAAATAAATAAAAATCACTATAAAATAATTTATAAAATAATAAACATTTTTTATTTAGTAATTGAAAATTAATAAAAATTTTTGATATTTTTAATTGAATTTATAATCATTTTCCCCAGACTTTTTCCTGGTTCATCCACGTGGGCCAACCAGGAGGCGGCAGAAGTTGACCTTTGGGCAACTCTCTGCCCAACGTCTGGGTTGTGTCAGAAATGGGTTTTGGCCCATGTTTGCGAAATTTTCGAGGCTATTCCTTGCATGATCTCGTGTTGACTTCTTCACAACTTTTGCTCCTCGTGCATTGCTCTTTCACGCCAAGTGATTTCCTTTCGGGGCATGTGTCGCTGAGTCGCCTGCTATGCCACGTCCTTTGAGTTGCTTTCATCACTCGTTCAAAAGACCACCCATGTTTCCCTTCCGATTTTGAACCACTTCTGGCCGATTTAGACATCCGAGTGCAAGCTGGGTTGACTCCGGTGACAGGGGAGCCCCCAGCACCCCCGTCTGAGGTATGGCAAAGCCAGGAGACCGGCTTCCACCACCTCCGTCCAAGTTTGGCTGTCGAGGTTCTATCTCAGGTACACAACCCTTGAGGTCCATTTTCCTTTTTTTAGCATTTTTATTCTCGTTGTATTCTTAGGAATAGATTCCCCCTTTCCATTGTGATTCACTCCCAGCCAATCATCATCGAGCCCCCATTTTCGCCATCACCGCCTCATCCCGTAGCTAGGAGGGTAGAGGCACTTTGCCCTCGACCTCCTTAATATACCTTGCAGGTACCTGGAGCTCGAGCATTTCCTGGAGGGCAATTTTTTGCGCCTCGCCGGAGCTTCCTGGAGCCCCTCCTCGACTTCGACACCGCAGGAGAGATCCAGGGATCAACAGCGACTTTTGAAGCCACCAATCATCAGAGGGCACCCGTGAGAGAAGATCTGGCCTTTTTAGAGCGTCAAAAGATGCCGAAGGGGAGCGTCACAGCGGGAGGAAGTTCGCCCCGACGAAGCTTCTTCCCCGTTCGTCATCGTTGCCTCCCCGCCGTCGGATTTGGAGCGCCAGCCTAGGCGAGCAGCTGTCATCCGATTGCTTCCTCCTAGGCCATTGATCGCGTCGTGGATCATCTAATCGTAGCCGTTCACGCGAAGGGGTATCTAGACATCAGGGCGCGACACGTGTTTTAAGTGGCCTATCATCTACCATCCACCAGCGCCCCTACTTGGGTATTTTGCACTTCTACCCAGGAAATTTTGTGTATTTATTATTTACCGCTTAATCTTTCATCTGCACTTAAATCTTTT
Organism: Ottelia alismoides; assembly: GCA_037367405.1. NCBI lineage: Eukaryota > Viridiplantae > Streptophyta > Magnoliopsida > Alismatales > Hydrocharitaceae > Ottelia > Ottelia alismoides. The sequence continues at coordinate 365,405 of JAZKJV010008528.1, forward strand.
TTGTAATATTAATGTTTCACCCCTCAAACTTTATATTATTACGTTAAGGTCCCTGTTCACGTCACCTCACGTGCCTGGGGCACGTGGGGCGTGGAAATTTTGCGCGGGACCCCCTGAGGGTTCGGATATTTTGTTTTAATCTACAAACTTTTATATGCAGTAATATATTTCTGGATGTTTTGCAAGTTAGTACCTCTAGGTTTTGATATGTGTTATCTGGTCCCTGCCAGGCACGTGCATGTCTCGTGAGACTTGGCAATTTTGCATCTGTATACCTGGGTTCTATCTATTTCATTTTAGTCCAGAAAGTTATTTGTTTACATTATAATTTTTGTAGAAAAATTGCATTGAGACCCCCAGATTTTTGCATATTTACGATAATACTCTTGCTAGGATTGAATTTTCTTTTTGCTTCCTTTATTTATTTCATGCATCTTTAAATTCTTAAAAAATCCACAAAAATTACCTTAGGTTCTTGTTTCATTCCTCTTTCATGGCATATATTTATTTTGCATTTTATTGCATTTTAATATTTATAAAAATTCAAAAACACGTATTTTCTCTACCATCTGCATCAGAAAATACATAAAAACTATTAAAACCCCTTGAAAAATTCCAAAAAAATTATATTATGTGTCTTTTAGTGTGTTTTAACTTCAGTCCAAAAATCATAAAAAATACAAAAGAAAACTCCTAAAAATAGCAAAACTCTTAAAAACTTCATAAAAATATTAAAAATTCTTCAAAAATCCTAAAAATACAATCTATGTTCCTGAATTTTCTCTACTTTACTATCTTTGTTTTAAAATTAATTTAAGGAATTTTTGAGTCTGTTTGACATTTTTCATCCTCATTTTAGTTCCAGTCTTTTATTTTATTCATTGTTTTCAGTATTTTTTACTTTAAAAATACCAAAAAAATAGGAAAATCTAGAAAAATCACAAAAACATTATAAAAATATAAAAAGCCCAAAAGGATTTTATTTCCTGAATTTTAACTATTTTTACCTCTTTTTATAAATACATTATCTCTTTCTTTTCTTATATTGTATATATACTCTATTTGATAAATAAAAAATATATAAAATATAAAAAGAAAAATAAAAATCAGAAAATTAAAATCAAAATATAAAAATATAAAATCAAAAATTAAATAAAAAGTTTAAAAATTAAAACCCACAAAAATAGCACATTTGTAGACATTTGATCACATTCTTTCTTGTGCATTGATTACCTGATCTATCTTGCTTGTTCCTTGTGTTCGACACTCTACACATACTTGCATCTATACATGCTTTTGTTGTAGACTTATAATAAATTTTAACTCCGTACATTTACTTTCATTGCTTGATTTGTTTGTTGTAGGTTAATTGTTGATTGATTGAGGATTGTTGAGTGGTTAACGCATCGACTGTTGATCCGCCTTGTGGATCAATAAGACCGCTTGATTTTTCTCGATAATCAGGAGGCTGGGCCAACGACCGAAGGGCCATGTTGTTGGGTCAGTTGGGAAGGCGGAGGAAGAAAGAAGGAGGAAGGAAGGAAGGAGAAGGGAAGAAGGAGATGAATCATGGAAGATGGACAGAAGAGACGAGGAACAGGGGAGGAGAGAGAAAAGAATGAAAAAATAGATTAATTAACTAATAATAAATTAAATAAATAGTTAAAATAGAAATATTAATTAATTAAATTAAAAAATAAATAAAATAAAAGAATATTATTTAATTAGTTAAATAAGTAGGTATATAAATAATATAGGTATATTATATCTATATAAATAATTATTACAATTATTAAAATAATTCTATTTTTTAAAATTTTACTTTTATTTTATGTTAATATTATAATATTAATAAAATATTCATAAAATATAAAAAATCAAGAAAAACCAAAATTAAATAGAATAAAATTAAGATACATTGTACAATTTATACCATTAGGGTCCCAAAACCTACTTTTTGCATATTAACTCTGATTTTAGTGAAATCACTTTTATTTGATAGATAATTTTATAAAACGAACTTTAAAAATGAGTACACCCAATTCGGAGTTCATATAGATGAGTTATGATGTTTGGAAGTTCAACTTTATGGTTTTTAGTTTGGGGATTTATTGGTATTTATTCATAAAAATTGTAAGTTATATTTTTATTTTTTACTGATTTTAGAAAAAGAATTAAGTTAAATAGGATTAAAAATAATTAAATATAAAATAAAGAAGAATTATATACATATAGTACATATATACAAAGGGGTCCAAACGCCAAAACTCATACATTTTAGTATAATATGTTTTGGTATTTTTAATATATAGTATGTTGGACATGCGAGCCCACGGCGAGCCATTATGCAATAAATGTTACTGCAAATATCATTCCTTGATTTGAAATGAAGAATAACTAATTTTCATAATAAGTCCCTTAGTACAATTAGGGCTATGTACCATGGCCATCTTAATGATCATACAGTTGTTGATTCAACTATGTAATCATAGAGGCTGGTGCGTGGATGAATATCTAAAGAGTAAGATTGAGGACTCGTCAAGCACCGTCAAATGATTGTTAAGAGATGATCTCCAGCCTGAGTAGGAGATGGAAATCCTTTCTCATTTGGTTGATATCTGATCGACCTCTTGATGCAGCTCCTCTGCATGGGAATAGAGATTTGGAGTGTCAGATTAGTTAGGTCAAAGAGTTGACTTAACGAGATCGAGATAACCAAAGACCTATGTCGTATGCTATCACGATATAGGCACGTATCCTCTAACTGGAGACAGATGTGTTACTGTATGTCTGAATATTTACATTTGGCAGACCAATAGGTTGATGACCTAACCAAGGTCTATACACTGACACGCTGGTGTGCATGAAAGGGCATATGAGTAGTATGATATCTCAAAGGGATGATACAGGTTCATTGCTGAACCGGAAGACATGAGCTCACTCATGACATTGGGAAGAATTAAATTCCACGCGTGGTCGTCTCGCTTTGGAAGCTTAACTGAATTTGTAAGGTTTGATATATGCTTTTGGAAAGTATATGGCCAACACCTAGTTATAATATATATGCTTTTGGAAAGTATATGATCGATACCGACTCTCGATGATCAAATGAGAACCTTAATGATAAAACCATGAAGGAGTCAGTCTAAAATAGATATAAAACTTTGGGTTTGTTCTGGGTCTTCCAGTATGCAGAATGTACAAGTATTAGGAATGCTTGAGGGTGATGTGATCATAAACGATTATATAACAATGATGCTTCCATTTTGAGGGAGTGACGAAATAGGTCTGGATTTTAGTGACTCCCCTCATAGAAAAGTAATCTGATCTTAATCCAACTGATACACATTGATCTGAATGTGATTCAAATGTGATGAGAAGATTAGATTTACAGTTTTGATCTAATCAAGCATCTATGGGAGGTCCGCAAGATCTGGATTTGAGATGTGATCTCAATATCCAAGTCACTATACGTGGAACAATACAATAGCCATGTCCTTACTCCAAGTATCCGCGGAGAAAGTGCATTATCCTTGAAAGAGTTCATGGATAATTTCATTGTTGATATATATTTAGCTAAGCATTGAGATATTGATAATTAAATGTGATTTAATTATCATGAATAATATGCATTTGATTCATATTATTAGAAGAGTTATCTGAGATAATTAAATGTGATTTAATTATCAAAGATGTGAATAATGTGAATGTGATTCATATTATTTGGGCACATGAGAATAGAGATCCAAGATGATTAAATGTGATTTAATTATCATGGATATGAAAAATGTGGATAGCACTATCCATATTACTCAGATATTTTATAAATGTGATTTATAATATATTAAAGAGAGCATATTGTGATTTATATTTGTTAATTAATTATTGATGTGAATTGGATTCACATTGGATGATTAATTGAAAATATAATTTACATTTTGTTTTGGGATGTGAATGTGATTTATATTTTTCCAATGGCATGATTGCAATGTTCACAAGATAATTATGAATTATTTTTGTGAAATAATTTACAACAAATGTTGTTGTAAATCTTGGACATATCATGAGATAATGATATCTCATGAGATAATGAGATCTCATGAGATTTTGAGGAGATGGACCTATTCCATCTCAAAGGAGTAGCTATCGCCCCTTTTTAGGGGATATGGTCAATCTCCTCATTATCTCCAAGACTAGTCAAAGTGTTTTAATTTTGAATTGATTTTTTTTGATTTGTCAATATAGATTAATTTAAATTAAATAAATTGTTGTTGTGTTTTTACAACAACATCATGGCCATTGAAAGAAACACAAATCAATCCCATCCATTGATTGTGTGTTGTCCATGGATTGCGATCCATAGACTCCCAAAACCATATATAAGAAGAGACACCCCTTGCTCTCTCCCTTACAAGTTTACGACATCAAATCAATTGCTCCCCCCCCCCTCTCTCTCTCTACACGCCAAGAGTTCTCTCCATCTCTCTCATTGTGGTCATCCACCATGGAGCCCTTGAGAGAGTCATCATCGCCACAGCATCGTCGTTATGCTGTCGGAGTATTTGCTCGTGGATCTCCTTCTCCTTCGGTGCGCCTCGCTCGTGTAGGAGACGTCGGATCTTGTGTGACGAGATCATGAGATTCATCGCTTGGATCATCAATAAGGATTGCGAGAAGGACGTGTCTCATCAACGCGCTCGCAAGCGTCTCCTCCGTTAGATCGGACTTGAGACAGGAGGTCTCTTCGTTTAGAGAATCGATCACAACCACGCTTCAAGAGGTAAACCTTATACCTTCGATGAAATGATCTGAGAAAGGTTCTTGGATCATGTGGTTTCATCACATTATTTTTTAAATTCTGATGCATCAAGCAACTAGTGCGACAAGTCGCTCCCGATCGCATACGATGCGATCATCACGCTTCCGTGATGCGCTTGAGGATCTCCCCATATCCTTCATAGTATTATTATAAAACGAAGTTTAAAAGTTTGTTTGGTCAGTTTAGAGTTTTCTATAAATAGTTATGAATGTTGGAAGTCTGCTTTTATGATTTTTTAGTTTCTTCATAATTATTCATTTATACATTAAATATTTTTTTGATATTTTTATAAATTAATATGTATTATTATAAACAACTTTCGTGAAGGAAATATTTTGATTTGGATATTTCTGAATAATAAATAAAATAAGTAAGCATATGTACAAGGTGAAAAATGTGTTTATGTACTTTTGTGATCTTGATTTTCTGGTTTTTCTATAAATTAAGTTCCTTATCTCCCCCTATTTATTTATTTTATCGATCACGTCAATATTGACCTGGTCGCGGGGTTAGGATCAGTGTGTATATTCTTCATATCTACATCCTTCTTCTTTTATTTTCTTTTTCTCTTTATTATTTTATTTTGGATAAAATAAGTACTAAATATATAATATTAATAAATGAGATTAGGATGTTAATTAGTGAGAATTAGTGAATATTTATATGTACTTTACCAAGGATTTTAGCCAAATTGAAAGTATAAAGGCGATGAATCATGGATTCATCGTGCATGTATGCGAAAATTCTAGAATATTCAATAAATAATGAGCTGGCAAGGGTTTATTTGTAATATCAAAAAAGGTACATGGCCTACTTGCATTTTTCCCAAAAATATAACTTCGAAATACAAACTCCTTGGACTAAATAATAACACAAACCCATAGGGTGGTCCTTGCAAAACGTCCTGCCTCCTCACGTGTATGCGCGTGTGAGGTAACATGGGTTGGACCTAAATGCAAATAAAATAAACATAGGGGTCTACTTAAAAATATTACAAAAATATATGAAATGTTGATGAATATTTAAGGACTAAAATTAAAATACAAAAATATGGGGGTATTCAAGTAAAATTACCCCTCTTACGTACTGATGGACGGTCAGATGCGCTTCACTTGCCACATGTCACCTCATGGTTACGTGATGATGGTTTGTGGATGAATGCTAGAGATTCGATCCAATGGCTGGATCGAACGGTGACGTACAGGGGGGGTCTTCAAGCACCAGGTCCTACAAGGTTAGTGTCACACAAGAAAAAGGGGAGCTCTATGCTTGCAAAGGTGAGCAAAAAATGAGGTGTGGCGGAGGTTCCAATGAGCGGAGGAAGAGGGAACTCTAATCTCCTTATCAGAGCTCGACCAGGGTGAATGGAGGTGTAGGGAATGTAGAGAATGTAAAGGGGAATATGATCGAGGTGTTGGTGGGTCGAAACATAGACGGATACGGTAGGAAACAACAACAAAAGCATGAGCTCCAGCGAACTACGACTTGATGATTCTACGAAATACTAATGGAAATTAAACGAAACTAAAACCTAAACTATGCTATTGTTAATGCTAGGGATAGAAAGATCGAGAAAACTAGAGATATGCGTGCTGAACATGGAGCCAAGGTAGAGCTCTGCCTGAGCTACTTCGATGATCTCATATTTTCTCCTTCGGACCTCTTCCTCCATGCCAAAAACTCTAGCAAAGTTGTTGTTGTCACGAGCAAGCTCAAGCATGAGGAAGATCGAGGATTTCGAGGGTAGAGTGGGATCAAAATCCAATTGAGGCTCGGTGAGGGTTATTTGTACATGGTGCTTTTGATTGAGGCTCCTACTCAATGCATTGATTTATCGATCGAGGAGTTATTGGCATGTGAAAGAACATTGATCGAGGAGCAAAATCGACGAAGGAATCATCCGCGAGAGGGGAAAATTGAGCAAGAATGTGTGGTCACCGGGTCTGACATGGCTACATGAGTAGAGGGCCAGTTGACCGACGGTTCAACCAATGATGGCCCCTAATTGGGCCATGTTCGCAGTTCACACTTGGCTTCTAATTTTTATTTAATAAATAAGATATGTGAATGTGCCGCTGTGACCCAAAATGAAACCCAAATCAATCAAAATTTATTTAATCCAAATTAAAAGAAAATAAAATAGATATGCTATTTAGTTATTAACCTGGTATAGCTGCCAAGTTAGAACTTTAAGGAGGAAACAATTATCAAGCAAGGGTCATTCAATTCAATGAAAAATCAAAGAAATGAAAGAGGGAAAAACTGAAGGCAAAGTACTCTTGATTTTTATGGATTTTTTAGCTATTTAAAATTTTTTATAGAATTTTAGTTTATATATATATATATATATATATATATGTATATTATGTTTTCTAATTTTCAATTTTTAATGATTTTTATTTTTTAAATTTTTTAAATTTTTTTCTTTTTTCATACAAATAAAATAAAAGAAATGTAAAAGGAAGAAATAATCACACTTTTGTAAATTTCACATATAGTAAAAAAGTTCGAAAAAATCAAATAAAAATATTTTTATGTTTTTGATATTTTTTATGATTTTCAAATATTTTTAGATTTTTTATTAGTTTATATCAATTAAAAACATGAAATAAATCAAACAGAAAATGAGATAGTTGTTTTTGGATTTTAAGATATAAAATAAAGAAAAGATACTTTAAACTAATTTTAGAAAAAAAAAGAGGTTTTATTAAACTTCAAATCAAGTCCAGAAACATATTTTTTTGAATTTTAATGATTTTATATAATTTTTTAGTTTTTTCTATATTATGTAATTTTTTAGTTTTTACAAGAATTTTCAAAAAAAATAAAAAGAAAATCAAAATCAAAAGACACTAACAATAATATCTTTAGAATTTTTAAAGCTATTTTTCGAATTTTTATGACTTTTATAAAGAAAATAGAGGTTTCTAATGAGTTTTGAATTATTAAAAATATGAAATCAAATTATTTTTGTAAGTAAAAATTACATGTGATAAAGAAACACAGTAGGAGATTAACCTATTTTTTTGGGATTTCTTGGAATAAAAATGTTATTTATTTCATGCAAAATAAGATACAAAATTAAATATGGAAAAATAGGACCTGATAATACTTATTTAATGTTCACGGATCAAACTATAACAAAAGAAAAACGGTAATGTTGTAAATGCAAAATTCCTAATAATTCACGTGAATAATCACGTGCACAGACGGACGTGGGTATAACTACAATTACTCAAAATATTCTCAACCTTATTAACACATTAAAGTTCTAGAGTTATTAGTGCAAAAACACAACAAACAATGTGGGAGAAGACATGAGTGCAAAAGATAGGGACTAAAAAGTAGATAGAGAGAACTACAAGAACTGAATAATAAAGAGTTTTGAACTATTACAGGGGGCGTGGCACAAATACCCAAGTCGGTGTGCGGCCCACGTGAGGGGTCTGGATGGCGACGTATGGCTCTGATCGCGCCTCTGAATCTTATCCCGGGGTCTCAATTTGGGCGCCAATAGACGGTTCGGATCTGATCCAGTGCAGCTCTTGTCTGATCGGACGCCTCTGAAAGAACTTGGAAGAAAACAACTGGAGATGATCTTCGATTGATCAGATCTTCTATAACTGGGCTTGGATCGAAGCTCTGAAAGGTGGAGTGGTTTCCTGGTGACCTTCCGCATGAATCTGGACTAGAGGTATAGTCTTGATCTCAATGAGAAAGGACCTGGAGGTTAAGATTCTCTCTCATGGTGCGCAACCTCTATCTCATCTTCAGATCTGCTCCACATAGGTTCTCCGACTAAATGCATGTTTATTGAAGATACTCGAGGTCTCGCAATCCTCGGCAAATGTTATTAGCATGAATCACAAGGGGAAATGGGAATCTCCAGGGGAAGGCGACAGATCGCAGATCGAGCTTTAGATCGATCAGATCTGAAGATGAGCGGAAGAGTTTGAGATGGAATGGAGAAGTCGAATCAGATTTGGAAGGATTTGTGATCTAATCGGGGGCAGAATTGGTAAAAATGAGCTCCGATCGAGACGATTGGAGCAGAATCTCGGATTCTCTGCAATGGATAAGAAATCGAAGAAATAACAGAAACTAAATGATCAAAGATTACCTGATGGATATGGGATGATCAGCAATGAATCAGTGATGGAATAGGGGGTGTCGTCGCCTCAATACGGCTGCGAGAGGATATCGAGGTTGATCATGGCGGCAGAGGTTCGACCATGAGCGAATCGTGTCCAAATGACGCCCAAATTCTCCTTCGATGGTGGCTCTCGGTTCCTGTCATGAGCTAGGAGCAACAGACGGTGAAAAGGGCCAGCGAAGACAGATCAGGTCGCGCGGAAGGACCTGAAGGGGATTAAATAGACTATGCCCAGGTTCTGGAAATATTGGCAGTGAGAGCGCGAACCGAGGAGCAAACGGATCAAAATCCGCTCCAGCGTGGATCTTTGATCCATTTGCTCCAATCGGGCGGAGAAGTCGGAGCTGAAGGAGGTCAGATCTGGGCAAGAAAATCAGAGAAAAAGGCGGGTCATGGCTTATTTGGCTCGGAACGAGGAAGGGGGAAGTTGACTGGAAGACAACGAAGCTGAGGTGGATGAATAGGAGAAAGCTTGGGAAAAAGACAAAAGAGAGAAAAGGACAAAAACAACAGAATAAATTAAGAATAAATAAAATAAAAAATGATTTTTAATTAAAAAATATTAAAATAGACAATTTTATAATTTAATAAATAATTTTATGGTGATTTTTAATAAATTAAAAATATTAAATAAATAGAATAAAATAAATAAAAAATATTTATTCATAGGTATAAAATACATGTAAGTACAATAACCCAATTTTTAATAAATTATTTTACAAATAATTATATAATTTAATAATTTTTTATTTATAGAATAAATTAAGAATTTTAAATATATTTTTTTGTTTTATTTTAAAAGTTAATTTATTTTTACAAATAAATAGGAATATAAACAAGATAGGTATATTATACCTATGTAATAAATACATTATTTTCTTTTAGATTATTTTGGAGTTTGTTATTTATTTTAATTTTATATAATTAAAATAAATATATACAAAACATTTAAAAAATACAATATATGCACAAATATACAAGAAAATAAATAAATAAATAAAAATATGCGCAATATATACACATACGTACAAGTATACCAATAGGGTCCTAAAGCCTACATTTGCATATTAACTCTGATTTTAGTGAGACCACTTTTATTTGATAGATAATTTTATAAAACGAAATTTAAAAGTGAGTACACCTGAATCTGAGTTCATATGACCGAGTTATGTGGTTCAGAAATTAGGCTTTACAACTTTTAGATTTTGAGATTTATTAGTATTTATTCACATTTATTTTTCAATTATATTTTTTTATTTTTTAATGATTTTTATGAACAATTCAGAAAAAATTAAGTTAATTGGAGTTATGAATAATTAAACAGAAAATAAAGAAGTTTTATATACATATAGTACACATAGACAAAGGGATCCAAATGCCAAAACTTACATAATTTATTCCACATTTTTTTGATATTTTTAATAAATAGTATTAGTTAGAAAACGAAGTCTAAAAGTGAGTTTGGTCGATTTGGAGTTTTTTATAAATAGTTATGAACATGGGAACTTGGATTTTATAATTTTTAGGTTCATTCTTATTATTTATTTATTAGGTAAATAAAATATTTGATATTTTTATAAAATAATATATAATATTACAAACAACTTTTATGAAAGAAATATTTTTATTTTAGGCTGCTTTATTGATGAATAAAATAGGTGAAAATATGTCCAAGGTGAAAAATGCTGAATATGTACAAGTGAGACTTGATTTTCTTGATTTTTATAAGCTATGGATCATATCTCCCCCTACTTTATTCCTTGTCGATCAGGTTAAGTCGTGACCTTCTCTCGAGGTTCAGGTCAGTATGTATTTATTTCATAAATACATCCTTCTTTATTTCTTTTCTGTTCTTCTTTATTCTTTTATTTTGGTGTAAAAGAATGATAAATATACATATTAACATATCAATAAAGAATGATAAATAATGATAATTAATGAATATATGTGTATTACCAAGGATTTTAACTAAAATAAAAGAATATAGATGTTGAATCATCGATTCATAAGGACACATCACCGTGTGATAATAAAACAAGGAGAAATTCCATTATTAAATCAATTTAAATGATTTTATTATTTTTTAGCAAAACATGAAAAACATTTGTTTTTTTATAGTATTTTATTATGATTTTTATTTATTTTTACAAGTTATATTATTAGGTGTTAATTTTTACATGTACAATTATAGGTATATTTACCTATACATTATGTATTTTATTTTTATTTATATATTAGATTTTATTATTTTATAAAGATAATTAATATATTTTTATTTTATTTTTCTAAAGTTACTTATTTACTTAAATAATTAAGTATATGTATAATATATGTATCTTTATCTATGAACATGTAATTTAAATAATATTTACAAATTTATAAGAATAAAAATATGAAAAATTTGAACAATAAATAAGTTGATTATTTTATACAGGTATATTACACAATGAGGGCCCAAAAGTTAACTTTTGCATCTTGACTCCAAATTAAATGAAACCACCTTCATTAAATAGATAATTTAATTTTATGAACAATAAATGTGAGTTTGGTGAATTTTGAGCTTGTATGGAGAAGATACAGGCATAAAAAGTTTTCTTTGTGTTTTTATTCTATAAGTCCGGCTAACACTGTGCATTATTTTTAAGTGAAATAAATTTTATATTCTTTCTTATATTTTTTTGTACAATTTCATGTTCAAAGTTTATTGATTTGAGGTGTAAAAATAAGAAAATAAAATGAGTTTCAAAATGTATTTAGTGAGGAATCACAATTAGGGTTTTATTTCATGTCTTGACCCTTATCTCCCCCTACTATATTCCTTGTCGACTAAGACATCATGATGACTAGGTCTCGAGGTCTAGGGTCACTCGGTGTCTTTGACACTTCCTTCTTTTTCTTTTATTTTCTTTATTTTTTAATTTTGGCTTTAAAATACAGTATTTTATGCATTACTTATATATAAAAATTGACTATTATTTTGTACAATTATTATTATATACATGCATTTAGTTAGGAATTTAAGTCCAAAATGAAAGAATAAAGGTGATGAAATGGAGAATCATCACTCTATACCCCACAACCTCCATAAAAACCATTACACCCACACTCCACAACCCTCACATAAACCAACATCCCCACACAACCTGACATTACCACTACTCACAACCTGAACTGAAAGATCAACACCCCCATTATTCCCCACCCCCATCCAACAATACATACACATGCCAACACCAGCACAACTCACAAATACCATCTACGAACCAACATCATTACTGCCCATTGCCTCCACCAATAGATCAACAACCATCACTACTTAGACACTTCACCTCAGAGCCCCCATACTGACCAATGCAACCACACCTCGTAGTCCACATACATGGATCATCATCACGACCCATGTAACCCCCACAGAACCCGATACCACCATTGCTCATAACTCGCACCCAAAGAACGACACCCTTATTGTTCATAGTTCCCACCCCGATACCCACCTAGAACTTCAATATAAGCCAACACCACCATTGGTCACTACCCCTACCCACAAACTAACGATTACCACTGCTCACCGACCCCACCCCCAAAGACCCCTCACTGACCAACTCACACCTCACAGTCCCCGCAACAGACCAGACACCCCATATGCCAATATACAGACCAGAACCCTCACACCCTCAACTCCCACACAGACCAGCCCCATATCCCACAAACCCCACACAAACCAACACCCCCACGCCCTACAGCCCTCGCATACATACCAATAGGCCCACAACCCACAACCCTCACATAGACTAGCACCCCAATACCACACAACCACCACACAGGCCAACACCCGAGGACCCCATAGCCCTCTTATAGAGCAATGGGTGTATAGATCGATACACCCATTGTTCACATCCACACTCCCACCCATAGTCGTTTCAAAAAAAAATACTACAGAGCCTTAACAAATTAAATATACTAAAAAATATTACAAGCAAAATAGAAGTCTTATGAATCACATTTTTTTAAATATTGAATCAATATGAGAGTGTTCTATATATAAATTTGTAAATCATACAAATCAAAACACGTAGTTAACTAAATAAGATTAATCTCTACACGAAATTATAAAGCATACAACTAAAATATACAAAATTTCAAACCTGACCATATCCCGTTTGCTAGTGGTGATAAATACTCCCAAAATTCCTTCATATCCACCACCACACTCCACTCTTGTCCTCAACAAGTTTGGTATCATAGGCTTATCTTACTTGCACCTCCGTTGAAGCATTTTCTTGATGATCCACACTATAGTATCGACCTCAACAAACATTTATTGAAGCCTTATCATACTTGCATCGAATTTGGAAGGCCAACCCTAATCGACACTTAAAGCATGCCCAAATCAACACCCAAACCATCGCCTCATGCTGATTTGAGTTGGCATCCCCGATTCGGCATCTAGGACGCCTGGTGGTTTTTTTAGTATGATGTGTTTTTTAAATGTGAAAAATATATGGTTATTTAATTAATTATGATTTTCCAACATTTTTTTAGAAAGGGTAATCCTGAATAATATATTACGCTTTCACTTTTAAAAAATAGAATCTAATTTTATAACATAGCAAAATTGATTTTCCGGTCCATCTGGCTCATTCAAGTCTTGTGACAAACGGGAAGAATGAACAAAACACTGCACGGGCTTTGCCGGGCGAACGTTCCAGTGATCCACTGGACCATCACTTCGATTCACGAAGCCTCCAACGGCTATATTCTCCACTTCCTCCATATATTGTATATAAACCCCACGACATATGATGCACACACGCTCTCCAACGTCATCCACCTCTCTCTCCCCCTGCTCCCCCCAACTACCTCGTCCTGCGATGGACCCTCCTCCCTCCACCACCACAGTCCAGCGAGTCACCAAGGCCTCCTCCGACCAGCTCCTCCGCAAGTTCGCCGAGCTTGACTCCGACCCTCCTCCCCGCCTCGGACCCATCCGCCGTAAGCGGTCTTCCAGGATCGCTCTCAGAGGCCACGAGAACTCGGGGAGGAGGAGGTCGTCCGGGGCGGAGTGGAACAGCGCGCTCCTCCCGGGGACGCCCCGTAGGCCCGCGAAGAGATCGCGGATGAAGAAGCTGATCGGCATCAGGTTCGTGCTTGAAGCCATCGAGAGGGTAATAATTAATCGTTGAAGTCTTTCTTTTCTCTCTGTGATCGTTCTTCTCCTCTGTTTCCAGTGTTTTCTCAAGCTTTCTTTTTTGCTTTTGATGTATGGATGATGCAGACGTTGAGGAAGACGATAGAGGGGGCTTCGAAGGCTTTGATGGAGAGGCATTGCAACTCGCACGTGCGCTTAATTAGCGATGCTGTTTGAGCTAAGGCAAAGCCCGGCTCTTCTTGTTTCCCTTTCTATATATCCGTTTACCGCGGTTTTGCTACGTTTACTGTTTTTCTTCGGGTTGTTTGTTAATCCATTTCCAATAAAATATTTACTGACAATATTTTGCTGTAAAGCATTGGCAATGATTAGGCGCAAGGAAAAAACCGCATGTCTGTACGATCAAACTTCCAGTAATCACAAACAATTCAGGTTTTTTTTCGCAGAGGTTCCACCGATTTGCTGAGAGAAGCATGGATTTGCATATGCAGTATGAGCCTCAGGTTATGCATGCATTGAAATTGAAGCCCACGGTGCTTCAGCTCAAATTCGTCTGTAGCATTCCACCACTGATATAGCTTACATGTAGGATTTTATTTACATTGCGTTACGACCTCCCATGCAACATTCACATTGTGATATTTACCCATCTTTGATAGTCTTTTCCACTTTTAGTGAGAATAGGTTGAGATACCACTTGTAAACTCTCTGATCTAAGATTCACACCGTAATAGAAGAAAATTACCTCCAACTCAACTTATTGGAATTGGGTTTAAATGAACCTATTGTCAATCAACCAAAACAGATTAACTTAAGTTGTCAAGTGGTAATCATCCATTCTTATAAACCACACACGCATTTTGTAACTATTATTTTTGTCACAGAGCGCAAATATGGATTCATTTCCATTAAAATTTTGCTATTTCAACTTATCGTCCATTTTTTAAGATAAAAATGATTTTTTTAAAATGGTTCGAGATTAAAAAACTTTGTACGTCGAGGATGAACGTTATAATAGATATCGAATTAATATAAATATCGATAGCAATCAGACAGAGTTCGTACTAAATCATGCAATTAGATTTTATATTCAGGACAATTGATCGAACGATGAGGGTGTGATGTGCAAATTTGGATCTTGATCATCTTACATCTAATCCTACATTCAAGAGGTTTTTGTGACAATGGTACGTAGTTAAGGAAAATTTTCGATTTCCCATCGTAAGATGGAAGCAGAGGTTTAGATAATGGATGGTTGATTTATGGTGATTGACATAAGCCCCAAAGTCTGAGAGGAGGTTTTGAGAGTAAAGTTAATTTATTTGATTGCCCTCTCAACAAATTTTAAGAGTATAAGAATGTCATCTGGGAAAAGCATATTCGTGATGGTTAGATCAAAGTCAAGTAGCGTAAAGCCCTCAATTTATTTGTTTGTTTTTTGCAAGGTTTTGAGGCATTTCATCCAAAATGTTGTTTCTTTCTAAAAACTAACGAAGAAGTCAGAAAAACCAATGCGCGAATGAATGCATGCAGAGTTAGAAATGCATACCTTGCTCCAGTACTCTAAATGCAACGTGATTCGTGCATATAGTTAAAAGTAATCTACATGTAAATGCAATGATCAAAATCACCATAGATACATGAATTACTATTAGCGTGAACAACTAATTTAATTTGACTAAGTCCAAGCGTATACCTATATGCACATGCAGATAATTAAAGCTTGGGACCTAGTTTACCGTGCAAACAACTCCTGATATCTAAGGGCTCAACCAGGGAAGGCGTAAAATATAAAAATGGTGAAAAACACAAATCAGGGGAAACAAATGAAAATAAGGATAAAATAGGGATAATAAAATGAAGAAGATGAATAAAAATACAAGAAAATCGGCAAGTCCCCAAGTGAACAATCAGTAAAATAAACCTGTAGAGTTCAAGGTCCAAGAGAGTGTCAATTATTACAAATTTATTTATAAATATCTCTCACACACAAAAGAAAACAAAAACTACACTAAGCTATGCTACTGCCTTCTCAGTCTCCTGCTTTTCTTCGCTGCAACCCCTTCCGACCTAGTTTGAATGGGCTAGCTCCACCTTGCTCAGGTGCATCAGTCTCCTAGAAACCACCCTCGCTCTGATGGTCCCTCGCAACAAAGTTATAAGATATGGATTAGAACAGATAAACAATTATCAAATAAAAGACGGGAAAAAATAAATAACAACTATGTACAAACTACACTATGTTGCTTCCTCGGTAATGCTGCCATTTGTTGAACAGAGATGTGGTCTGTCAGCCTAACAAGCTAAGCCAATAATCGTTGTATTGACCAATCTCTAATTCAGACAGCAATTAACGTGCAATTATATGATAAATCGATGAAAATAAAAGTGAATTAAAATTTGTTGTAGCTCTACAATATATGCGTATATGTGTAAGTATTGTAGAGGTCGAATGCATGTAGCGAATGTTGTGCAGATAATAATTATTAGTAATTATATCTAATTAATAATTATTTTTATATTTGCATGCATTTGCTTGTTTTATGTGGGTTTCATTTTATATTTAATATTTTAATTTTTAAATTATTTTATATTATTTTTTATTTTATATTTTATATTTTCTTTTAATTTTATAATTTTTAATTCTTTTAGTTTTTAAAATAAGATATATATATATATATATAAAATAATATAGATACATAAAGTAACTTGTATATATTATATATATATTTATATTTATAAGGTTTTTTAGGTTTTCTATTTTTAGGTTTTATATTTTTTTATTTTTAGTGATTTTTGGGTACGTGTACAAAATATAGTAATAGAGTAATGTAATTTTTTGGAATATTTAGAAGATCTTTATAACTTTTTATAAATGTTATATCTTTGTTTTTTTAGAAATTAAGGGCTAAACAGTGAATAAATGCATCTTTTGTATTTTTAGAAAATAGAAAACTATGTTAAAATACCAAAAATAAAATCCAAGTGTGACAAGCATGATGTCAGGAACTAAACAAAATTTTCCTATAATTTTTAGACCAATAAAAATATTTAATATGCATAAAATACTAGGAACAAAATGCCACAGTTACAAGGACCTCATGCAATCTAATAAACATAAACTCCATTTAATAACAGGTTCTGATAAATTAAAAGGGTACATATGCAATATTTACAAGGCCTCATGTGTCGCTACACGTGAGGTTGGAGGACTAAAACGTAATTACACTAAAGCTCAAGGTTCTCTTAGCAAAATATCCTAAAGTTTTTATACTTAATTTAATATTTACAGGACTAATTATAAATACAGAAATGTGAGAGGGTGTTAGTGTAATATAACCCAAGGAGGCGTGATCGGGCGATAGAGAAGCTTCCAATGTGTGCTTCACTTAAATCCCAGGCCTTCGATGCCCATCATTTAGCCTTTTCGATCAAATGGTCCAGATTAGATCCATGTCGTGCTTGCATCGCAGCCTTGGAGATAGGTGAAGAATTTAAAAAGAACGTGTACTTCCCCCGGTCTTCTTTGATTGATTCCACATCCCTCTAGAAATCTCCAGCGAAGCTGATGAGCTCCACTCCTTCCCGGGGGAGGTCCTGCTTCTGCATGGGACTTCAATGGAGTCAGACCCCGCTATGAAGAGGTTTGGAGGTTGACTCAGTTCAAGGCAACATGTTAACCACTTGTTCCTTCGATTCGAGCTACAGGTGGGTTCTCAGAACTTCTCTCTTATACAAAATGGTTAAGGGCACGAGGGCGATACTCCTCATCCTAATAACATGAGTTGAAAGCATGGGGATGAAGGTGGTGTGTATCTCCGATGATAGGTGGTGAAGGGAGACCTGACTCCTCATATCTGTGTGAGATCGAGGGCATATGGGTGGTCCAGATGACACAGAAATGGGAAGGGGAAGAAGTTGAGATGGTTGGTGTGGTCAGAACATGTCAGAAGCATGATGAAAAGAGGTCAGAACTTTAAGCTCTAGCAAACTACGAATATGATTATTTAACCTAAATCTAAGCTAAATTGCATGAAATGAACTGCATGATTAAACTAAGAAATGAAAAGGCAACTATACTAATCTAAACTAACATCTGACAGGGTACCCGGAGCATATGGGAACCTCGCTTGAGCAGAGCTTCGGCGACGATTGGATCACATCCTTCCTCCGTCTTATCTTGCCGACAAGGTTGGGAATCGCTTGTTGTCACCAAGGATTCTGTCACCTATGCTCCCTTTGGGGTTACAGTGGAAGAACATGGATCAAAAAGAAAAAGGTAGTTGGAGCTGGAGTTTTATAGAGTTGTGGAGATGGCTTCTAATGCTGGCAATGGTGTATGGAGGATAAGTGATTGGTGAAGTCTAAGGCATGGGTGTAGAGGAGGGTAGTAGGAGGAATAGGAAGGTGAGATGCTCGGGGGATATGGAGTTAAGGAAGATGGAGCGGAAAGGTGAGAAGAGAGGGGGTTCCCATGCTTCTGATTAAGTTAGAGAGGAGGAAGGATGGTTACCCTCGGGTCAACTTTCCTTAAGTTCTCATTAGTCCACGTAGGACCAGATGAGACAAATAGAAAAGAAAAACCTTGTTAATTCAATAATATTCATTTTTATTATTTATTTTATTAAATAAAACTTAAAAAATAAAAATGTTATTTTTTTCAAACTATTTTTATAATGATTTTTATTTATTTTTACACCACTATTTGTAAGATGTTAATAATTTACATGTATATACATAGGTATATATACTATATTTAGTGTACTAATTTTTATTTTTTTGTTATCAATACTTATCATCCTATTTACATATTTTATATATTTTATAACATTATTATTATATATTTACATATTTTATTTTATTTTTATGATTTTATTTACATACAAAATAATTGTATGCATTATAGGTATAGTGTACCTATATATATAATGTGTTTATTTATATTAATGTATTTTTAATGTTTATTTTGTGTCTATGTTTTAAATATATTTTAAATAATATAAACAATTATCAAAATTTAAGAAGAGTAAAAATATAAAGAATAAAATATATGAATATTTTATACAGTACAATAGTGCCCAAGAAAGCTAGCTTTTGTAACCTAACTCCATTTTAATGGTACCACCTTAACTAGAAAGATAATTAAATTTGAAATATAATAAAGGTGAGTTTGATTCAATTTTGAGTTTGTATGTAGTAGATATTGATCAGTGGACCTTTGTCTACGGCTATTTCATATGTGGGTTTGATAGATCGATTGGCGAAGGTCTCTAATGTATGGTCTTGAGGGTCTACGGTGTCCGACAAGATAGTTCCGTCAATCGCTATATTGACCGCTCTCACGGTACTCAACACATCACCAATCAATAAAATCAACAATCAACCCCAAAATCTATAAATCAATGAAAATTGTGACAGTGCAATTTATTATCCCTGCAATAAATGTCAATAGCAAGCAAGTGTGTGGGGCAAACTACTGAGAGCTATGGGGATATGGGATTTATTGTTTAATTAATGAAAATTAAACAACAAATATTTTTACTATTTTTTATTTTTTTTATTTTTGTGGGTTTTTAATTATATCTACTTTTATGGATTTTTATTATTTTATTATTTTATTTTTGAATTTTTGAATTTTTATTTTCTTTATATATTTTTCTTATTTTAAATTCTTTTTCTTTTTTAAGATATAATAAGTATATATAGATCTATATATGACAATATGTATATATAAGTACTATATATGATATATATAATAAATATAAAAAAATCAGAAAATACAAATAAGTACATTCCTTTTTAATTTTTTAAAAGATTTAAGAAGTTTTTATGTTTATCTAATTATTAGTAATAATTATTATTATACCATATAAGTAATATTAAGTGTATATATGCTATACAGGGTTTCATATTTATAAATTATAGCTGTATATATTCAATTTTATAAAATAAAGTGTTTTTATGTTTTTTCTAATTTTTCTCTATTTTTGTGAATTTTCTTACATTTTTTGCTAATTTTAAAGTATTTTTAGTTGATTTAAAATGTCAAAACAGTGACTTATAATAATAGGTCAGTTGTTTTGGGATTTAAAAATATATAATAATTTCAAAAATTCCAAACTAATTTTAATATATATATTATAATATATATAATTATACAACATAAAACTTTTTTTGAGTTTTATGAAATTTTGCAAATTTTTATAGGGTTAAGGGGGGCTTTTTCAAATTTTAACCTTTTTTTATATTTTCTTGTGATTTTTGGTCTAGAGTTATAAAATATAGTAATAAATATACTCTATTTTTTTGGAATTTATTAAGTAGGTTTTATATTTTTTGTATTTTTATAGTTAGTTAGGTAATAAATAAACTCCTTTTTTTAATAAATGGAAAATGTAAGTAAAATGCTAAAATAAAAATAGAATGTTTACATCTCAAACCCTACAAACTTTGTAAATTACCTTCTCGACCTTTGAAAGAACGTAATTCCTCCCCTGACCTAGTAAACTTGCTAACTTTAACCCCATGAACCCTGCGGTTAATCTATTTGAAGCTCGTAAGGGGTACTTGAGGTATTTTACAGGATCAATGGGGGTAATTACATTGTGTAAAAGGATATAGAGGTATTTTAACAAGTTTCTAAGGTCTGTGGGTTAAAAATCCCATAAAAAATATGACATGAACAGAAAGATATAGAGAATTTACTGTAATTTTTTCCATTATTTAATAACCACAGTAGCTATTTAAATAAAATAAAAAAACACAAGCTAATTTATAATACTAGGAGAGTATATTTGCAATAATAAATAAAGTCAGGGGTTCTGTGCAAAAATACCCAAAGTTTTAAACTATTATACAATTTATAAATATAAAAAGAAATAAACAAACTTTAGAGGGTCATATGCAATTGCCCACCTCACGTGGGCCGCTATGTGAGGTGAGCTGGCACTAGACCTATATGCAATATAAAAAAAATGGGGGTCCACTTGCAATTTTTACACAAAAAGTTGCAATTAATTTAATATCCATAGGACTCTTTTGCAATTACAAAAAGGGGAGAGGGATACTAATTAATTTACCCACTCAAAGGTGTGGATTGGATGGCTCGAGCTCCACATGGCATGATCGACGGCAGAAGGCACACACTGCTCCGTCTTTAAACAACGACCCAGATTGGATCTGGGTCGAAGGCTTGATCTAACAGCTCTTGAGGGTTCATGAAGAACACCTCAAGAACTCGACGCTAGTGAGACTTGATCTTGGATTCTGTCTGCATACGACCTCTGATTGCCTCGTTGAAGTCCTCCTCCTCTTCTTGATGGTCTTCCATACCTACAGGACCCTTCAAAGTTGTTGGGGCGCCATCGAAGGGGGCCTGGAGGCTCAGGCCACCTGGAGCTCCATTAAGAGTTTGAATGTCTGCTCCAAGTGGTCTCCCTGATCAGGCTCCTACACAGAAATGAAGAAGAGCTCGAGGAGGTCTTCCTCGACTCCAATGTTGAAGTTGGGCAGCACTGGAGTGAAGGGGATGAAGAGGTCCGACGAAGGCAGAGGAGGTAGACCTTGGTGGCTCGAGTCCTTGCAGGATCATAGATGAAAATGAAGGGAAAGGATGGAGAAGTATAGGGTTTCGAATATGAGGCAAAATGGTGGGCGGGAACAGTTGAAGAACAATGAATTTGTGGCTGGAGATAGAGCTCTAGCGATTTTAATTCTTAAAGATACTCTAAACTAAAGACTAATGAATGAAACTAATGTTACCTCCAAGCTACTGGAAGTAAATGCAAGATAATTACATAAAGCTAATAGCTCAAACTACTTGGAGGCAAGGTGCAGAGGAGGTTGTTGGAGCCGAGCTCGATGAACTTGGATCGCTTCCACTGACCTTGTCCTCACCTTGATTCGGAGAGAGACACCTCCATGTCACTGAGGGGCTCAATCCTGGGGTGAATCAAAGGGTTATGGTTGAGTAAAAGGACAAAATGAGAAAGGGAGTGGAGATCTTATTGTATAACAGGTGGTGTAAGATGGAGGTTTGTGTGCGAGGAGAAGTGGTTGGTGGGAGGCATGGGGTCGATGAGGTAGAAGGTCATGCGGGGAGCTGAAATGTGGGGTGCTTGAGGAAGAAGGTGCAAGGAGGAAGCGAGGAGAAATTGGATAAGTCAGAGGTCTCTTGACCTCTGACAAGAAGGGGGTGTCATGGGCATACATTTGACTTGGGGTCAACAAACGTCAAGCTCTGGTGGTCCACGTGGACGAACCAGAAAATTCTAAGGGAAAGATCCCTTGAAAAATTGATAAAAAAATTATGAAATGGATTTTATTAATTTTTGGTTAAAACATTAAAAATATTTGTAATTTTATGCAGTATTTTATTCTGCTTTTTATTTATTTTTACATGTTAATTATTATGTATTAATATTTACATATAAGTATAGGTATTTATACATGTATTAGGCATTTTTATTTTTTATTTTGTATTTTAGATTTTATTATTTTATACAGTATTTTATATATTTATAATTTATTTAATTACATATTTTAGTTTATTTTTATGAATTTATTTATTTACTTAGATATTATGCATATATATTATATAGGTATTATGTAGGTATAATTACATATTTTAAAGTACATTATTTATTTATAATGTATTTTAAAAAGGTTTTGTTTATTTTAATTATTTACATGTATTTAAAATAATATTACAAGTTTATAAATATAAGTAAGTGAAAAATGTAAAGGATAAATATAGTGAATATTATATACAATTATATTGCACAATGAGGTCCCAAAAGCCAACTTTTACATCTTAACTCCAATAAATTAATTGTAACCACCTACATTAAATAGATAATTAAATTTTGAGGACAATAAAGGTGAGTTTGGCCAATTTTGATCTATATAGAGAAGATACTTGTTTGTAAAGTTTTCTTTGTGGCTTTTTATTCTCGTCCTATGCATACCGTGCATTATTTTTTAGTGAAATAAATTTTGTATTTTTTGGTATTTTTATGTACAATGTTCATGTTCAAAGTTTATTAATTTGAAGTGTAATAATGAAGAATAAAGTAGGTCCCAAACGATAATTATTGATGAATAAAAATTAGGATTTTGTGTGCTTTTTTGTGCAATTGATCTACCCTATCTCCTCCTACTTTATTCATTGTCGATCAAGTCATCATGGCAAGTGGAACTCAAGGTCTAGGGTCACTCAGTGCCTTGGACACTTCATTCTTTTTATTTTCTCTCCTTTATTCTTTTATTTTGGAATTAAATACATCATTTTGTACAATATTTTATGTGAATTATTGAGTGTTGTTTTGTACAAATTAATGCTATATACATGTATTTAGCTAGGGATTTAAGGTCAAAATGAAAGAATAAAGGTGATGAAATGGAGATTCATCACCATAATATACTTGCCTTTGCTTGTCCCTAGTAAACACTTATGCTAATAAGTGCAAAAAAATAACACAAAAAAAAAGAAAAAGGAAAAACTTGGAATAATTTCTTACTTTTAAACTTGTCTTGATAAAATCAAAGCTTTGAGCTCGGTGAAGACCTTTGGATTATTGGTGTTCGAAACCACATCGAGGTTAGGACCCTTAGGTTCTATAATCCTCTATTCAGTTCAATCCACAGTCTGGTCAGAACCATCCTCTCAGTTGCATACTCTCGCAACCTTGAAATGATCACCAAGTGTGTGAATTTGTCAGCTCCTCCCAGACAAACCATTGAACTATCAAGGAGTCTCCTCCTCTGACAACTCATCCTCATGGAGAAATAGATTTCCTTCTAAGTTCAGGTTCTTGCTAGTTCACAACCAAAAAGGAGAAGCTCGAAGAATGGGAAAAGAAGTTGGAATGGACCATCGTAGTATCATTACCTTGTGAAGCTCGATCAGTGTAACCAAGTCTTCACCAAGAAGCAAGCTTTTTCTGGAAGCTCATTATTTTTGTGGAATTTTTAGTGTAGGCTTCTTGTGAATTTTCTTTGCTTTCCATTGCTCTGCATTCTTATTTTTGCCCCAACAGATGTAGAATCTTTGGGTCTACCCATGATTTGACGTCTTCGAAAAAGGTGTGCTAGTAGACCATTCCTCATCTGAAGCATTGTTTTAATCCAGCCTCCAGTCGTTAGATGTCATTGCTACCACAAGAATCGGGTTGAAGTACCGATTTCGATAGACCCCAAGATTGGTTCCCGAGCCACCCTTGACGAAGCGACCTAGTATCGTCCCGACTTAGACTCCAAGATTTTTCAACAATCCATTTGGGATGGGCTAAATGCTAAGTGCGAGGTTTCTATTCAAGCCACTTTCTCAAGAATCGTACGGATGATAAGGAGGGTTCTAGTTAGACATAATGAATCGAATCATGAACATAGTCTCATGGAATCTAAATAATTAAGTCAAGGAGACCTGAAGCATCTCAATTCCAGTCCTTAATGGGTTCCCCTGAAATTAAGTGGATTAATACCAAGCTCCAATCTTCAGACTTTATTTCAGACTTGTTCAATTATCTCGATCAATCTGAAAAATGCAAATGTTATGTACAATGCAAGAAAATCCTTTTGTGAAGTAATTTTTCTAATTTCAAACTTTTTTTATGGATTTTCGAAAATTTTTGCAAATTTTATGCAATTTTTTAAAACATTTTGCAAAGTTTTAGGGCTTTTGGAAATTTTGAAATTTTTAGAGGTTTTCATAAAAGTTAGTGAAAGAAGTTTATACACATATTTACATGAGAATGCATCAATATTTACAAGAATTGCAAGAATAACTTATAAATGGAATTTATATAGAGTTGTTTCTTCTTCTTTTTTACTTTTTTAATATACATATGTTTGTGTATAAGGGTTATAAATATTTATTAAAAAAATATTTGCTATAATTATGAACAAAGTTCTCAAAATAATTTGAAAGTAACAAACATTTTGAAAACTTATTTTACAAACAATTTTTACAAACTATTTTACAAACATTTACAAAATTTGAAAATCATTTTGCAAAGATTTTTAAAAAGTATGTATAAATTTTACAAACTATTTTTACAACCATTTTCCAAATCATTTGCAAACTTATTTTTAAAAAAATATTCAAACAAATGAAAAGATTTCTCCAAACATTTACAAAAGATTTTCTATAAAGATTCAAAAATATTTCACAAAAAGTTTCCCAATAGTTTTCAGATTTTTTCAAGTCATTTTACAGCCATTTTTCAAATTATTTTGCAAAACATTTTTAGATTGGTTTACTACTCATATTTGCAAAGAATGTTTTGAAAAAAAATATAAATAAATAGACTATATTATTCACACTTAATTTATTGTATATTCTAACTCGTACAGTATTTTAGCCATAGTATTCAAAAATACACAAGTATGAGTTATGAAGAAAGTATATACAACGTATATACGACCCCCTTATACTTAGCTTGAGCTATGCCCTCATAGGTCAGAGAGAAAAAGGAAGACATAACTTGTGCTAAGTATAGGAAAGTTTATGCTAAAACGATTAAGTAAAGATGACAAGTCGGTCATCCCCTATACTTAGGATCTGATAATCCTAAGTATAGCAGGTTGTATAAAAAATAGGGATGATCGAGGATCCAAAATTTACGAAATTATTGGTCTTGGCTTGTCAGCCACATATTTAAGGTAAAATATCCCTAATGACAGAGTGTCAAAAAATGATGGACAAGCAAGAGAAAGAATAATGAATAATCTGAATGCACTCATCCTTATATACTTAGGATGAAGCATGTCCTAAGTATAGCATAGATGAATGGGGTAGGTGTCATACGAAGAATGAACAAATTGGAAGATTGAAATGAAAAGAAGAAAGTCAATCAAAGATATTTTTGGGAGCATTGTTCGGCTCCACTGATGCTGTTGAAGTAGTGAATTCTTCATCAAAGTTATTTGAACAGAGTTCGACAACAACCAGGAATGTATCGTGCTCTAAATATGGCTTCAGCAACTGACTGTTGATAATGAAGGGTTGTGCATCAGTCGATAATTCTAATATGAAAACACTTCTGTTGTCACGCACAGTTTTGACTCTGAAAGGCTCTATCCATTTGCTTTTCAATTTGCCTGGAAAATCTTAATTTGGCATCGAACAACCACACTTTCTGTCCAGGTTCGAATGTCTTTCTTCTGATGTGCTTGTCATGCCAGCGTTTTACTTTCTCCTTGTACATTAAGT
This sequence comes from Ottelia alismoides, assembly GCA_037367405.1. Lineage (NCBI taxonomy): Eukaryota > Viridiplantae > Streptophyta > Magnoliopsida > Alismatales > Hydrocharitaceae > Ottelia > Ottelia alismoides. The sequence continues at coordinate 391,737 of JAZKJV010008528.1, forward strand.
TGGTGTCATACGTGTAATCTCAGAGTTCTAGGAGCTTGTTCAGATCTTGTTTCCTTTGCTAACCACCTTTGTTTGACTCGAGGTTACAGCTGTTAACTACCCGCAATAATTTGTGAATGAGCTCCACGAGCAGATGGAAAGGCTTTCCTACACAAGATGGTAGGGCGACATGCCCAAGGGAGACTTGTAGGCGGTTTTGTATGCCCATAGAACTGAATCCAGGAGTTGCGACCAGTTCTTTCGATCCGACCTCACAAGTTTCCGCAGTATCATATTGATTTCTCTGTTTGATAACTCTGCCAAGCTATTTGATTGACGATGATAAGGAGATGTGACTTGGCGATTGATGTCATGCTCCGTTAATTTCTTAACCTCTTTATTAATGGATTGGCTACCCCCTTCTGAGATTAGAATTTTCAATATCTCGAACTGCGAGATGATGATATCTTTTAAGAATTTACAATATTTTCTGTTGTCTGTAGCTCGAGCAGGGATAGCTTCAACACGTCGACTAACATAGTCCATGGAAAGTAGGATGTATTCATAGCATTGATTGTTAGGAAACGAGTTCATGAAATCAATGCCCCAAGCATCGAACACATCATATATCTGAATGAATTTAAGGGGCATAGAGTCTTTGAAACCTAGGGTTTTCCCATTTTCTGACAATTAGTGTAGGCTTTGACATACTCGTTTGCATCCTTGAATAGTGTTGGCCGCTAGAGGCCACACTACAGTATCTTTGTTGTTGTCCAGAATTGTGTCTACCCGATTCGAGCTTATGGTAGTGCTCGAGAACACTTGTGTACTCCTACTGAGGAATACACCAATGACAAATACAATCTGCTCCTTCCCTAATAGGTATGGGTCTTCTTATTGGTAAAAATGAATATCATACATGAATTTATCCTTCTTATTTATTGTCCAATCTTGTGGGACAACCCCAGAGACGAGGTAGTTCACAATATAGGCATACCATGGAAAAGATCCAATGCTGAGGATGGATTCATCAGGGAAGGTCTCTGTGATCGATGTACTACTCAAATGAGTATCTTAGCATTCAATTATGGATAAGTGATCTGCTACCACATTGTGAACTCCAGGTTTATCTCTTATTTCCAAGTCAAATTCCTAGAGGAGAAGGATCCATATGAGAAAGCGTGATTTAACATCCTTCTTCTACTATAAGTATTGGATAACAAAGTGGCCAATGAAAGTAATAACTTTTGATTGATCTGAACTTGTCCAGAGCAAATACAATTGCTAGCAAATCTTTCTCTGTAACTGTATAGTTTCTGTGTGCTTCATCGAGTGTCTTGCTGGCGTAGTGAATGGCATAGGGTAACTTATCTCTTCTTTATCCTAAGATAGCCCCAACTGCTAAATCTGATGCATCTATCATGATCTCAAAGGGAGGAGTCCAATCTAGTGGTTGTAGAATGAGAGCCTGAGTGAATATCTCTTTCAACTGATAAAATGATTGGAGAATCTTTTGATTAACAATAAATTTGGTCTCCTTGCAAAGAATTTCTGTGATAGGTCGGGCAAGTTTGTTGAAGTCCTTGATGAATCTTATGTAGAATCTGACATGCCCTAGAAATGACCTCACATTCTTCACATTTCGAGGTGGATCAAGTTCGGCAATAACATCCACCTTCGCCAAGTCAGCTTCCATGTCTCGCTTGGAAACGGCGTGGCCCATCACAATTCCTTCTATGACCATGAAGTGAGTCTTTTCCCATGATAAAACAAATTCACTTCATGACATTTCTGTAGTATTCGATCTAAGTGTTGAAGAAAAGAGCCGAAAATGTCACCATAGACTGAGAAAACATCCATCAAAACTTTGAGAAAACACCTGACCATATCAATGAAGACTGTAAGCATGCATCTTTGGAATGTGGCAGGAGCATTGTACAATGCAAGGGCATTCTATGAAAGGCAGACGTATCGAACGGGCAGGTGAATGTTGTCTTCTCTTGGTCTTCAAAGGCGACCGCCACCTGGTTGTAACTTGAGTACCCATCTAGAAAGCATAAGAATTCTTTCCCAACTAATCTCTTAAAAACTTGATCAATGAATGGTAGAGGAAAATGGTACTTCTTCGTTGTTACATTGAGGCAGCAGTAGTCAACACAAACTCGCCAAGATGTCAGTAATCGGGTAGAGATCTCCTCTCTTTGGTCATTCTTAACGACAACGAGTCCCGATTTGTTGGGAACATCATGCATGGGACTCGCCCATTTGGAGTCGAAGATGGGATAAATAAAACATGCTTCACACCACTTCGTGATTTTCTTCATAACCACATCTTGAAGATTAGGGTTCAATCTTCTTTGGAATTCTCAAGAGAGTTTGCAATTCTCTTCTAGATAGATGTGGTGTGAACATAAGGATGGATTTAACTCTCGGAGATTCGAGACTTTCCAAACAAGTACCTTGCAGTTCTTTTCTAGAACCTCGAGAGTCGAGATTTCTGATCCGGAGTCAATCAGCTCCTGATGATGATCGGATACATGTTCTCTTCACCCCTAAGGAATGTGTAATTTTGACATGTCGGGAGCTGTTTAAGTTCAGGTAATTTTAGATTCTGCTTCGTGGTCACTTTGGAAATGGTGCTAGTAGGTGAATTATCTGCTAAATTCAATGAGTTGTTGTCCACCTCTATCATTATTGGCTCTGAAATGAATGTATCAAACATGTTTGTAATGAATTCTTCATGTTCAGTCTAGCATGAATCTTCTTTAAATATGTTGATTAATGATTCAGAATCCATCTTTGTCTCTGGTGAATCGCATATTCATCTACATTATTCTCTATTGTTATCTCTCTAGCTTAAGAAAAACAATAAAAATAGCTGATAAATAACCTTAATTAACTTATTATATGTTATGAATAAATACATATTATTATTGTAAATTAATACATCTATTGTTGTGTTATTATTTTATCTATTATTAATTATTAAAATACAATAAAAATTAGAATAACATTTTATATAATTATTTATGCTAATTAATAAAATAAAATTCCATAAAAATAAGTATTTTAATACATTAAATTACTTGCAAAAATATTTTATGTATATAGATAATTTATATTCTCTTTGAGCTCTACATGAAAGTTGTAGATCTCATCAAGATCTATAACTTTCATGTTGAACATTTTTTATCATTCCTTTTCTTTTTATTTATTTTCTATTTTATACTATTTTTTGTATTTATCTGAATTCTTATTGGGCCATGTGGTGCCATCTGTATGCACAATGTGGCCCTGCCTCTTCACTCCATAATGCCTCGCTTTGGGCCATTGGATCATCAGATACAATAGCAGATAGTCGTTGTCAACCTCCAGCTTCGAGCTCTGAAGCGACACATCCCTTTACTTAGATCTAACTTCTCCACCTTATCCCATCCAACTCTGGCAACCATCCTTCCAACCTCCGATGTCTATCTCTTCTCCGACCTTCAACTACCTTCGCCCAACCTCCAGACACTTCTCTCTTCTCATGTGCTTCTTCCAATCGGTGGTAGAAACCACCCTCTTCACCACCTGAACCATCAAACTCCTACTCCTCAACACCTTTACTGGCCATCGGTAACTGCATCTTGCCACTTTAAAGAGATTTCCCTAGCCATATGCTTTACTTGTGATAAAAAGTGAGTGTGTTTCAAGAACAATAATAATGTCTTCTTCTCATGCATGATCCAAGGCTACTCCGCCTTGTTGCAACCTCAGAACTGCTCGAGCTTAGAGCTGGTGGCCTCCATCTTGTCAAGTAAAGATCGGTGTTGCAAGAACCCCATCCTCTAGGTCTGTTCCATCTTCTAGTTCGTCACTGTGAGTCATCTTCTTCCTCAAATCATCCCAGGTAAGATTTTCGATCTTAATTTTCCATGTGCTTCTTCGATTTACATCTAGCATTCTTCTATCTATGTCACATATTAGAGCCTTGGGATGGCATCATTGTTCATCCATGATCCATGTGTAGTATCCTCTGTGATCTATTCAGTTCTCTAGCTTTGTGATCACATGATCCGTTCCTTCTTCTTGCAAAGAATAAGGACCCAATCGGGGCTTCTTCTTCCAAATTCGTGCAGCCCTCCATTCCATCCCCTAATCATCTCAGTAGATTCGTACTATCCTGGGCTTTGTCGTCTAACACCTGCATGTGACAAGGAAGGGTGAATGATCGCAATTTGTATAAATCTCCAGTCTACCTTTTTAACGCTGGCGATACTACATTGATTGATCACCAGAGTTGTCTCGAGCTATTTCTGAGGACACTGGCATCTTCACCAAGACTTCACCAAGGTTCTGAGACCTTCACAGCAAGAGGAGGAACAAGGTGAAGGTGATTAGTGTTCATCGGAGCTCCTCTCAGCCTCCGCCACGGAAGTCGAAGAGGAAAGAACATGTGTAGCAGCGACCATTCGATTTGATCATATAGATCAGATCTAACGATTTACATTCACTCCGAGCATCTTCCTGCGGCATCGTTTCAAGACTAAGGATTGGAGCACATGAACCTATGTCAAGGCATCTTCAAGCAATATGTGTACCCAAGCCTCCGCCCGAGCCTCAATTTGACCATGTGCAAGGCACGTGTCATTGGTGAAATTACAATGCAACCTAGGAAGACTCAAAAATTACAGATAAGTCCCTACTGTTGGAAAAATTGCGAATCTACCTTAATAGATTTCTGTATTTGCATTTTAGTCCATTTTGGACTAATTGTAATAAAATAAATATGATTCTTTTCATTTATGCCCCTACAGTATTTTGTCAATAACCTGTGAACAATACATCTGCCTTTAATTTGGTGTCATTGGAAAGCTTATTTCCTGCTCTTTAATTTAGTGTATTTAAATCACAATTTTGATCTATATTTCACGCATTGAATTTTAAAGTATTAATTGCAGTCTATTCAGCCTTATTATTCATTTAAATTGAAATTGTACTTAGGTTGAATTAGCTTTGATTGACATTGAATTATCATCAATTACTTTAATTTGAATCATGAGTATTTCTTCTATTTAGATAGGAGCATAATTTTGTGTTATTTTTCCTCATGAATATGTTACATTATTATTTTTCATATTAAATAAATGCATAGAAATGTGTTGAAAAGTTGCATTCTTTTTGTGTGAGTTTGCATTGAGTTGACCTGGGATCTATGAATCACTGAATTAATTAATTAACCACTAAGTTTGATTAAATATTTGCTTGTGTCCCTGTGTTCGACCCTGGACTTACCCATGTATAAATTAAAGTTGAGAACTCTTAATGGAGATTTTCTCTTGGTCCTGTTGATTATCGACTGACCCGTGCTATGATGAGAGCATATTAATATTAGCGGTTCATCAGTCTCCCAATTGACAAGCAAACAAGAATCAACTGTGTGGTCCAAGTCTTCCTCTAAAAAGAGGATTTTTTATGTCTGAATGCCATTCAAAGATGTTGAGTGATCGTTGATATCCATAACGTCACAATCTTTTTCTGTTCATGGCTTGCCTTCATTAGATGCATATTTCAGTTCGATGATGATGTCCATAGTAACATTATTAGTGCAAGAGTGAGATCTGATCTTTCCAAACCCATAGTCGGTGACCATCAGTAGTTCGAAGGAATGGTTTGCCAAGAATAATGGGAGTCCAAAGTAACGGTGCAGGAGAGTCTGTGTATATGACCACAAAATCCACTTGGAAGTGCATGTCCTGCACAGTCACGATAACGCCTTCTAATAAACCACTGGCCTGCTTGATGGATCGATCTGCAAACTGCAGGATCATACGAGTAGGCTTAAGTGATCCAAGCCTGAATTCTTCCAAAAGTGATGAGGCATGAGGTTTATTAAAGCTCTGCTATCAAGGAGAGTTTTTTCGGATGTCTAATAACAAATATGGCATCTGATGAGAGGTGCTTCCTTGCCTTTCTTCTTTTACGGGAGACCACCGATAACATTCACAGTGACCATGGTTAAAATGTGTTTCTCTCCGCGACTGTGTCTATTCTTGTGGCTTTGATGCTTAAATGTGCATGCCTATTTTAATCCTTTCTTAACAGCTGGTATGTATTCCATGGTCTTCATTAATGGTATTTTCAAAATATGTTTTTCAATTATTTCAACAATGTCAGGGTCAGACAATGCACATTTCAACTTTTTATTTTTTTGGTTTTTTATTGCATCTGTAAAAGGAATATTCACAAAAGAAAATGCACTGTTCTTAATTAGAGAATTCTTTATGAATGGTTGGCCAGAAGATGGGTTGTTATGCAAAACAAACAAAAATGTATCTGCATGAGCTTCGGCTTTGCTAGACTGTGCTGGAAGTGCAGCTGGTGTGGGCTCCTTCATGGTTGCTCCTTCTTGGCTTTGGCTCTTCTTTTCTTTTTGATAATTTTTATTTTGCTGATTTTTTTATATTTTCCCTTGTGGTGGTGGTGGTGAACTGGTGATTCTCCTCCACCATATTCTTCCTCACCTGGCTCTATTGTTGGACCTGTTAATGCAGAAGATGATTCGCTAGGAGTTGCTTTATTCTCCCCATTGGCGGTGGTTTAAGGATGCAATACTCTACCACTCTTGAGAGTCATAACATTAGACAACATATAATCCAAAATACCTAACTCAGTTGGATCGAAGGAGACATCGTAAACTACATGCTCTTTATGCTCAAAATTTTTAGGGTTCGCCTCAACCTATGCTGGAATCGGAGTTTTGGTGGCAGTGAGGTCGTCAAGATTTTGGGACATCTCTGCTAGGCCTTTGACAAGTTGGTCCAAGCAGTCTAGGCTGGGTTCACATGAGCTACCTCGGATGACTCAACATGCTAACCACGTTGGGAGTGATACAACGTACACTGGGAAAAGTGAGAGTTGTGGTGAGAAGGGAGTTGCTGGTGATGAAATTGAGGAGGAGGGAGGTATTGGTTCTGAGAAGTAGTCACGTACTGGTGATGCTGTTGGTACTAGAGGTATGCAGGACGATGATAATTTTGGTTATGTCTCCATATGTTATGATAAGGTGGAGATTGGTTCTGCAGAGGGTGGTGCTGGACAAACCTTCCTCCTGAATATTGGTGGGGCCTTATAGCAGACAACTGGCTGATGAATCTGCATTTCATCATCTTTATTCATTTATTTTAGCTTAAAATGCCTTATAAAACACATGTATATAATACTATCTTCATATTCTTACTAACTTGCATTTGTGTGTAAAAAAAAATATTGTACATTTATTACTAGTTTAACCTAAAATAAATAAAGAAAGAAATATAGGAAAAATAAATAAAAGAAGAAGAAGAAGACTGTATATATGTAATAGATATAGGCTGACCCAAACCCTGAGAGAAGGTCAAGACTTGACCTAATCAACCAGGAATAAAGTAGGGGGAGATAGGGTCCTTAATAAAAAATCCAAAAACAATGTGTTGTGTATATTTATATATTTACACTATTTTATTTGTACAAAAATTGACCTCAAATTAAATAATTTTCAAAATAAAAGTTGTAAATAAAAATGTTTTCTAAATAATAAAAATGTTTGCAAAATAAAATCATGTACAGAATAAAAGCAACCACACTTGGAAAAAGCCACTAAACGATAATTGAAAGACCAATTCTGGCTCCATATGAACTCAAATTAAATCAAACTCACTTCCATTTTATTCTAAATTAAATTATCTTTAAGATGGTTATGATTTCATTATTTTTGGAGTTATGGTTGAAAAATCGATTTTCTGGGGTGGTTTCTACAATTTTACCATTTTTATTGTATTTATTTTATTTTATTTGTTATACATATTACATTTTTAATAATTGTAAATATTGTTTACTGTGTTTAAAATTAAATAAAAAAATTAATAAAAAAATTGTATAAAATTATTTTCTTATTTGTACATGTGTATAATGTGCATTATGTATAAATGATATTTATAAAATTAACCTCCTTATATAAGAACCACAAAAAATATTATCTAACATTAATTAGTTAAATTAATATAATTACGAAATTTTGATTGATTGATTTATTTATTATTCATTTATTTGATTTGAAAACACACCATGTATATATGATTTGATTTTATACCTTAAATACCACCATTAAGGTGGCTAATTAGTTTTTGTAAATTAATTAAATTGATTGATTTATTTAGTTACGAATTTCATTTTAAATTAATTTATTAATTTATTAATTTATTTATGTATTTAATTAACCACTCAACACATTCCTTATTTGTAATTACTTCATTTTTTATTTTTTCTCCTTTTTATTGAGCTCCTCCTCCCTTATTTCCTCTGGATCAATCTTTTGGAGAGGAGCCTAGTTTTTCCGAGAGCCATCTTGTAGAAGAAGGGTGCCCAGCCTCCGAGCCGTCCGGTGACACAGAGACAACACTCATCGAGGCGATTACAGCATTCGTCCGCTCCTAAGTTAATATCCATTTTTTCTTGTTTTTAATCTAGGATTAATCATAGTTTTATTTTTTTCGCATTTTTATTTCGTTGTTATTTTTTGTCTAGATCTTAGAATCCATCACAATTTTTATCCACCTTCGATTCTGATTTTTCATCTCACTTTCTCGATCTCTCCACATTCACGTTCTATACCCCACATAATCTACCAACTCCGGTTGTGTACGGTGATCGGAGACACAGATTCGATTCTTCCATCGTGTCGGATCCCCATTCACATCTTTTTCAATTTTTCTTATATATTTATATAAACAGAGATGATGCATCGTGCTCGCATCCTAATTTGTTTTTAAATAAAATATATATATATAAACATAAAAAATATTGTTTTCCTTCTTAAAATTTGTTTTGTAGGGATAAATAAAAAAGATTATAAAAATAAAAAAATTTGTCGTTACTATTTTCACCCAAAAAATAAAAAAATTGTTTTTCTATTTCTGTTTTATAAAAAATAGAAGCGGCAGGCGTTGCCCTCCCCACCAGCAGGCAGCGCCCGCCGCTCTCGTCGGCCTATCCACAGTCACGCGAGGACCTCCGCCCCATCTCAGCCACCCATCATCGACTACCGTCGATGCTTGCGCCCAGTGCCGCGAGCGTCGACCACCTATGTACTGCTCACGCTCCGATGCAGGGGCCAACTCCACCGCGCTCCATCGCCACTGGAGCCTCGCCACTTGCTGCCTCTCCACCAACCGTTCGGAGCATCCACCGTCGCGCAGATGAGCGGTACTGCCGTACACCACAGTGCGCATCACCGTCGCAGCCTCTGCCTGATGCTCGCTCCTGAAGCACGCGATGCCCGTCGCCACAAGCAGTCTCCACTGTTGCGCGCCACCACGCGCATCACCGCCAGCCACTCCCATGAACTAGCAAACCACTGCAGGCCTCCGCCCGCATGGAGGAGAAATGCAGCAGTTGTTACAGCCTTGCCCCCTCTTTTGTGAAGAACAACAACAGACAGAATATAAAAAATAAAAAAATTGGCCAAATGACAACTCTGCCCCTAGAAGTTTTACAAATTACAAAAAGAACCTCGTAAAGGACCATCATGTGTTGCGCACTCCAATCTTGGGTAATTTGCAAAGCTTATCCCACATTTATTTCCTGCTATTATTTAATCCAAAACATTGAAAATTTTGCATTTTAGTCCTATCTTTCCAAACATTATTTTGCATGTTCTTTTTAGTGAAATAAATATTTTATTGCTCAACAAAATTCCCCAAAAATCATGCTATGCTCCTGATGTGTGTATTTTTCTAGCATAAATTTTTCACTTGCATTTTATTCGCATGTCTTATTATTAAAAAATAAAAAACAATGTCATTTTCTCTTCCTGAAATTCAAAAATTCATAAAAAATTTGAATATTATTCTAAAAATTCCAAAAAAAGTTAGATTAGTTTTATTTTATTGTCTTTTGATTCCTATCCAATTTTCGTGCATTAGTTCTTTTCAAAACCCAAAAAAATTGAAAAATATCAAAAATCTTTGAAAACTCACAAAAAAATCTACAAAATCCAAAAATCATGATTTCACTTCCTATTTGTAGATATTTGTATATAGTTTAGTCTCCAAGAGTTTTGGGGACTTAAAATATTTTTAAGTTGTAAATTACTCCTGGTTGTGCACTATTTATCATTTTTGTCACTATTGATTTTTAGAAAAATATAAAATATCTGAAAATTCTACAAAAATTCCTAAAAATATTTTAAAGCATTTAAAACTCAAAAATATTTTCTCTATAATTTTCTGGACATTTCTGACTACTTTGAAAAATATAAAAAGAGTGTGGTGTGCATATTTCTTCCCTTGTGCATATTGTTCTTTATTTTTTAAAATAAAAAATTGCAAAAATTAAAATCATTAAAAATAAAAAATCAGAAAATAGAAAAATAGAAATAAAAAAATTAAAAATTAAAAAGATAAAAATCTTGCAAAAAACCAAGAGTAGTGTACATTGAGATTCCTTCATTCTTTCATTGATTTATTTCATTAGATAGAATAACCCTCGGGAATTGTAGCCTCCCTGAGTTCGATCCTGTTGCTATACAGGTTAATTAAATAGTAAAAATTTCTCTTGCTACATTTTTCTGTAATTATTTGGGCTTGAGAAAGTAAAAAAATATTTGTTGTTTGTTGCGGGATTTTTAGGATTACGACGACATTGTATTTATTTTCATCTAAAATCTCGTGCCAACAAAATGACATCGTTGCCGAGGAGGCACGACGAGGATAGTTAGGTTTCTCTTTTGACCTGCTATTCTTAGTTGTCTATATTTGTTTATATTTTTCCATATTTATTCATTGTTCATATTCACTGTATTTAATTTATTCAATTTTGCTCATATTTTCATGTACTTGTGTCTCTTACATATTTTCTATTTCCTCTTTCTTACAAGGGCCCGATGAGCAAGGGCGATTTTTTAGGAGAGTCTGCGCACCCGAGCGAAGCGAAGGTGACTTGATTCTTCACTGAGCCGCATGAGAGCATGAGAAGAGGAGAAGAAGAAATTAGGAGATCGAAAAAAATGCAGAAATTTTCTTGTATTTTTTTATTCAAACATTTGTAAAAGGACACTACAAACTTTGTTGCAGGGTCTGTTTCGCCAAGTGCCGATGCACTTAGGGGACTTCACCGGTTTTTGTTTTTATCGCTTTTTTATTTGTTTCACGCGGATTTCATGAGCCAACTATTGATTTCTTTAATTAGGTTGCCTGAGCCAGGTAATTAATTAGGTCCAAAACCCTAAACAAGAATTTCTGTACCTATAGAGTATAGTGTAATTTGGACCCAGTCAAATTAATTCTTGCCCACTAATAGAAGTTATTGTGAGGACGATTCACGTGCATCATATAGGTTAGTTTTTTTTCTGTATTTAAATTCTGCGTGGATCATTTTGCATGTAGAGTGCTGGCAATATGGTACGCATCTCTGACCCTACGTGCATCATTGCATTTAATCGCGCATTGTCATTTCTGACCTCCTTCCTTATTTTCACTCACATAAGTTAAAAAGGAAATTGGACACTAGGTAGGCGATTTATTGAAAATACTCAAACCAAGTGATAAATGCCTAAAACCGAGATTGCTAAAGAAAACTCAACCCTAAAATAAACGTAACAAAAAATCATCATTTTGGGGAGAGTCACCCCCTCCTTGTTTTATTTATCTACACTGAGAGAGCAACCAGTACACTAGGATAGAACCACTCCCGAACTCCCTTCAAAATACTTCCTTGTGATTATTTGTTCTCCAGTGAGGACTTCAACGGGTAGCTGGTAATCGATCCAGGATTTCCTTAGCAGAGTGGACAGATCAGTAGCCGGTAAACGGTCCACACCCATGCTGGCTGGGAAAAACTAGTTGTGAGATTGGGACAGTCTCCTGGGAGTATTGGGTTCCTAACAGCTCGCTTTAACTGCCTTGATAGATTGTATTCTTATTAAACTCTTAAAATTGACAAGATAATTGACCGAACCTTCACGGTCTTTACATTGCGTTGAGTTGGTGAACAGGGGGTTTGTTTTGTGTTTGATTGCTTGTGTGCATACTAGATCCTTCTGCACATTTGCACCTTTTTTCACATCTTTTGACTTGACCCTCATGTTCTCTCGATACCCGTCTTTTGTTTCGGAGATGGCCAACTGGAGTGATTTTAATCCGATCTTCACGGATCCCACACACCCTCCAGTCAGTCCACCTCCCTTTTTCCAAGAGGACTTTCCTCTTGATTTTTGTGCATATCCACCTAACCCATATTCAGGAATCGGACATTGATCTTCACCCACCCTCATTCTACTCACCCGACCCTGTGATTTTGGAGTCACCTTTCATGATGTCCACACTTGAGATCCTGAACCAGGTGATGGAACATATGAATTCAAGGATTACGAATCTATTTAACATAAATACGAGCCAGAATGCTGCTCCACTATTTGAGGATGCGGATTCACTTGAGGATAATCATGAGAGCTTGCAATTGCCCAAAATACAAAAAAGGGGAAAATTTTAAAAATCCAAAAAGATTGCGGGAGACACATTGTTGATTCATTTTTTGAGGAGAAGGCACCCATGCCAAACCATTTTTCCACATAGTCATTCACTGCATGTCCCACCCTTGACCCTGAGGATTCCACTATACAGACTGCTCTTGGCAATCCTCATGTATATGTTGATTCTGATCTCCTCCCTTGTATGGATGAGGTCCAAAATTCAAAAAAATGTTGACTGAACCTGAAGTGGTGGCTACCCTTCATGAGATCATTAAAGCCCTACTTCACCAGGCCATGACCCATTTATCTGCTCCTCAACACAAGAAGAGAAAGCGGAGGAGCATATCTGAGCATCACATCTTGACAATGGCCACTGCCTACGACATCTCTCACCGTCCACATTCTAAGGAAGGGAACACTGCCACACCTCTTGTGAGTTGCTCCATATCTGACTATTCTTGTGATAACACTCTCCTTGATGGCGGTGCGTCAATCAATATAATACCCTTATCTATAGTACAGTCTCTTCATCTTCGGCCTCTCAAGAAGACCGGGATGATAGTTCAATTTGCTGATGGATCCATCAAGAGGCTGAAAGGTATTCTAGAAAATGTTGTTATACTTATTCATGGTATGAACATCACTTTGGATTTCGTCGTATTGCCCATGGAGACCTCCACCCCTGTGGACAAACTCCAATCATCCTGGGATGGCCTTTCCTCGCCTCTGCGAAGCCGTTATTGATTATGGATCAAGAGAGATTTGCTTCCGTTCTGATGTAGGAAGCGATGTGTTGATCACTACACCCATTACTGACCGGAGACTTGCATCCCATGAGAGCATGCCCGTGTTAGCCAAACCCATGGATTTTGACTGTGATGATACTATCAGATATTCTTGTTGTATGTCGGATGATACTGAGACCCAAGAATTCCTCTTCAAGGAGGAAGACTCAGAAAGCATAGACCTTGGAGTTTCTCCTTCTGGTATGTGGCGGTGCATTGATGGCATCCACTGGATTTACACAATAGACACCCTAGAGCTGAAGGCATATACCGAGACTAGACAGGGCAGACATGATTTGACTACTTTCACTGATGAGTCTGTTCTTATTCACCCTGATTCAGATGAGACTGATAAGGCCAAATTTGATTTGATCACTTTTATGAAGGAATTTGGGCCTTTTGATGAAGATGATGATCCAGTAGAGGCTCGTCAAGCTGGAACTGATCTTACTTTTTTCGATAATGATTTCGAGCCTTTTTACTTTGATATTTGTGAAACTTCCCAGGCAGGACATGACCACACTACTTCCAAAGATCGATTCGTGCCTGCACACTCTGAGACTACTGAGGATACATTCTTGGTCGATCCTGATCAGTTTATGTCTAATGATGACCCCAATATCGACCTACACCTTGTTAGATCCATTCCTCAGCGATCTCGCAAGAAGGTTCGCTTTCGACCTTCTTGACCTCTGTAAATCCACTTCTTTTGTATATCCTTTTGTTTGATTCTTTCTTCTCCCATTTTATCATTCACCCCTTTTTTGTGTGTGTATCGGCATGTGAATGATTTGTGTTGTTTATAATCATCTTGTTCATCACTCCTGTTGTTGCTTATACTTAGGGATACTCTACCCTAAGTATAGGAGGGGTGATGTTGTTCATATAGTCTCTTTTGTGTTTTTATTCTTCTGTTCTCTCGATTGTCCCCCAACTTGTTGATATTCTATACTTAGTGCTATTGTACCCTATGTATAGGGGGGACCAAGTCGAGTTGTGGAGTCCGTACATTCTCTTCATCACTTTTCCACTTCTGTACAGTTTTTTATACTTAGGATTACTTGATCCTAAGTATAGGGGGGATCACTGACTTCTACTCTTTTCATCTTCTCTTCGAGTCATTGTAGCATAGGGGTCTTTTCACTTTTCTATACTTAACATGAGTTACGTCTTCCTTTGCCGCTCTTTGATCACTATGAGGACATAGTTCGAGCTACATATAGGGGGTATCGTATATATTATATATATACTTTAGACATAACTCGTACTTTTGATATAATTGTTTTGATGATATGTATATAAATTCATAAAATCCACGTGTGTGTGTATAGACTTTGATCACCCTTCAAAAAAACAAAATAAAAAAACAAAACAAAACAAAAAAACAACAACAAAACCCTAAAAATAATTAATTAAAAACTCTAAAAAACACAGAACCCAAAAAAAACAAAAACAAAACAAAAACAAAAAATAAACAAAACAAAAAAAACCCTAAAAACTAACAAAACCAAAAAATTCTTGTATATACTTGTATATATTTTACTAACCCTTTTTCCTTTAAAAACAATAATAATAAGAGCTTCAAAGTCAATTTTTTGTAAGCTTGCAGCTGGATGACTTGGCTACACTGGTCATGCATCCAAGGATAGGTAGCTACACTGGTTACCGTCCATTCTTTTCTCCATCTCCTCTTCTTGAGCTGGTTGTACTTGAACTTAGAAGGGAATATCCCCGCTCCTCGAGGAAAGAGTTGCTAGATCAGGGTACTAAAGTTACCTTGTTGAGGGAGGTTGTTTCTTTGCTACTTTTCAGATGGGGATCTATATTTCACTTACACCGTAGAAGTAAAGATTCATAGTCATAAGAATTTGTGTATGTAGACTTTTTTTGACCTAACTATTAAGGAGACCTGAATAGGAGTCGTATGGAACTTAGAGGCTGTTAGGTTTTAAATCCATTTCTAATTAAGGTTCCGCCACACTAATAATCCAAAGGTCTGCCGGAGCTCCATACTTCAATTTTACAAAGATAAGTTTAATGCTTAATATTATCCTAATTTCGTTATTTTCCTTTCTTTTTCTTTTTATTCACTTATTCTTTCAAATAAGTGTTTGCTAAGGGACTAGCAAAGGTAAAGCATAGGGGATGATGAATCTGCATTTCATCATCTTTATTCAATTATTTTAGATTAAAAACCCTTATAAAACACATGTATATAATACTAACCTCATATTCTTACTAACTTGCATTTGTGTGTAAATATTGTACATTTATTACTATTTTAACCTAAAATAAATAAAGAAAGAAATAAAGGAAAAATAAAGAAAATAAAAGAATAAGAAGAAGAAGATTGTATATATGTAATAGATATAGGCTGACCTGAATCCCGAGAGAAGGTCAATACTTATCCCGATCGACCAGGAATAAAGTAGGGGGAGATAGGGTCCTTAATCAAAAAAATCCAAAAAAATGTGTGTTGTGTATATTTGTATACTTACACTATTTTATTTGTATATAAATTGACCTCCAATTAGATAATTTTCAAAACAAAAGTTGGAAATAAAAATGTTTTCTAAGTAAATGTTTGCAAAATAAAATCATGTACATAATAAAAACAACCACACTTGGAAAAAAGCCACTAAGTAATAATTGAAAGACCAATTCTGGCTCCATTTGAACTCAAATTAAATCAAACTTACTTCCAATGTATTCTAAATTAAATTATCTTTAAAATGGTTGTGATTTCATAATTTTTTGAGTCACGATGGAAAAATCTGTTTTCTAGGTGGTTTGTGCAATTTTACCATTTTTATAGTATTTATTTTATTCTATTTTTTGTACATATTACATTTTTAATAATTGTAAATATTGTTTACTATAATTTAAAGTAAATAAAATAATAATAAAAAATTCTGTATATAATTATTTCCTTATTTGTACCTATGTATTATGTGCATTATGTATATATGATATGTATAAAATTAACCTCCTTATATGAGAACCACAAAAAATATTATCTAACATTAATTAAATAAATGAATATAATTATGAAATTTTGATTTATTATTTATTTATTTATTTGATTTGATTTGAAAATATACCATGTATATATGATTTGATTTTATACCTTAAATAACCACCATTAAGGTGGCTAATGAATTTTTGTAAATTAATTAATTTAATTATTTTATTTAATTTCGAATTTCATTTTTAATTAATTAATTAATGTATTTAATTAACCACTAAACACATTCTTTATTTGTAATTATTTCCTTTTTTTATTTTTTTTCTCCTTTTTATTGAGCTCCTCCTCCCTTATTTCCTCCGGATCAATCTTTTGGAGAGGAGCCTAGTTTTTCCGAGACCCATCTTGTAGAAGAAGGACGCCCAACCTCCGAGTGACAGCGAGGCAACACTCGTCGAGGCGACTACAGCATTCGTCCGCTCCCAAGGTGAGATCCATTTCTTCTTGTATTTAATCTAGGATTAATCGTAATTTTATTTTTCGCATTTTTATTTTTTTTATAAAATCATTTTTATTTCATTATCATTTTTTATCTAGATCTTAGAAACCATCACGATTTTTATCCACCTTTGATTCTGATTTTTCATCTCACTTTCTCGATCTCTCCACATTCGCGTTCTATCCCCCACATAATCTACCAACTCCGACCGCGTTCAGTGATCGGAGATACGGATTCGATTCTTCTATTTCAACGGATTCCCATTCACATTTTTTTCTTAATTATTGAAATAAGTAGAGATGATGCATCGTGCTTGCGTCCTCATTTGTTTATAAATAATATATATATATAACACAAAAAATATATTGTTTTCTTCCTAACATTTGTTTTCATGGATAAAGAAAAAGATTAAAAAAATAAAAAAATAAAAAATTTACCGTTTCTGTTTTCACCAAAAAATAAATAAAAATTTTGTTTTTCTGTTTCTATTTTACAAAAATAATAAAAAATAAAAAAATAGAAGCGGCAGGAGACGCCCTCCCCACCAACAGGTAGCGCCCGCCGCTCTCGCCGGCCTATCCGCAGCCGCGCGAGGACCTCCGCCCGATCTCCGCCGCCCGTCGTCGACTGTTGTCGTCGCTTGCGCCCACTGTCGCGAGCATCGGCTAGCTCTGCACTGCTCGCACTCCACCGCAGGGGCCAACTCCGCCGCGCTCCATCGCTACTGGAGCCTCGTCGCTTGCAGCCCCTCCACCAGCCGTCTGGAGCATCCACCGTTGCTGGCCACAACAAGCATCACCATCGCAGCCTCTGCCCGACGCTCGCTCCTGAATCACGCGCCGCCCGTCGCCATAAGCAGCCACCACCGCCGCGTGCCACCGCACACATCATCACCAACCACTCCCGTGAACTAGCAAACCACCGCGAGCCTCCCCCTGTGCGGAGGAGAAACGCAGCAGCGCGGTAGCCTTGCTCCCTCTTTTATGACGAAAGCAACGGACAGAACCCTAGGGGAGGGTATAAAAATATTAAAAAATTGGCCAAATTACAACTCTGCCCCTGGAAGTTTTATAAATTGCAAAAAGAACCCCACAAAGGAGCATTACGTGCTGCGCACACCAGTCTTAGGTAATTTGCAAAGCTTATCCCACATTTATTTCCTGTTATTATTTATCCAAAACATTGAATAATTTACATTTTAGTCCTATCTTTCCAGACACTATTTTGCATGTTCTTTTTAGTGAAATAAATATTTTTATTGCTCAATAAATTCCCCAAAAATCATGTTATGTTGTTTGATGTGTATATCTTTTTAGCATAAATTTTCCATTCTTTTTATTCTTGTTAGTTATTATTGAAAAATCAAAAACAGTGTCACTTTCTCTTCCTGAAATTCAGAAATTCATAAAAATTTGAATATTGCTTTAAAAATTTTAAAAAATATAATAGTTTTATTTTATTGTCTTTTAATTCATGTCCAATATTTGTGCAATAGTTCCTTACTCAAAAAATTAAAAAATATAAATTATCTTAGAAAAGTCACAGAAAATTCTACAAAAATTCAAAAATCGTGATTTTACTTCATGTTTGTAGATATTTATCTATATTTTAGCATAAAAAATAGTCTCCAAGAGTGCAATTAAAATATTTTTAAGTTGCAAATTACTCCATGCTATGCACTATTTATCATTTTTGCCACTATTTGATTTTTAGAAAAAAATACAAAAACATCTGAAAATTCTAGAAAAATTTCAAAAGCATTTCAAAGCCTTTAAAACCAAAAAAATATTTTCTCTATAATTTTCTGGACATTTCTGACTATTTTAAAAAATATAAAAAGAGCGTGGTGTGCGTATTTCTTCCCTTGTGCATATTGCTCCTTATTTTTGAAAATAAAAATTGCAAAAATCAAAATCATTAAAAATTTAAAATCAGAAAATAAAAAAATAGAAATAAAAAAAACTAAAAAAAAAATAAAAAGACAAAAATCTTGTAAAAAACCAAGAGTAGTGTACATTGAGATACCTTCATTCTTTCATTGATTTATTTCATTGGATAGAATAATCCTCGCAAATCGTAGCCTCCCTGAGTTCGATCTTGTTGATATACAAGTTAATTAAATAGCAAAAATTTCTCTTGCTACATTTTTCTGTAATTATTTGGGCTTGAGAAAATAAAAAGATATTTTTTGTTTGTTGTAGGATTTTTAGGGTTACGACGACATTGTATTTATTTTCATCTGAATAAAACCTTGAAAATCTCGTGTCAACACTGGCCCTGTTCGTGTCCACTTGGATGGGTTAGTTGCACATAATTGTTCCGTATGCCGTTGACCTCTTGGATATGTGGCGGTGGTGGAAAATATGGAGCGTAAGAAGGGGGTTGAGGCTCGTACACAACAAGGTGTTACTGTGGCAATGGTGGAGTCTGCTCAGGAGTCTGCACGTAATATATGTGATGGACCTGAGGTTATCACGAACTCGGATGAGGTGTTTGTGGTGATTACAACTCCTTTGGCTCAGTGGGAGTTGTGGCTAGCTGACTTGCAGACACAACATTGATGGTACTGACTAGCAGTTCCAGTTGATTTGAAATCTGATCCAGCTTGTCCAGATGTTGGGTCCTTTGTTCAGTCATAGATAACTTCTCAAGGTCCTGTGATATCTTCTCAATGATGTCAACTTTGGACAAGTAGCTCCCTATGATGTTGAGGTTGGAACTCTCGTCCCTGCCTACTTAACTGGATGTCGCCATGTTGGCGGGCTCGTGGCAGATTTGAGGATGTCTCTAAATATGCTCGGGACAAAGACAATTTGGCCTCTCCTTTGGCCAGTTCTTTAAATATATTGCATACAACATCTTAATCCTTGTTGAAATGCGAGCCACCACATGCGACATCAACAAGCCTCTGACTTTTTGGAGTGAGGCCCCCAAAGAAGTGTTGGACCAGGCTGGTTCGAGAAATGTCATGGTAGGGGCACTTCTCCTGTAAATCTCTGAATCTCTCCCATGCTTCATGGATGAACTCGTGTGGTCCCTAGGAGAAGTTGCTAATCCTCGCTTGCATCTGGTTGAGATGACCCAATGGATAGTATTTCTAGAGGACACAGACTTAAGTTCCCCCCATGTCACCACGACCTTCCCCAAGTGATTAATCAATATAAAGCCTATTCTTGAATGCTAAAGGTGAATGTGGTCATCTTGACTACGTCTAACGAGATGTTAGGGTAGTGAGTGGTGATAATCGAGATTTTGCAAAGGCCGTGTTAATCCACAAGGCGGATCAACAGTCGTTGAGATGACCTCACACGAAACCCCAATTAATCAACAATTAACCCACAACGGATAATCAAGCAATGAAAAGCAGATGTAGAGTTAAAATGTATTATAACTCTACAACAAGGATGTGTATAGGTCAAAGTATGTAGAGGTCGAACACAAGGAGCAAATGACTAGATCGGGGCAATGAAGCACAAATGATTGGCTGTGAAGTTATTTGTCTATGTTTTTAACGTGGGTTTTTTATTTTTTATTTTATATTTAATTTTATGTTTTTATACTTTTATTTTTAATTTTCTAATTGTATATTTTCTTTTTCTTTTTTTATATTTTTAATTCTTTTTCTTTTAAAATATATAATAAGCTATATAAGATATATATACAATATAGGCTATGATTGGAATAAAAATTAACAAAATTAATTAAAAATATGAAAATAAGAGATTTTTTGTTTTTAATAATTTTTTACGATCTTTGTTATTTTCTAAGAATCTTTGCTAATTGTTATGTATTTTTAAAGTCAAAAATACCCTAAAACATGGATAAAATTAATATTCAAAATGAAAATGGAGATGAAAAATATAAATAGTAGAAAAAATATTCCAAATTAATTTTAAAATGAATATAATAATAAATAGAAAATTCAAAAATAGAAAATAAAATTTTTTGGATTTTTAAGAATTTTATGTATTTTTATGAGTATTTTTAGGCTTTTTCTAATTTTTGGAGTTTTCTTTTATACGTTTTTTAGTTATTTTGGTTTGGAGTTGTAAAATAGGTAAATAAATATAAAATATATTTTTGTGGAATTTTTTCAAAAACGTTTTTATATTTTTCATGTATTTTATAGAGCAAACATGAGCAAAAATAGATGTTTTTGATTTTTTAAAAATATTCAAAGTGCAAAATTGCAAATTAAAAATATGTGCGTGAAAGAGAAATGCAACTGGGAGCTACACCTATTTTTTGGGATTTTTTGGACTAGTGTAGATATTTGAAATAAATACAAGAAACAAAGAGAAACTACATTACTTGTAAGGGCATAAATGTGGGGCCAAAGTGTAATTTCACCAAAAAGATAATACTAGAATAAATGTTTAATGTAATAATAAGAAATACAACAAGTTTCAGGGGCCTCCGTGCAAAATGCGTGAACTCACGTGTAACGACACGTGAGCCACACACGGGGGCCAAAATGTAATTACCAAAACTATTGAGGGTATAATTGCAATTTTACCAAAATATTATAACTGCACAAAAGACTTTCTGTACCAATCAGAAATATGCTAAACCCCAGGGGGTCCAGGCGCAAAATGCCCCCCACGTGAAGCATCACGTGAGGTGACGTGGCCTGGACTGGAATGTAAATAAGAATAGTTCAGGAGTCTTTTTGCAAAGTACACAAAATAATTTAAACAGCAAATGAAAGTTTATGGTTTAAATTATAAATACAAAAAATTGCTTGGGCTAAGTTGCAGAATACCCAAACAAAGGCGGGAGCGGACGGCTGGATGTGCAATCCCTTGGAAACGTGTCGCGCTCTGGACGTTCGATGATGGTTCGATCCCAACGGCCCAGATTAGAACGTTAGAGGGTGATCGAATGACTGGGGGAAACTTAATCGAACGGAGACTGGAGGATCTGGAACCAAGACCCGATCCAACGGTCTTGAACTCCCATGTAAGAACAGGGAAGAACAAGACGTTGGTTGAGTTTCAATCGGCGGTGTAACACTGCTCCGGCCACCTGAGCTGCTCGCGGGAGGCGCAAAATGTCATCCAAGCCTCCCCGCATCGACTAGTGGCTTCAGTCGAGGTCTTGGAGCTCCGGTAATGTCTGTTGAGCTCGGGGGAACGGGGAGCTCCAGGTGCCTTGTCCTTGAAGGATATGGGAAAAATCCTCAAGTGCATTACGGAAGCGTGATCGTCGTATCGGATACGACGGAGAACTACTAGTCGTACTAGTTGTTCGGTGCAGCGGAATTTAAAAATTTTTCATGCGATGAAACCCATAATCCAAGAACGATTCTCAGATCATTTCATCTATAACCACAACAAGTATAATGCAATACCTCTTGAAGCGTGGTTGATCGAGTCTCTAAGAAAAGAGACCTCTTGTCTCAAGTCCGATCGTCGGAGAAACGGCTTGCGAGCGCGGGGATGAGTCGTGTTGTCCTCACAATCCAACAAGATGATCCAAGCACGGTTGCTCCTGATCTCGTCGTACGAGATCGAACGTCTCCTTCGTGAGCGTAGCACTCCAAGAAGACGGAGAACCGCAGAGCGTCGAAGCGGCGGCGCAGCGGCGTAGGCGACGACAAGATCCTCTCCTAGGGTTATGGTGGACGGCCACCAAGAGAGAGAGTGAAAGGGTTGGCGTGTGAGGAGAAAGAGAGAGAGATGTGTGCAACAATAGCATGTACAAGAGAGCAAGGTATGCCTATCTATTTATAGGGTTTTGGATCCATGGATCTCAATCCATGGGACATATAAAATCAATGGATGAGATTGATTTATGTCAATCTAATGGTCAAGATTGTTGTTGGTAAAAGCCAACAACTTGTGATTTAATTTAGATTAAAATATATTTGACTAAATCAATATAAATCAATCCCAAATCACATAAATAAATAAGGAGAGAATATACATGGAGATTACATCTCCATGTACATCCAATGGGGGGACGGCCACCCATTCCATATAGGAATTGGGTGCCGCCCACCTCCTTCCTTATGGAGGCAATCTCATGGATTTCCATGAGATTGCATGCCTCCTTGATTTTCTCCATTATTTATTTCCAACAACTTTTGTTGGGATTTATTCACCAAAAATAATTCACAATTAATTTTGGGAATATTGCAATCTTGACATTGGAAAATTGTGAATCACATTCACAACCCAAAACAATATGTAATTTACACTTTCAATTAATTAGACAATGTGTATCCAATACACATTAAATAATTAATCAACAAATATAAATTACTATAATACAATATAAATCACATTTTATAATATATTTTGAATAATTGGATACTACTATCCACATTATTCTTATCCGTGATAATTAAATCACATTTAATTACATTGGATAATTCCTCATACATCATGATAATTAAATCACATTTAATTATCAATTTCTCAATGCTTAGATCTTATGGAATTATTCTTGAACCATTCAAGAACAATGCTATTTCTCCTCAGATACTTGGAGATAAGGACAGGGCGATTGTATTGTTCCATGTATAGTGACTTGGATATTGAGATCACATCTCAAATCCAGATCCCATGGACCTCTCATAGATGCTTGACTAAATCAAGATCGTAAACCTAATCTTCTCATTGCATCTGAATCTCATTCAGATCAATGTCCAGTTCATGGACTAAAATTAGGTCACTTCTCTAATGAGAGGAGTCACTAACATCCAGACCTGTGTCACCACTCCCTCGGAATGGAAGCGTCATGGTTATACAATCGTTTATGATCAAATCACCCTCATGTAATCCCAATACCTGTACATCCTGCATACTGGAAGACTCATGATCATCCCGAAGATATAGATCACTTATACACTGTCATCTTCATGGTCTGATCACTAAGTTTCTCAATCTTGGTCCTTGGGATTTAGTACAGATCATATGCTTTCACAAAGCATATATCTTACCTTCAAATTCATGTCATGCTTCTAAAGAATGACGACCACGCATGGAATTTGATCAGTCCCAATACCTCATGAGTGAGCTCATGTCTCCCAGTTCACAAGTGAACCTGTATGATCCCTTTGAGAGATCGTATTACTCATATGCCCTTACATGCACACCAGCTCGCCGGTGTATAGACCTTGGTTAGGTCAACAACCTATTGGTCTGCCAAATGTACACACTCAGACATATAGCAATACATCTGTCTCTGGTCAGAGGATGTTTGCCTGTGATGTGACAACATTCATCATAGGTCTTTGGTTATCTCGATCTCGTTAAGTCAACCCATTGACTCAACGAATTTGATACCTCTGAATCACTATTCCCATGCAGAGGAACTGCATCAAGAGGTCGATCAGATATCAGCCTAATGAGAAAAGATTGCCATCTCCTTCTCAGGCTGGAGATCATCACTTGTCAATCATTGATGATGTTTGATGAGTCCTTTATCTAACTCTTTAGATATTCATCCAAGCATCATCATCTATGATTAAATTAATGAATCAACAGCTGTATGATTATCAAGTTGGCCATGGTACATAACCCATATTGTATAGAGGGACCTTATAGTGCATTCATTCAATCAATTTCAAAAGGGGAGTGAAACATAATCAATAACTATTACAATACATTTATTGTAGGAATGGTTCGCCTCAGGCTCACATTGCTAACAATCTCCCACTAGCCCTCAGAACCATTCAGGAACCATCCTTAAACCCATACTCATTACATGCTGGTCGAAAACCTTCTGTGTCAGAGGTTTGGTAAGAGGATCAGCAACGTTGTCGGCAGAGGCCACCTTGGTGATGATTATGTCACCACGCTTTTGAATCTCCCGAATGATGTGGTATTTCCTTTCTACGTGCTTGCTCTGCTGATGCCATCTGGGTTCCTTTGCCTGGGCAATGGCTCCCGTGTTATCACAGAGCAGCGGGATGGGAGTATCAGAGGAAACTACGCCAAGCTCCAGCACGAACTTGCGTAACCACACCGCCTCCTTTGCAGCATCCGATGCGGCAATGTATTCGGCTTCTGTTGTTGAATCTGCTGTAGTGTCCTGCTTCTTGCTTCTCCAGCTCGCAACACCACCATTCAACAGGAACACAAACCCTGATGTCGACTTTCGTTCATCAATATCTGATTGGAAGTCAGAATCTGTATATCCCAAGACTTGGAGATAACCATCTCCATAGACCAAGATGTAATCTTGCGTCCGTCTTAGATATTTAAATATGTTCTTTACTGCATTCCAGTGTTGTTCTCCATAGCAGGATTGGTAACGACTTACCACTCCCACTGCATGGTAGATATCTGGCCTAGTACATATCATGGCATATATTAAGCTCCCTACAGCCGATGCATAATGGCATCCAGCCATCGCTTTCTTTTCCTCAACAGCTTGAAGAGCCATTCCTTTAGACAGGTGGATACCATGTCTTAAGGGTAGGAATCCTTTCTTGGAACTATCCATACGGAATCGTTCAAGAATCTTCTTAATGTATCCATGTTGTGGCAATCCCAATATCCTCTTCTCTCGGTTTCTGAACAACTTCAGACCCAAGATGTAAGAGGCTTCTCCAAGATCTTTCATCTCAAAGGTATGGGACAACCAAATCTTCATACTGGTCATCTTCCTTGTATCATTCCCAATGATAAGGATGTCATCTACATAAAGCACGATGAACACAATGGTGCTCCCACTAAGCTTCTTGTATACACAAGGTTCAGCAGGATTCTGCACAAAATCATAACTCTTTATGGTTTCGTCAAATCTGATGTTCCAGCTACGAGAAGCTTGCTTGAGCCCATAGATGGATTTCTTCAGCTTGCATACTTTGCCATCCTCAGTCATGAAGCCCTGGGGCTGCTCCATGTAGATATCCTCCTCGAGGTATCCATTGAGGAAAGCCGTCTTGACGTCCATCTGCCAGATGTCGTAGTCAAGATATGCAGCTACAGCTAGCAATGTCCTGATGGATTTAAGCATAGCCACAGGAGAGATAGTCTCATCGTAGTCGATGCCTTCTCTCTGTGTGTAACCCTTGGCTACGAGCCGTGCCTTGATAGTCTCTACTTTCCCATCAGGTCCCCTCTTTCTCTTGAAGATCCATTTGCACCCAATGGGTTTTACCCCTTTAGGTGGATCCTCTAGGGTCCATACACCATTCTTATGCATGGAGTCAATTTCTGACTTCATTGCTAGCATCCATCTATCCGTGTCATGATCCGCGAGTGCTTCATCAAATGAAGTAGGATCATTGTCAGTTTCACTTGACACATGGAATCCATACCTTTCAGGTGGTGCAACCACCCTCGAACTCCTTCGAAGAGGTATGGGTGTTTCATCTTTATTTATCTC
Source organism: Ottelia alismoides (assembly GCA_037367405.1). NCBI lineage: Eukaryota > Viridiplantae > Streptophyta > Magnoliopsida > Alismatales > Hydrocharitaceae > Ottelia > Ottelia alismoides. The sequence goes on from JAZKJV010008528.1 coordinate 417,794, forward strand.
TTCAGTTTCTAGTTCAGGAAGCTCAGAATCCCCAGGGGATTCAACGAGTTCCTTTACTTCATATTTATCTTGACCCTTAAGTAAATCATTCTCCAGAAATTTCACATCTCTGAAAACAAACACCTTTTGAGTCTCAGGGTCATAGAGTTGGTATCCAATACAATCTCTAACATACCCTATGAAGTAACACTCACGAGAGCGAGATTCCAGCTTACTTGCGTCCACGTTCTTCGCATGAACCAAGCAACCCCAAACCCTCAAGTGATTAACACTAGGTTTGGTTCCATACCAGAGCTTATGAGGAGTCTTAGGTACAGATTTGCGTACAGATTTGCTAGGAATCTTATTCAGGATATATATTGCAGTCTCTACTGCATATCCCCAGAAACTAAGTGGTAAATGTGCTTTGCTCATCATTGAACGAACCATATCAATGATGGTTCCGTTGCGTCTTTCAGCAACACCATTAAGTTGGGGAGTTCCAGGAGGTGTGAGATTGGAAATAATTCCATTCTCTTCAAGGTATTCCTTGAATTCATCTGAGAGGTACTCGCCACCTTGATCAGATCGAATCAGTTTGATCTTCCTATCAGTTTGGTTCTCAACCAAAGCCTTGAATTCTTTGAACTTTTCAAAGGTTTCAGATTTATGACGTAATAGGAATACAAACCCGTATCGCGAATGGTCATCAATAAATATCAAATAATATCGATATCCATTTCGAGTCGCGGTACTGAAGGGACCGCATACATCAGTATGTATTAGGTCAATGATACCTTCGTATCTTGTAACCTTGTTACGGAAAGGCATCTTGGTCATTTTTCCTTGAATGCAATTCTTACAAGTAGGCAAATATTGAACCTGTAGAAAATCTAAAGGTCCGTCCTTTATTAATCTATTGATCCTATCAACAAACAAATGACCAAGCCTTTGATGCCAAATCTCATTCGAAAGATTTTCATCCTCCCTGGATCTTTTAGGGTTTTTATTAGTGGTTGTAACATTCATAACACATTTATCAATGCACAATTCATAGAGTCCTCCAGAAGTCAAAATGCCATTCGCAATATATTTATCATAACAATTTATGATTAATTTATTACAGAATAAGATCGAATATCCACTTCTAACTAGCTTAGATACATATATTAAATTCCTTCTGACTTCAGGTACATAAAGACACTCTTTAAGTACTAGAACTCTTCTACTAGATAATGATAGCCGACAAGTCCCGACGGCGACTGCTGCAACACTTGCATCAGATCCCATCTGGATGACTATCTCCCCTTCTTCAAGTTTTCTAGTTTCCTGAAACAAATGCAAAAAATTGCATACATGAACAAAAGCACCAGAATCAACAACCCAACTTCCTTCTCGTCCAACGAGAAAACTGGTTTCATTGATAAAAGTAGATTTCATACCTGCTGGGGTTTTACCTTTGTCGACCGACTTCAGGTAATCCGGGCAATTACGCCTCCAGTGCCCTGGCTTTTTGCAGTGGTGACAGACGTCGGTTTTCTTCGACGCCATTAGAGTGGATGCATTGGAAGATGAGCCAACACTTTGTCCCTTCTTCTTTCTCTTCTGGGCCGGGCCCTTCCGAGAACCATGCTTCCGACCGCGCTTCCCTCTGACCTGTGCAACTATTGCACTGACAGCGGGACCATCTTTCTTCATCACGTCTTCTGCAGACTTTAATGCAGCAAGAAGCCCAGCATTTGTCAATTCCAGTTTGTTCATGTGGAATGACACTACAAAGTTATTGAAAGACTTGGGCAACGACAGCAGGATGAAATCGGATTGCATGTCTGCATCCATGGTTGCTCCCAGAGTCTCCAGCTCCGATAAGTACACAAACATTTTGAGTACATGTTCACGGACTGAGGTCCCTTCCTGCATCTTGCAGCGAACGAGTTCTTTCATAACGTTCTATCGCTGGGCGCGGTTAATGTCACCAAACATATCTTTCAGATTCTGCATAATTTCCTGGCAAGTACTCATCTCCACATGTTGTTTCTGAAGAACATTGGAGAGAGAACCCAAGATGTAGCATCTAGCCAAGACATGATCTTCATCATACTTGTCATTGTATGCTTTTTCTTCCTTTGATTTAGGGTTTTCATGCTTGTCTTCTAAGAGCACATAACTGATGCGCTCAGCCGAGAGTACAAGCTCCAAATTTCGGATCCAATCCGAGTAATTTGGTCCGGTCAACTGGTTGACCTCTAGAAGCCTGCCAGTGGGTTCATAGACTTCATTTTCTGAAATTGAGAATGCATTATATTAGAACATATGATCATATATTCAAATTTATGATATTTGATTAAGGTTTTTAAATGAAATTATTCTTGCATTGTCAACTTTGAAAGTTCATTCCCTTAATCACTTTCAAAGTAAGAGATATTTTACCGCTATATCTCAAGCAAAAACTGGGATCTCCTCTTTATCTTTGTTACATCCCAATAATATGAGAAACTGCAACTCCAATAAAGAGAAGCGGGAACACATTCCGCCTTGCGAGTCCAACTTGCATTTCCCAATTCGATCTTTAATACCCGGGCCCACCACCCCTAAGGTGATGTTGACCCGTCATTAATTGAACCAATCGTCAACAGGAATAGAACTCACTATGCGCAATCCAATATCGCCTCAATAATATGAGGATCCGATATTGGGGTCACTACGCATACAGCCTTACTCTTTCAAGAAGCAAAGAGTCCGATCCAGATGCGCTTGTATATAGGAGTTGTCACTTCGTACAGGCATCTCCTATATACAATCCCTGGCGACGGAAACCCTTCGCCTTGATGGGAGACCATGGATGTCACTTATGTGATCCTCCACCTCTTAATCAAAGTTAATTAATTATCATGAATCACATTCATATAATTAATTCTTCCAAGGGAATTATCAACTCTAATCATATTAGAGTATTTTAATTGGACATAATTAATTCAATCATATCAAATTAATTATCAATCCAATTCAATCAATCAAACTTGATTGTTTTACTTGAATATATATATATGGTATTATTCTCAAAGTACGTATTAATTCATATTTTAATAATTGGAAAATGCATCTTGATTTCTTCGGCATTATCTAGACCCTACCCGCTGTCATGGCTAGTATCGATGAGAGTGGAACGGACCACATACGTTGCAACTCGCTACCCCAGCGATCTCCGACTAGACACCATATCCGCCTCGAGAAAGGATAATGCCAAATAGATCAATTTGTACTTGAGATGATCATCGGTTCTTCAAACGAAATTCTACCATATAGTAGTCAAAACATTTTTTATTATAAGGAAATTTGCTAGACAAATTCCCAATCCTATTCAAGCAAGGAGTTTGATGATTGTGTTTCCAATTATGATCTAGATCAAATCTAATCAATTATTGGTTGAGGCCAAGTCAATTAAGGAAATAATCATCTTCCAATATTTCTCAAATATTTTCCATAATTATTTCTTGAATTAACAATTAATTTTATTAATTAACAATCACATGATTCTTGATTAGGATTGTAATTTCAGCAGTGACCCCTACTTCCTAAAATTAACATATCTCAATCATATTAAATCCAAATTAGACAAAATCAATTTTCATAGATTGGTAATTTGATTTAGAACAGAACTCAAGTGACATTTTACGATTTTCGAGGAAAGTCTAAATAGTAATTAACTCTTTAATCATGTTAAGATTTGCAGTTCCTACAACAGTGCATACATGTTCATTAAAACAACCATATCTCGAGCAAACAAAATCCAAATTACGTAAACTCAGATCCTATGGTATCCTTATTTAATGCGGAACAAATCCAAGTGTTAAATTTGTGTTTAAACAATTTAAACAATGTCGAATTTATTCACTAAACAGAAGTGCGAAAATCAAATGTGATAAAAAAAACTTTCGCGACTTCCTCGAACCCAAGTCGTCCTAGGTTTGTGGATCGTATCCAAAACCTTCGACCTAAGGCTCTGATACCACTTGAAGGATATGGGAAAAATCCTCAAGCGTACGGTTCAACGGAATTTAAAATTTTTCACGCGATGAAACCACATGATCCAAGATTGATTCTCAGATCGTTTCATCTATAACCACAACAAGTATAATGCAATACCTCTTGAAGCGTGGTTGATCGAGTCTCTAAGAAAAGAGACCTCCTGTCTCAAGTCCGGTCGTCGGAGAAACTGCTTGTGAGCGCGGGGATGAGTCGTGTTGTCCTCGCAATCCAACAAAATGATCCAAGCACGATTGCTCCTGATCTCGTCGTACGAGATTGAACGTCTCCTTCGTGAGCGTAGCACTCCAAGAAGATGGAGAACCGCAGAGCGTCGAAGCGGCGACGCGGCGGCGTAGGCGACGATAAGATCCTCTCCTAGGGTTATGGTGGACGGCCACCAAGAGAGAGAGGGAGAGGATTGGCGTGTGAGGAGAAAGAGAGAGAGAGAGATGTGTATGCTACAATAGCATGTACAAGAGAGCAAGGTATGCCTATCTATTTATAGGGTTTTGGGATCCATGGATCTCAATCCATGGGACATATAAAATCAATGGATGAGATTGATTTATGTCAATCCAATAGTCAAGATTGTTGTTGGTAAAAGCCAACAACTTGTGATTTAATTTAGATTAAAATATATTTGACAAAATCAAATATATTCCAATCCCAAATCACATAAATAAATAAGGAGAGAATATACATGGAGATTACATCTCCATGTACATCCAAGGGGGGGACGGCCACCCATTCCATATAGGAATTGGGTGCCGCCCACCTCCTTCCTTATGGAGGCAATCTCATGGATTTCCATGAGATTGCATGACTCCTTGATTTTCTCCATTATTTATTTCCAACAACTTTTGTTGGGATTTATTCACCAAAAATAATTCACATTTAATTTTGGGAATATTGCAATCTTGACATTGGAAAATTGTGAATCACATTCACAACCCAAAATAATATGTAATTTACACTTTCAATTAATTAGACAATGTGTATCCAATATGAATTAATAATTAATCAACAAATATAAATTATAATTAGCTCTCTCTAATACATTATAAATCACATTTATAATATATTATGAATAATTGGATACTACTATCCACATTATTCTTATCCATGATAATTAAATCACATTTAATTACATTGGATAATTCCTCATACATCATGATAATTAAATCACATTTAATTATCAATTTCTCAATGCTTAGATCTTATAGAATTATTCTTGAACCATTCAAGAACAATGCTATTTCTCCTCAGATAGTTGGAGATAAGGAAAGGACGATTATATTGTTCCACGTATAGTGACTTGGATATTGAGATCACATCTCAAATCCAGATCCCATGGACCTCTCATAGATGCTTGATTAAATCAAGACCGTAAACCTAATCTTCTCATTGCATCTGAATCTCATTCAGATCAATGTCCAGTTCATGGACTAAGATTAGGTCACTTCTCTAATGAGAGGAGTCACTAAAATCCAGACCTGTGTCATCACTCCCTCGGAATGGAAGCGTCATGGTTATACAATCTTTTATGATCAAATCACCCTCAGGTATTCCCAATACCTGTACATCCTGCATACTGGAAGACTCATGATCATCCTGAAGATATAGATCACTTTTACACTGTCATCTTCATGGTCTGATCACTAAGTTTATCAATCTTGGTCCTTGGGATTTGGTACAGATCATATGCTTTCACAAAGCATATATCTTACCTTCAAATTCATGTCATGCTTCTAAAGCATGACGACCATGCATGGAATTTGATCAGTCCCAATATCTCATGAGTGTGCTCATGTCTCCCGGTTTACAAGTGAACCTGTATGATCCCTTTGAGAGATCGTATTACTCATATGCCCTTACATGCACACCAGCTCGCCGATGTATAGACCTTGGTTAGGTCATCAACCTATTAGTCTGCCAAATGTACACACTCAGACATATAGCAATACATCTGTCTCTGGTCAGAGGATGTTTGCCTGTGATATGACAACATTCATCATAGTTATTTGGTTATCTCGATCTCGTTAAGTCAACCCATTGACTCAACTAATCTGATACCTCCGAATCACTATTCCCATGCAGAGGACATGCATCAAGAGGTCGATGAGATATCAGCCTAATGAGAAAAGATTGCCATCTCCTTCTCAGGCTGTAGATCATAATTTGTCAATCATTGATGATGCTTGATGAGTCCTCTATCTAACTCTTTAGATATTCATCCAAGCATCATCCTCTATGATTAAATAAATGAATCAACAGCTGTATGATTATCAAGTTGGCCATGGTACATAACCCATATTGTACAGAGGGTCCTTTAGTGCATTCATTCAATCAATTTCAGAAGGGGAGTGAAACATAATCAATAACTTTTATTGATAAATCATTTACTACAATAACATTTATTGTATGAATGGTTCGCCTCGGGCTCACATGGTTAACAGTCCTTCGACAAAATTGACCCGAAACGGGTCCCTTGGCCTCCAGACCCTACAGGGGTTAGTGCAGAAAACAAGGGGGGTTGGTGGCCTTATTAACGACGATGGATGGGCGGAGAATGGAGGTGGAGGTTTGTTGGAGCGGTCCGCTCCGGCGAACTACGAAGGTTGGCGAAACGGGCGTAAAGTACAAAAATAAAAATAAAAAATTGATCTCGGGTGAATCTAAGCTAGGAAATACTAAAAAAGGAAGAAAAGGTGGACCTCAGCCGCAGGAGCAACGAGGTGGTACCTCAATGGTGGCTTCACTGAAGATAGGTGGAGCCGGCCTAAGCTTGCTCCTCCAACAAACCTAAAGGTGTGGCGAGGGTGCTGTCACCACCCTCTAGCCAACGGACACAGCAGGGAGGGTGGAAGATGAGCAAAAGTGGTTCAAAAAGTGAAGAAGGTTGATGGGGGCATTTATGTATAGGGAGGTGAAGTGGTGAAGGGGTGATTTCGAGGCTAGATTCAGAACGAACGAGGAAGATATAAGAGAAGATCTAAAATCGACGTGGATCATGGAGCTACAGGGAACAAGTTCCATGAAGGGTCAACTCTTCCTCGAGTAACATATCAATGGCAAAAATTCGAGAAAAGAGGGTCGTTGCTAGGTCTGACATGCTATAGGAGGGAGTCAGACAGTTGACCCGTGGTCAATCGCCCTAGCCATATGGTTCGTCCATGTGTACCAAACAGGAAAAACCTCTTGGAAAAGATTTTAAAAATCAATAAAAAAAATAATAATTTATTTTATTAATTTTAGGTTATAAAATAAAAAATATTTATTATTTTATGAAGAAATTTATTATGATTTTTGTTTATTTTTTAGAGATATATAATTACAAGTTCCCTTTTAGGGTTTATATATAGGACAATTATCTATGTATTTGTGCATTTTATTTTTATTTTGTATTTTTGATTTTATTAATTAAGTTTATTGTTTTATATTTTTATAATATATTTAAAGATACTTAAATATATTTTTATTACATTTTTGTGATATAATATATACATTTAAATAAATAGATGTATTATTTATATAGGTTTAGATATAGGTATCTTACCTATGTATTTTATACATGTATTTTATTTTAATGTTTTATTGATCATTTTATTCATGTTTTAATATGTACATGTATTGTAAATAATATTTACAAATTATAAAAATATAAATTTATAAAAGTAATGAATAATAAATAAAATGAATATTTTAAGGTGGTATAGCTATACAATAGGGGTCCAAAATCTAACTTTCACACCTTAACTCCAAAAAATGTGAAACCACCTTCATTAAATATCTTATTAAAAGTTATATAAAATTAAAGTGATTTTGATATATTTTGAATTTTTATTTGAGAGATATGGATTTGGGAAGTTGGGGTTTTGGAAACTTATTCTGAGTATAACTTTTTATCTGTATATATTTTAAATAAAATCAATTCTGTATTTTTTATATTTAATTATCTACAACATTCATGTACAAAGTTTCTTTATTTGAAGTATAAAAAGTGGAACTAAAAATAGATCCCAAAATTTAATAAAAAATGAATTAAATAAAAGGGATTTTTATTGTATTTTGGACCCTTATCTCCGCCTACTTTATTCCTTGTCGACCTAGGCATCGAGATGCCTAGGTCTCAAGGTTTAGGGTCATAAAATATTTTCAATATTTTATCCTTTTTCTTTTCTTTATTCTATAATTTTGGCAATAAAATAGTATTTTACACACTATTTATACAATAATGCATGAATGTTAAAATGCATGAATTAAGGATATTTACACGTATTTACTAGGTTTTTAAGGCCAAAATGATAGAATAAAAGTGATGAAATGGAGATTCATCAAGTGGTACGACAGATGCAATAGAATTGTTGAAGATGGATGTAGGGCTTTTTATTGATGTTCATGTGGAAGGAGGAAGAAGAGACAGAAATTGAGGCTTCAATTCAAAATGTCTATGGACTATAGGCATCTGTATCCACTTTCTCAACTAGTCAGCATCAGGATTGTAGGTTTCTTTGAGAGTAGGCTTGGGAGCCGCTCTATTTGGCTCATCTACGCGTTTTTCCTCCTTTATTCCTCTCTCTCTCCTCAGATCATCTAGCATGTCCTGGAAGGCGACCTGGGCAAGTGCATGATCTGTTAGTTGTTCGGATAGACTAAATCAAAGCGAGCAATGGGTATTCGGTGTGTTCTGATCTGGATATCCCTTATCTGGATGATTCAGTCCCTTCCCTTTTCCCTGAGGAGCCATCTCTGATACAGACTCAGAGGAATTAATCTGAGCAGGTTCCAGTTTTGACTCTTGATCTGTACATGGAAATGCATCCCAATCAGTCTGGCAAGCTATGGCACCAGATGGAATGGATGTTCTGGAATTAGGGTCAATTCCTGTATGTGAATGGAGCATTTTATATGAACTGAAATTGATCTCCATCCACAAAGGGTGAATGGAGGGACCAGAGTAATCTTGATTTATTTGAATAGAGGAAGAATCGAGGAGTCTAAAGATCGATTCACAAGATCCAAATCAGGTTCTCGTGAATCACCTCGGATTATTGAAGGTGTGGAGCTCATGGAATTAATGTGGGTGTCGGCAGGGTCCCAACTAAACAATCCATGAGATGACATCTTGGATAGAAGCAGATTAGATGGGGAATAAAATGTGATGATGACCAATATATGAGATGAAGAGGGGAGCAGTGGAAGGCTCAAAATGATCGGGGTCATAAGAAATGAAAATAGATAAATGAAAAATAGCGTAAGTGCGCAGGATTGGATCTTTGACCTAAATTCTAATTCAAACAAACAAAATACAAAATTGATTCACCAGCCCAACACAAGTGAAACTGTTAGAGTTCGACTATTTTTATCTTTTCAATTTTGTTTTTGTTTTTCAGGCAAATCTTATAACAAGTCCTTAGAGGCTAACCCAATAGGAGAGTGAGTATTGCCGGAAAAGTATCCCGTACTTCCCACTTCTTTTGTAATATGTAGCCTATATTTTATGAGAGAATCCTTGTTATTGGGTCTATATCCACTACTCATCCAAGCTGATAGGCGAAACCAATACTTCCCCCAAAAATCAGGTACTCAGACCCAGGATGATGAGATAGACACACACATCAAGGTGTGGCCTAAGCTCAATGCTTCAGACCAGGTCGGATGTTCCACAAGGCGAGAACACTGTCGTCGATAAGGCACTCGCCCACGTACGGTATAAGCACCAATACTTCATGAATCCAGTCAATAACAAGGTAGTGTTAAGATTGGGTTTTTAGCATTAATCCTTACAGATCATGCCTCACTTAGCTTGGAATGTACCTAAAAACAATGTGAACTTTATGAACCCTTCTTTTATTTTTTTTATCAAAGTTTATCAACAACCCCCTTCTTTTAATTTTGGACTTTAACCTTTTTTAGTATTTTCTAAAATATTTCTCTTAACGATTTTTTATATTTTCTTTAATTCCTAAGTGATACAAAACTAGGGGAGATAGCAGAAAAGATGTGCAAGAAGATACTAAGCCGAAAATCTCACCTTAGTATCTAATGATGCATTCTCAGTAAGGAGACTTACAGTGCTTCTAGCTCTCTCCATGCAGGATGCAAGATAGAAATTTAAATTTTACTACTTGCAAATGCAAGTCGGTGAAATTGCCCAAAGTAGGAATTGTTATTATCGTGAAGAACCAAATTGTGTTTGATCTAGATCCAAACGCAGAGACTATGTGCATGAAGATTTTAGGAGTTTGGACCTAAATTACTAGATCAAGCAAATCCTAAAAATCTAAGGGCTCACTCACATAAAATAAAGAAATAAAGGTGGAAAATAAAGAAAAACAAGTGGAAAATAGAAAGAATAAAAGTGCGAATTTGAAAGGAAAACGCGAAAAATCCGATAAGACCCCAATGTGAACAATCACTAGGGCAATAGACCTCGAAGAGTGTCAATGTTCAAGTGTCCTTGGTACATGTATTATTACAACTAATTATGTAAAAATAAAAAGAGTATCTCTCTCACACAAAATAAAAACTAAATTCTAAGCTAAAGTGCTCTCTCTCTCTCTCTGTGTCTCTCTTCCTTGCTCTCTCCAATCAACTGAAAAGAAGAGGTTGATCTCCTCGCAGCTCGAGTACACCGGTTTCCTAGAAAGCTGCCTTCACCATGCGGTCCCTCACAAGGAATTCAACAAAAGAGGTGGTTAAACATAGATAAATAATTATTAAGAAAAATAAAAGAAAATAAAGACAAGAAACTTATGCAGATGAATATATACAATCATATCCTATGTTACTCTCCGGCAACTGTGCCACTTGATAAATAGAAGTTTGGAGAGTTTTATGTGAGCGAGGTTTGACTTGACTTACAAATTTATTCAATGTTATTTGGCAAAGCAAGAAAATGCCTAAAGAATGGAGGAGAAGCATTGTGGTGCCTATTTATAAGAACAAAGGAGACATTCAAAATTGTTCAAATTACAGAGGTATCAAGCTGATGAGTCACACTATGAAAATTTGGGAACGTGTGATCGAAAGAAGGTTGAGGTAAGTTTCCAAAATAAAAGAAAACCAATTCGGATTCATGCAGGTCCCTCAACTATTGAAGCCATCCATTTCTAAGGAGAACAATGGAGATTTATAGAGCTAAAAGGAAGAACCTCCACATGATTTTTATTGATTTAGAGAAGGCTTATGATTCTATCGCACAAGAGATATTGTGGAGAGTTTTGGAGAAGAGACAAGTACCTATCATATACATTAACCTCATAAAAGATATGTATGATAGGGCTTCATCTTGTATAAGGATACAGTCTGGGAAGACTGACTATTTTAACATCAACATCGGTCTGCATCAAGGTTCAACTTTGACTCCATTTCTTTCTACTTTGATTATGGACGAGTTGACAAGTCACATTCATGATAAGATACCTTGGTGTATGTTATTACTGATGATACTGTGTTGATTGATGAGACTAGAGATGTAGTAAATAAGAAGCTTTGAGGTCTAGAGGCATGCATTGGAGACTAAAGGATTATGTATAAGTAGAACCAAGATTCAATATATGGAGTACACTTTTGATGGAAGCAATGGTGAAGGAATTGAGGTTAAGATAGGTGATGGTAACATTCAGAAGAGAGATTCTTTTAGATACTTGGGTTCTATTTTACAACATGATGGGGAAATTGATGGATATGCTACAAAAGGAATAAATGCAAGTTGGCTAAAGTGGAGAGGAGCACTATTTTTCTCTGTGATAAGAAAACTCCTTTGAAAATCAAAGGAAAGTTTTACGAAGCAATTGTGAGACTTGCTATGCTCTATGGGTCTGAATGTTGGCTTGTGAACCATAGACATGTGTAGAGAATGACGGTAGCAGACATGAAAATGCTAAGGTGGAAGTGTGGAGACACACGTAAAGATTGTATTCGGAACGATGACATCAGAAGGAAAGTTGGTGTAGCTCCGATTGAGGATAAGATGCGAGAACATCGCTTAAGGTGGGTTGGCCATTTGCAAAGGAGGTCAATTGATGCACCGGTTAGGAGATGTGAGTTTTAGAGTGTTGGCTAAAAGAGTGCGAGGAAGGCCAAAGAAGTGTTGGAATGAGACTATACTAAGGGATCTTAGTTTTTTGGTTCTAAGCCCGAGAATGACCTAAGATAGATCTGAATGGAGGCAAAGAATCCATGCAGCCGACCCTACTTAATGTGGGAAAAGGCTTTGTTGTTGTTATAACTCCAGACCAAAAATCACAAGAAAAAAGAAACCTTAAAAATATTGAAAAACCCTCCTAACCCTATAAAAACTACAAAATTTCCATAAAATTCAAAAAAAAAACTTTTCTGTTGTATAACTATATAGATTAAATAGTATATATTACTGATATTTTTGGGATTTTTTGAACTTATTATCTATTTTCAATTCCTAAAACAATCCAGCCTCTTATTCTAAGTCACTATTTTGACTTTTTAAATCAATTAAAAATACAAAAAAATAGTAAAAGTTGTAAGAAAATTCATAAAAACAAATAAAAATTAGGAAAAAAACATAAAACACTTTATTTTATAAATTTTGAATATATATAGATATATTTATAAATATAAAACCCTATATTGTATATATACTTAATATTACTTATTTGGCATTATAATAATTGTCATTAATTATATAAACGTAAATATATCTTAAATCCTTTAAAAAATAAAAAGGAATGTACTTACTTGTATTTTTGAAAATTTATATATTTATTAGATATATCATATATAGTACTTATATTATATATATTATCATATATAAATATATATACTTATTATATCATAAAAAAGAAAAAGAATATAAAAACTAGAAAAATATAAAAGAAAATAAAATTTAAAAATTTAAAAACATAACAAATATATAAAAAATTAAAAAAATATAAAAAGTAAATATAATTTAAAAGACATAAAAATAAAAAATCAGAAAAAGTGAAAAAACATTTGTTGTTTAATTTTCATTAATTAAGCAATAAATCCCCTATCCCCATAGCTCCCAATGGTTCGACCCTTGCACTTGCTAGCAATACACATTTATTTGCATGGTATAATAAATTTCACCCCACACAATTTTCATTGACTTATCGTATACCGTGAGTTGTTGATTTGATTGATTGGTGATGTGTCGAGTACCGTGAGAGCAGTCGATACAACGATTGTTGGATCCTACTTGTAAGATACAATAGTTCCAACAAGAATAAGCATTAGACGCGCCTCCTCTACTTCCTTCATTTGTATTCATCTATAGCTTGTACGATACAAATAACTTTCACTACTAGCTATATTTCCCAAAGTAATCTCTCTATTTCCTTTCCTAATGAAAAGCTTATGGAAGTATTGCTTCCTTCTCGTCTCTATATCTTTCTGAGTAACAAGCACGCGACCTTCCTCATCCTTAATGCATCTCACTTGAGAAAAATCTTTGGTCTTTCTTTCTCTCACTTTAGTCAGCCTGAATATATCCTTCTGGACCTCCTTAGACTCGAGATTTTTGTACAAAATTTCATAAGCTTTTGACTTAGATTCACCTACTGCTTTCTTTGCTTCCGTCTTCGCTATTTTGTAGTTTGTGACAGTTTCATTTGTTCTATCCTTAGACATAGCTTTAAAGCAAGCTTTTTTAATTTGAGCTTCTTTTGCACCCCTCCACTCCAGCATAAGGCCTCCTTTTGGCTTGGAGCTTCTCCCTTTGACTCTCCTAGCATCTCTTTGGCTAACCTTCGGATACAAGATGCTACTGCCTCCCACATCTCATTAGAACTTCCATTACAATCCCAAGATAGGTCTTCTAAAACCTTCTCCCTGAAGTTTGATTACTTCAATTGAAGATTCGACCATCTACTTGTAGAGATCTTGGAAACCCTCATTTTCTTTACCAGCCCTTTTATTTGCACATCCATGACTAACAAGCGATGTTTGGTAGTCAGACTCTCTCCTGGGATTACTTTGCAGTCTTTGCAACACAACCGATGTCTTCTTCTCAACACAAAGTAATATATCTGAGTTCTAGTAGAGCCACTTTTATAAGTAATTAGATGCTCCTCCCTCTTATTGAAGAGAGTGTTTGCAATGAAAAGATCGTAAGCAATTACAAAATCCAGAAAGACTTTTCCCTCTTCATTTCTATTCCCAAAGCCATGTCCTCCATGAACACAAGTATACCATCAAGCATCCTTTCCCGCATGTCCATTAAGATGTCCACCTAGGAAAATAATCTGTGGATTCCTTGCATAATCTTATCCAAATCCTCCCAAAAAGCATGTTTAATCCTATCATCTAAACCAATTTGTAGTGCATAAATTGAGATGATATTCAGCATTTATTCTTCGAGCACCACTTTTAGCAATATAATCCGACCCCCGGATCTCAGCACCTCAGCCACACAATCATTTAAAACCTTATGAACAACCACTAAGGTTTTAAAATATATAATAATAATAATATAGTAATTTATAAATAGACTCTATTTTTTTGGAATTTTTAGAATAGTTTTATAATTTTTGTTCAAGAGTTATAAAATATAATAATAAATATGCTGTAATTTTTTTGGAATTTTTAGAAGAGGTTTTATATTTTTTTGCATTTTTATAGTTAGTAAGGGAATAAATAGACTACCTTTGATTTTCAATAAATGGAAAGTTTAAGTAAGATGCTAAAATAAAACTATGGTGTGAACAAGCATGACATGAAGCATTTATTTTAATTTTCCCATGATTTAACAAGCACATGATCTATTTAAATATAAATAAAAAGACATAAATTATTTTAGAATGTTGGTGAGGGTATACTTGCAATAATAAATAAAGTCATGGATATCCACGCAAAAATACCCAATTTTTTACACTAATATACATATTTAAAATAGTAAAATGAAAAACAAACTCGGGAGGGGTCGGCTCCAATTTACCCACCTCACGTGGGTCGTCACGTGAGGTGAGTTGATACTGAACCTATATGCAATATATAATAAAGATGGGGGTCCACTTGCAATGTTTACACAAAAGTTTCTACTTAATTTAATATTTGTAGGACTCCTTTGCAATTACAAAAAGGGTATAGGGTTACTAACTAATTTTCACACTCAAAGGCACGGATCAGATGACTTCTAGCACTCCACGTGGCGTGATCTAGAGCAGATGGTGCGTACTGCTTCATCTTTAAACAACGACCTATATTAGATCTGGCCGAAGGCTTGATCTAACGACTCTTGAGGATTCACGAGGAACACCTCAAGAACTCGACTCCGATGAGACTTAATCTTGGATTCCAATTTCCTCTGAGCTTCGATTGCCTCGTTGAAGGCCTCCTCCTCTTCCTGATGGTCTTCTGCACTTGCAGGACCCTTCAAATTTGTCTGGGCCAAATCAAAGAGGGCCTGGAGGCTCGACCCATCTGGAGCTTTATTAAGAGCTTGGACGCCCGCTCCAAGTGGTCTTCTTGATCGGGCTCATGCATAAAAATGAAGAAGAGCTCGAGGAGATCTTCCTCGACTCTAAAGATGAAGTTGAGCAGCATGGGAGTGAAGGGGATGAAGAGGTTCGACGAAGGCAGAGGAGGTGGACCTTGGTGGCTCGAAACCTTGCAGCATCCGAGATGAAAACAAAGGGAACAAATGGAGAAGGCATAGGGGTTCGAAGATGAGGAAAAATGGTGGGCAGGAACAATCATAAAACAACAAATTAGGGGCTAGAACCTACTGCTGCAACGATTTTAATTCTTAAAATTACTCTAAACTAAAGACTAATGATTGAAACTAATGTTACCTCTAAGCTACTAATGCAAGAGAATTACCTAAAGCTAATAGCTCTAACTTGCTTGGAGGCATGGAGCAGAGGAGGTCACTGGAGCAGAGCTCAGCAGACCTGGATTGCCTTCCTCGGACCATGTCCTCGCCTTGATTCAAAGAGTGATGCCTCCCTGTCACTGAGGGGATCAATCTTGGGTGAATCTAGGGGTCACGGTTGAGTAAAAAGGATCAAAAGGAGAAAGGGGATAGAGGTCTGATTTTATATAGGTGATATTCGAGCAAAAAGATGGAGGGATTGCGTTGGAGGAGGAAGTGGTTAGTGGGAGGCATGGGGTCAGCGAGGTAGAGGAAAGAGCGCGAAGTAGAAATTTGGGGTGCTCGAGGAAGAAGGTGCATGGAGGAAGCATGGAGAATATAGATAAGTCATAGGTCTTGTGACCTCTAACAAGAATGGGCACGAGAGGTATACAGTTGACCCGGGGTCAGTGAATGTCGGGCTTTGGTTGGTCCACGTGGACCAACCAAAAAATCTCAACGGAAAATTCCCTTGGAAAATCGATAAAAAAGCATAAAATGCTTTACTAACTTTTGTTTAAAATATACAAAGTATTTTTAATTTTATGTAGTATTTTATTTTGATTTTTGTTTATTTTTACAAGCTAATTTATTATGTGCTAATATTTACATGTATAAGTATATGTATTTATACTTGTATTGGGTATTTTATTTTTTATTTTATATTTTAGATTTTATTATTTTATACAGGGATTTCATATGTTTATAACTTATTTAATTACATATTTATATAATTTTAGTTTATTTTTATGGTTTTATTTATTTACTTAGATAATTATGTATATATATTATATTGTTTGTGTAAGTATAATTTACCTATATTTAGTGTATATTATTTATTTTAATGTATTTTAAATGCTTTTACTTTATTTTTATTATTTAAATGTATTTTAAATAATATTTAAAAGTTTATAAAATATAAGAAAGTGAAAATATAAAGGATAAATATATTGAATATTACATGGGTCCAAAAGTCAACTTTTGCATTTTAACTCCAAATTAATTGAAAACACCTTCATTAAATAGATAATTAAGTTTTAAGAACAATAACAGTGAGTTTGGTTATTTTTTATCAGTATGGAGAAGATACAGGTCTATAAAATTTTCTTTGTGCCTTTTTATTATGTTTCGGACACACCGTGCATTATTTTTGAGTGAAATAAATTTTGGATTTTTGGTATCTTTATTTACAATGTTCATATTCAAACTTTATTGATTTAAAGTGTAAATAATAGAGAATAAAATAAGTGTAATTATTGATGAAAAAATTATGGCTTGTGATTTTCTGTAATTTATCAGCCATATCTCCACCTACTTTATTCATTGCCGACCAAGTCATCATGATAATTGGGTCTCGAGTATAGGGTTACTCAGTGTCTTTGACACTTCATTCTTTTTCTTTTATTTCCTTGATTCGTTTATTTTAGACTTAACAACAATATTTTATACATTATTTTATACAGTATTTTATGTGATTTATTGAGAGTTATTTTGTAAAAATTAATGCTATATACATGCATTTACCTAGGGGTTTAAGGCCAAAATGGAATAATAAAGGTGATGAAATGGAGATTCATCAGTGTCCCAGTTGCGTTGTGCATTATTTTATTGTCTATTATTTTGTGTATATTTTATGTAGAAGTTTTATTATTTGAGGTGTGTAAAATAAAGAATCAAATAGCATAAAAATGCCTAAATTTAGAGTATATAATTAGGGTTTTATGTACAGTATATTGACTCTTATCTCCCTCTAC
Source organism: Ottelia alismoides (assembly GCA_037367405.1). Lineage (NCBI taxonomy): Eukaryota > Viridiplantae > Streptophyta > Magnoliopsida > Alismatales > Hydrocharitaceae > Ottelia > Ottelia alismoides. The sequence continues at coordinate 435,407 of JAZKJV010008528.1, forward strand.
TTTATTCCTTGTCGATCAAGTCAATATTGACTTGGTCTCGAGATTTAGGGTCATTCAGTATCTTTTATACTTCATTTATTTTCATTTTCTTTTTTTATTCTTTTTGGATTTAAATACAAATAATTATGTATTAATTATAAATAAATAATGAATGTTAATTTGTACAAGTTTGCATTATTACAGTTGTTGTGATAGGGATTTTAAAGAAATAATGGAAGAATAAAGGTAGACGTTGTTCATCAGGTATCCATATGGCTCGTGGTTGTATTGCTTTAATGGGTTGGGCTTGGATAGGGTTTTAAGACTTCGACCCATTTTAAAATTGGGCTAAACTCGGTCCACTATCAAATGAGATTGGACTTGTGTATCAAAATTCTATATTCGAGTATGAAACCGCATGATTGAACTCGATATAAATTACTAAATTAATAATAATAGATGGAACATATATTTTAAGTGATGTGTGGTGCTTCAAAAAATACAGGGAGAATAATCTTCTATAGTTGGCTATCATATTTCATTGATTATCTATTATTTTTTTACATCTTCCTTATGAAATAAAAGATTTTGATTGGAAAAAATAGAAATATTAATTTAAATATTCTTAATTATCATAATTAGAACTAATAACACATGTCATTTCCATTTTACTTGATCCGTATTATTGTGTAGGAGACAGAATGTGAGGGTAAATGTGTGAGTTGGACTCTATGCAAGAATAGTTTGTGGGCTTGGTGTGCAGACTTGGGCTTCCATAGTGAAATCTATCCCAAAAATAAGTGGACCAAGTTCGACCTCACAGTGAATCGGCTTGGACTTTGAAACCCACTAGCCATGTGTTTTTGTATGTTGCTATGGGACAGTGATGTTCGGAGGATCAATATTGGTTTTATTTATTTAATGAGAGACAATGATCAATGTGAAAATGATGTTGTGACCCACAAAATCCTCAAAACAATAAAACAATTATTTATCCAAATAAAGAAAAGAAAATGGATGTGCTTTTTATTAACATGGTATAACTCACAGGGTCGAGCACAAGGAGGCAACTAAGAAAAACAAGGGTTACCAATTTTTAGAAAATAAAAAGGTTCTTTTTTCTTCATTTGATGTTTTTATGGGTTTTATAATTTTTATACTCCTATACTTTTTTTACTTTATTTAATTTTGCAATTTTTTATATTTTAAATTTTTAAAATAAAACAAATAAAGAAAATATAAAAAAGTAAACCAAAAACTATTTTTGTATTTTTCAACTATAGTAAAAATGTTCAGAAAATTCAACAAGAAATATTTTTGTGTTTTTGGTATTTTTTAGGGTAATTACAATTTGGGTCCCCATCTATGGGTCCTATCCCATAATGGGTCCCGATCTTTAAATTGTAATGATTCGAGTCCTAGGACCATTTAAGAAATGGAAATTTTGGAGTTCATGACGAAAATGCCCTTGTTGGGAAGGGAATGGGGGTAGGGTTCCAACTTTTAAACAAGGTCATACTCGTCATTAGCCCCAAAAAGTTCCTTACATTAATGGTCTTGGGACCCGAATCGTTACAAATTAAATATCGGGACCTATTCTAGGATCAGACCCATAGATGGGGACCCAAATTGTAATTTACCCTATTTTTTTACTATTTTAGTGATTTTTCAAGAATTTTAGATTTTTAAGATTTTCAAAATAATTAAAAACATGAAATATTCAAAATAGAAAATCAAGTAGATGTTTTTAGATTTCTTAAAATAGAAGATAAAAGTAAAAATAAGAAAAATATACACAAACAGGAAGAAGAATTTTCAAGATTTAAGAAAAGCTATTTTATGTATTTTTATGAATTTTCTCGTGATTTTAAAGGACTTTTTTAGTGTCTCCTTTATTTTGTGACTTTTTTGGTTTTTATGAAGAATTTTCAACCAAATTTTATAAAGAAATTTAAACTAATTAAAAGTCACACTCTAGATTTTTTTAGAATTTTGCAATCAATTTTCGAATTTTTATGATTTTTAATGCAAATAGGGTAAATTTTTTGTTTTTTGGATTTTTTGAAAAAAATAAGACTATCTAATTTTGCAAACAAAAAATTAAGGATGATAAAGCAAGATGGCAGGGGAACACAATTTTTATGGAGTTTTTAGAGTAATAAAATTATTTAATCCAAACAAAATAGACAAGAAAATGAAATTCAGCAGAGTAAGGACTTTATTGTAAGTGACCAAAAGTTCGCAAGCTTTGATTAACAGGAAAAATATATGCGTGCCCTTTTATGCAAATGAACCACTAAAGCACGTGGGGGATCCATGTGATCTCATGTAAAGAGGATACAAATGCAAATAATGACAACTAGCATGGTTTCTTTGCAATTATTTTAACATTATTTATAAATGAAAGATTGAAATGAAATAAAAGTAACTACATGGGGTGGAGACGCAATTTACCCAAAATATCTCACACCTCGCGTGCATCACATGAGACGGAAAAGCGGTGGGCGGCTCTCGTTGAGGCTGACGCGTGGCACACCGACGTGCATTAGGTTTAAAGCTTATCATGCAGTTGTACGGTAATCTAAAAGAGGACTTGTTCTTCCCATTTCGCTTGAAGCGATGATGAGGCGGTTGTTATTCGAGGTAGTGCAAGTTTTGTTGTTGATGGATTGGGGCGGAGAACACAAGGGCATCGATTATTAAAGCAGGTCGATGCTCGGTTAAGGTAGGTGATTCGCAGATGTATCATGTTGTTCAATGCTCCAAGAATATGCAGAGGGCATGGCTCGATCTGATGCATGTCTAGAAGATCTTCTATCAATGCTTCAATTTGACTGTATGATGGGGATCCTGTTCTCCGATGCTCAGCACCTGTCGATGGTGATGAACTCGATCACGTCATGGTGCTCAAGATGGAGGGTCTCGATCTAATAAAAAAGGTTGATCGGTCCTCGAGCGTTAGTTTTTGGTGGTTCCAAAATGCAACACGATGTAGCTCTAAAATGATGTGTTGCTCTGATCTCCTAAATGCTTCTATCTCCATGTGTTCAATCTTCATTATTGATGTGCTTAGATCTGTATTCCTGTAATAACGCGATCATGTCTCGAACATGAAAGCTCGGATCATAAAAGTAAACAGAAAATGGTGAGCAGAACCTCTCGGCAAAGGTGGAGGAAAAGAGGCAGATGACGATCGTTCACCGGACGTGAACGATCGTGAGGGTGACGTGGAATGGAGGGATTCGAAGATAGATGCAGTGATGGATTTGGGTATTGGAAGTGGGTTAAGAAGGGAAAGGGAACTGAGGTGAAGGACCTCTGATTGTAAGGTTCGGAGGTTTGCTATGGTTTTCCGCTATAGATCGAGAATTAATAAAAATCAAGAAAAAGAAGAAAGGACCCCAGATCTAAAGTTACCTTGGGTGAAGCGGATTTCTTGGGATGAAGCTCGATGGAGCTTCAGGGATCTTGACCTCGATGGCTCGTTGGGGCCAGAGGTTAGGCTCGACGGATCGATGGAGCACAACGGTGATACCGGATCTAAGGCCCACTTGATCAACCCACTTGATCAAATCCTTACTGCAATGATCTCTCCCATGTGTTATCACTCACGAGAAAAAGACGGAGGTCATCGAGGACTAAGTTGACGACCAACGATCGAGAAAAATGGAGAGCTCCAGCCTCTTTTTGGGATGAAAAAAGGGGAAATTTCAAATGAAAATACACGTGCGAAGCAAGGCAGATCAAGGCAAAAAACTCACAGGCGAGAATCACGATTATGCATACTTCAATTGGGTGAAGAAATCGGGATAAAAGGATGGAGAAGTTGGTTGAAAAAAAATCCGAGAAGAAGGCGAGTTGGCACATTATTTGAGTCCAGGTCGTGAGGGTTGAGTTGATTGGAGGTCAACGAAACTGGATTTGGCCAATAGGAGCATATTAGGGGAAAGTACAAAATAAGCTAAAAATCAAAACAACAAATAAATAAAAAATAATTAAATAAAATATAAAATGGTTTTAAATTTAAATATTAAAATAAATAATGTTAATACTTTGATAAATAGTTTTAAGTGATTTTTAATAAATTAAAAAAATTAACTAAATATGGTAAAATAAATAAAAACCTTTATTAATAGGTACAAATAACTATATATACAACAACCCGATTTTTAATAAATTATTTTACAAATAATTACATAATTTAATAATTTATTTATTTAAAAAATAATTTAAGTATTTCAATATATTTTAATTTTGTTTTTAAAAGTTAATTTAATGGTCAAATAAATACAAATATATACATTATATGTACATTATACCTATATAATAAATGCAATATTTATTTTTATTGATTTTAGATTTTGTTATTTTTATCGCATTTTATATAAATTAAATAATTTGTAAAAAATTACATAAAATACAATATATGCAAATATATACAAGAAAAAAAATAAATAATTTATATATACAATTTGTACAAGTATACAAGTATATCAATAGGGTCCCAAAACCTACTTTTTACGTATTAACTCTGATTTCAGTGACACCACTTTTATATGATATATACATTTATAAAACAAACTTTAAAAGTGAGTACACCCAATTCGGACTTTATGTGGATGGGTTATGAGGCTCGGAAGTTAGGCCTTACGGCTTTTTAGTTTTAAGATTTATTGGTATTTATTCACAATTATTTTAAGTTATATTTTGTATTTTTGCGATAATTTTATATACAATTTTAAAAAAATAATTAAATCAATTGGAGTTAGTATGAATTTATAAAAAAAAATAAAGAAGGTTTATATATATTGCATATATATAGAGGACTCCAAACGCCAAAACTCATATGAATTATTTTATGATTTTTTGATATTTTAATAAATAATATTAGTTACAAAATGAACTTTAAAAGTGAGTTTGATCGATTTGAAGTTCTATATAAATAGTTATGAACCTTGAAAGTTGGCTTTTGCAGCTTTTTTGATTCATTAAATTTATTTATTTATTCATTAATAATTTTTTCTAATATTTTTATAAATTAATAAATATTATTATAAAAAACTTTGATGAAGGAAATATTTTTATTTGAGTTTGTGTTATTGATAAATAAAAGAGGTGAAAATATGTAAAAGGTGAAAATTGATGTATATGTACAATGTGACATTGGTTTCTGAGATTTTTATAAGTTATGGACCCTATCTCCCCCGACTTTATTCCTTGTTGGCCATCCCAATGCTTCTCCCAATCTCGGGGTTTGGGTCAGTCTATATTTATTTCATATATACAACCTTCTCATCTTTTCTTTTTCTTTTCCTCTTATTATTTTATTTTGGTGTAAATAAGTGATAAATATACAATATTAACAAATGAGTGATAAATGACAAAAGATGAGAAACAATTGTTTTGACAAGGATTTTAAGCTGAAATAAAAGAATAAAGATGTTGAAACATGGATTCATCATTTCACTATACTTTACCTTTGTTTGTCCCTTAGTAAACACTTATTCTAAGAAGAAGTGAAAAAAAAATAAGAAAAGAAAAAGGAACGAACTTAGAATAATTTTGATTTTTAAACTTATCTTTATAAAATCAAAGTATGGAATTCGGTCAGACCTTTAGATTATTAGTTTGGCAGAACCTTATTGGGAATAGGATTTAAGACCTAACAACCTTTAAGTTCCACAAGTCTCTATTTAGGTCGCCTCAACGGTCGTGTTAGAACAAGTCCTCATATGCAAACTCTTATAACTATGAACCTTACTTGTACTGTGTAAGTGTAATATAGCTCTCAGCATCAAAAATGACAAAGAACAATCTTCTCTTAGCAAGGTGACCCTAATTCCCTAGTCTATCTACTCTTTCCTTGATGAGTGGGGTATTTACTTCTAAGACCAGGTATGTGTTGTGTCCACAATCAAAGGGGAGAGAAGATATAAGAATAAAAAGAGAATTGGAGTGTGGCCATTGTAGCCACATTTCCTTGTGAAATTTGCCAATGTAGACAAACCTCCACTAAGATCTGCAGGTTCTCTGAAGCTGGACCATTGTGGTCACTATTCTTTTTTTTGGAATACATTCGGATTCTATTAGGTCGAAAGAATTATTGTACTGCATTGATCTTATTGTGCCCCTACTGATATAGAGTCTTTCTTTTTGCACATGTTTTGGGGTCTTTAAAAAGTTGTGTTAGCAGACCATCCCTCATCCGAAGTTTTATTTCTACCCATACCTCCTGTCTTTAGATGTCCATGCCACTAGAATAGGTTGGGCACACTGGCCACTCAAAGTGATTGTATATGTTTTCATTCATGTGTGTCTCTTGCTAGAGGATTCTACCTCTCACCACCTCATCAATGAAGAACTACATGCAAAGTGCTTGTCCAAGTTAGGTTGCTGTCTAAAAGAATCATGCGTGTCTATGAAATATTCTATTTAGACACATCAAGATGACATGTGAACATAGTCTTGTGAACTCAAAGAATTAAGTCGTTCGACCTAAAAATTCTCAACTCTTATTCCTATAAGGTTCCTCTAAAATTAAGTAGATTAAGGTCTTAACCAAGCTCCATTCTTCGATTTTATTCTAGACTATTTTAAGCATCAATTTCATTCTAAAAAATGCAAGTGCAACAAAACACATATTTTCAAAGAAAAGAAAAGAATAAACTTTTTTAAAGAGGTTTTTTCAGATAATTTTCAAACCATTTTTACAAAAGTCTATAAAACATTTACAAATTATTTTTACAAATAATTTAGAAAACCTTTTTACAAACTATTTTACAAAACATTTTTCAAAAAGATTACAAAAAATTTACAAACAAGTTTTCTAAAGATTTTATTTTCAAATAATTTACAAACATTTGTACAATATAAGTAATTTTGATACAAAATAATTTACAAATATTTTACAAACAAAACAATTTTATAAAACTTTTACAACAATTTTCACACAAGTAATCTACAAAGGTTTTTCCAAATAATTTTTACAAAATTATACAAATAATTTTGCGAAATATTATACATAATTTTTACAAAAGAGTTTACAAATGATTTTTACAAACACTTTACAAATCATTTTTCAAAATGTTTTTATTCCAATTTTATTAGCAATATTATGAAACAAACAAAAGTATGAGTTATGGCTAAAGAATATATACAATATATACGACATCCCCCATACTCAACTCGAACTATGTCCTCATAGTGACCTAGAAACGACAGAAGAAGATAGAACTCGTGCTAAGTACAGAAAAGTGAAAAGAATCCTATGCTACAATGACTCAAAGAATGAAAGAATAAAATGAATAGAAGTCAGTGATCCCCCTATACTTAGGACCAAATAATCTTAAGTATAGAAAACTGTACAAACGGGGAAGACTGAGGAAGAGAATGTATATGAAATCCACGACCCGACCTGTCCACCCTATACTTGTTGATCCGATTTTACGTGGTTTAAAAATATGATTTTACCAAGTCGTTGTTTTCCCAAGATAAATCGGAATCAAACAAATAATATTACAACTACGAGCACGATGAATGTATGCAATAAGTATGCGGCAAGTAGAGGTTCGAATCCACAGGGACATAGCAAATTTGCGATATTTGTTCTTCTTTTCAAACTTGATGCAAATTTTAATCTATTGCGACAAAAGAAAAAATATGAGAGAATGTGATCTACGGTGAAAATACCTTTTAGAACTTAAATTAAATGAAGGAGGGCATGAATGCAACTAAATAAGAAAATGAAGGGATGAATTGCAAATTAAGATGGAAGAAAAAATTACTAAGTAAAAGTTATATCAAATAAGGATGGAGAATTGCATTACATGTTATAAAGAAAAAAACTAGAGTCAACAAAAGATATTCCCAAATAAACATTCTATCACCTTAACTGAAACAACAACTAATACAATAAAAATGCAAGAAAGATATAAAGATTGAGAATTGTTTCTTCCAAAATCAACTTAACCAAACTTAACCAAGATAATAAAATTTCACGCGACAAATAAAATAGGAAAGAAATGCTTCTCTATTTATTTCCAGAGTGAAGGCGACGATGATGGCAGAGACGGGAGTGTGCGGGAAGATGCGTGGGCTGATCGCACACACGAGTATGTGGCCGAGGAGAGAAGGTCGTCTAGGAGGAAATGCGTCGCAGCAGAGTGGCTGGAGTTGGTGATCACGCATAGGAGTGCAGAAGGAGGCCGTCGAGGAGGAGATGCGTCGCAGCAACACGACTGGAGTTGCTGGTTGTGCGGAGAGGAGGATTGGCTGTTGGAGCATCGCGAGGAGGAGGGAGTGCGCGAGGGGATAGGGCCATTGGTCGTGCGCTACTTCTATACCTGCATGAGAAAACGAGAGAGAGAGAGAGAGAGAATAAAGAGAGAAGAATGGGAGTATGAGGAGGGCATCCTTCATGTGTCATGCCTCCTTTTATAGATGAATGTTGCTTGGAATGAGGGGACACATCCCATGCACATGAAGACAAAACAATAAATTCATTCATGCATGGGGAAGGGAGAAGAATGTTATTTGCCTTCAAGGGAAGCATCCCATGCATATAAAGATAAAAATAATAAATTCATTCATGGGGGATGGTCTCTTTTTATAATAGCCATATGCATCTTCTCAAAGTGAAGTGAAAAGTCACATGCATGTATGATATAAAAGAGTGGGAATTTTTTTACTCTTAATCCTCCCATTTTCTTTCCAACAAATTGTAAGAGATATTTTGTAGAGCCAAGTTAATATGTTGGATGTTGATTAAATTAGTGCTCTATGAGTGTACTCAATTTCTCTCTGATAAATCTGATTAATGAGAATATTTTATCAGATGTTTTCTTGATTTTATGATGATTTTATACGCTTATGGGCATGGAATAATGTAGACAAATATTATATGAATTTAGAGTTTATAACCTAGGAATTGATATTGTATTTCACATAATTTGATCTTATTATCACAGCATATCAAGTAATCATCAATACTTAAGGTAAAAGATCCCTAAGTATAGAAGAGAATATCAATACTTGAGGGACAAAGCGAGGGAACATAAGAAATTAAGATGAAAGCAACCAGATAAAATGAAGACATCGCTCCCCCTATACTTAGGGTAAAGGATCCCTAAGTATAGACAACAACAGGAGTAATGAAACAAAACGAAAATGAACAACTCGGTGTTTACATCCCCGTACTTAGGATAAAGTACATCCTAAATATAAAGACAACAATTCTAAACGAGACTTGGGGTGCAAAATAAAAAGGAAGAAACGAGTAAGAAATCAAGATGAAACATGTATATATAAAGTAGACAATGTTGAGGTGCCTCTCAACAAGCACTAGAGTTTACGCCTCTAGCTGGATGCAAAGTCTAGGACAACACAGTATCAAGGTTCAGAATGACATATGTAAGGTGAATATTGTATTGTCGTTGTCATATCGGTATGAGAACAACAACAAAATCAACAATAAAAATGATGACACCCAAATAAACAATCAAGTGGGTGTCTGCTACCTGGTAAATAGAGGAAAGAATAAAATCAGGTATCAATAGCACAAATGAACTCATCGGCTCAAGATCAGAATGGAGTGAAAAAACGAAGCTGCGAAAATTGAATGTGGAGAAAGAACGATCAGTCAAGGAATCCCCCACGTCAATCATCATCTCAAAAAGACATGGAAAGTCATAATCAAGAAACTCACTAAGAAAATTGATATCCGACGCAAAAATATATGGAAAGTCATAATCAGGAGACTTACTAAGAAAACTAATATATGATGCACATAATGTAGAGAAATAAAAATCATCTAATGTCTCAAGGATTGGCTCATCCTCACGGTGGTCGTCGAGGAGAGACAACTCGGACTCAAAAAAAGCAGAAGACTTGGTCTCGTGATCCGATAGATCGGATGCACACTTAGGAATGAAACCGAGTACATAGAACATATCTCCCACAGATAACCCTCAGAAAGATGGAAAAAAATGAGATTGACTCTAGGGAGAGAATGAATGATCAAACTCAAATAATGGGTTCTCTCTCGAAGTCAGATAAAAACCATCCAATGTATCAGAAAGATCAGGCTCAAAGAAATCCAGGTCGAGATCAAAGAGGTCATTGACCTATCAAAGTGAAGGGATCTGAGATGGGGCAATGCTGACAATCATCTCGTCCTCAGAAACTGTATCGATCTCGTCACACAGGAGGGTGAAAGGTTTGCATGTGGAACAATTAATGTCTGACAAATCAAAATGGTGTCCCTGCTCTCGCTGTGGCTACTAAAATGGTCTAAAACATCCATAAGAATTTGAGAAGTGCCTCTGGGAATGAAATATGGTTGGTCCAGACATGGAAATGGGAATGGATGAAAGAACGTTTGGAACAACATGGGCTCGTGCTCCTCTTTTGGAATACCAAAAGGGTTGTATCCAAGACTCAGTCACTGCCTCATCGTCCATCGTATGTGTGTCATCGATATCCATGTCCTATGGCTGGTGTGTGATCTCATAATCCTCATGAAGTGTATCACACATGACTGCATCTGCATCTGCCTCATGTGTTGTCCCGACTAAATAATCATGTAAAGAGTAGAAAGTCAACGAGATGTCAGAAAGCTCTCCAATGATAATCCAAAGTGTATCAACATCTATACTGTGCTGTGAATCACTACACGAGGCATCAACCAATGTCTGTTGTTCAGCGATCATCCATCTATAGAAGATCTGTACAATGTCAGACTTCGAGATTTTATGTGATCCAGAAATCTCCTCAAGAGGTCAAGAAACCTCAGCCATGAATCATGCAATGGCTCCTGCGGGTCATGTGTAAAATCTCTAATAATAGACCGCATCAACTCTGCCCCTACGATGGGGGTAAAATCTCTACAAAAACAATATGCGTAGGTCACCCCATGTAGAAAACTTCCTCCCGACTATTTGTGCCATCTCTTGGCTCTAGCCTGAAGTGAGAAAGGGAAGGTCATCAGCTTCAACTCCTCAGAAATGATGTCTGAATATGCTCGTGAATCACAAAACTCCTCAAATTCATAAATATGAAAATAAGGCTCCTCGTGCACGTACTTTGATAACTTTGGCAGCATATGAACGAACTCTAATTCCAGAATGAAGGGATTCAATGTAGAAATTGATAATGCCCCTGAATCTGGCTGCTCGCCAATATCTACTAATGAATACACGTCATCCCAACATAAAAGTCGTCTAAATCTCGCATCTACCCAGTGTCATCACCTAGGAAATTCACCATCATCCTGGCATAAAATCGCTCGGATCTCACATCTGCTTAGTGTCATCTTCATAAGTATACTCGCTCCATGTAGAACAGGAGATATAGATCTAGCAAGAGAATCTGAAGTATTATCTTTATTCTTATTTTTATATTTCCTTTTTTTCTCATTTTTTGTGATTTTGTGCCTTCTCTACATGGAGAATCAAGCTGAATATGTAACTATGCACCGTTGCCTACTATATGCTCCTTGCTCCTAAATGTCTCAATAATGGGAGGTTGTCTCTGAACATCATGGGAAGTAGGAGTACATGTACTCAACAATAGAAGTTGGCAAAAAAGTAGAATATGATCCTCGCTCTGCGACAAAGCTAGCTACTAAATCTCTAAATGTATCCATCTGCTCTCTTCGATATGCAATCTGCTCATGAATCAGATGGACGAAATGATCGAATGTGGAACTATTATATCTGGTCTCTCTAAGTGATTTCCCACATCCATCTCGGGTTGCTGAAGGTGCTCAAAATGATCAAGTAAATTTGAGGTGAAATGCTCCCGAGATGGCTACTCATAGAACTAGTCGTGATTCAACTCCTAGCTCATTGTGCCCAGTAAAACTCAAAAGTGGAACGAGAGAGAACAAAGAGGGTGGGGATGGAAGAGATAAAGAAAATGAAGAAGGAGAAGGGGATGTAAGGTCGGTCGGAGTTCCAACCTCAAGACACGGTGGATGACGATGACGGGGATGAAAAAACAAAGCTCTAATATCCGATTGAAGCGAACATCGATCCATCATCACAACTCAAGAAAAGCAAAAAGAATGACGAGAGAAGAAGACAAATAAGAGTGGGGTTGAAGGATAAAATAAAATAAAATAGAGGGTCGCTGCTAATGACCTAAAGAAGAAATATGTAAATAACTCAGCACCAATCACATACAAACACAAAGCAAACCCCCAATTCACCAACTCAACTCAATGAAGGATGCGAAGGATCGGTCATTAATCTTATCAATTTTAGAGTTAGGTGATCAAACAAATATATAATCACAAGCTCACAGGTGATGTCTCCTAGGGTAGTTCGTGTCTAAATCGGCGGATCACACCAACTTAAACAAGACTATTTCTGCTAAAATCAGAGGCAAGTGCTTGCAACAATAACATGACCCGAAAGTCAATCCAAGCGCTTAGGGAAAAAGTCTAGGTCTTTGGGCTCCAATCCTTAAGTGTGCATGCCTCACTCGGTATGGAGAGTACCTATATACAACGAGGGTGCTGCTCTCCCCAAATATAGGAATGAATTAGTTACATTTGATTTTAATGGTCAAGTTCAATTAGCAGTCTCAATTTTTATTTTTTTTTGTTTTTCACTTTTTTGGATATTTTTTATTTGAAGCAAACAACATCTAAAGAATTTTTCGATTTCCTTTTTATTCTTAAGTCCAGAAAACATAGGGAGGAAGATGTAAAAGCAGATACGCAGGAAAAAATGAATGTGTATGCAAGAGATAGAAGGTGTACCTTGCTTCAGCAATCTACATGCAACATGATCCTTGCATAAAAATTAAACTAATCTAGATGATTCATGAAGAAACCACCCTAAACAAGAATTCTATTATCACGAAACACAGATTTATTTGACTAAGTCCAATGATGTCTATAGGAACATATATTCTTTTAGGGTTGCAGACTTAATGCTACCTGGCTCAATCAAATAGAAACCTAAATCTAGGGATCTCAAGCACAAAAAATCCACGAGAAACAAATAAAATAAAGGCAAAGAAAACAAAAATCCGGTGAGGTCTCCCAAGTGCACCGACACTTGGTGAAACAAATCCCGCAAATACAAAGTGCCTAAAGTCTCTAAAGAAAATAGAAAAATGGAAGTGTTGAAATTATTACAAATTATTTATAAAAATAAAATGGAAATTAAAATGCTAAAAAAACAAAAAATGTTCTCCAAAAGCCGCTATTCCAAATCTTCTCCTCCTCCTCCTACGCTCTCCTACCGGTCGATGAAGAAACGATCAGCCTCCGCTTCACTCGGGTGCGTCGACGTACTAGGAACTCTGCCCTCGCTCGTCGGGCCCTGGTAGAAAAGAGAAAATGTGTCAGAAATAATTTATGATAAAATAAGCAAAATGAAATAACACAGATTTGACTGAAATAAAGACAAGTGAAATAAAAGAAAGAAAGTATGTACAAAAACCAAGAGTAGAATGTAAAGAAAGAGACCTAACTACCCTCGCCGTGCCACCCCGGCAACGATGCCATTTTGATGTTCGGGTTTTCTTATAGGTTTAATTTATTTAATGAGATATAGTGATCTTTATGAAAATATTGTTATGTCCCACGAAAATTCCAAAAACAATAAAAAATTATTTATCCAAACAAAAAAAGAAAATGGATGCATTTTTTCTTAACCAAGTATAGCTCCCATGGTCGAACTCAAGGAGTCAACTAAGAAAAATGAGGGTTATTAATTTTTAGAAAATCAATGAGGTTCTTTTTCTTTTTCTTCTTTCGATGTTTTTATGGGTTTTTATACTTTTCATATATTTTTAAATTTTGCAAATTTTTATATTTTAAATTTTTAAAACAAAATAAATAAAGAAAATATAAAGGAAAGTAAACCAAACACTCTTTGTGTACTTTTCAAATAAAGTAAAAATGTCCAGAAAATTCAACCAAGAAAATTTTTGTGTTTTGGTATTTTTATTCTTTTTTGTGATTTTTTAAGAATTTTTAGCTTTTTTAGATTTTCAAAATAATTAAAAATAGACAATATTCCAAATAGAAAATCAAGCAGAAGTTTTTAGATTTTTTAAAATAGAAAATAAAATTAAAAATCAGGAAAAATATACAAATATAAAGAAGAATTTTCAAGCTTTAAGAAAAGATATTTTATGTATTTTTATGACTTTCCTGTGATTTTATAGGATTTTTTAATGTTTTCTATATTTTGTGATTTTTTGGTTTTTAAGAAGAATTTTCAACCAAATTTTGTACAAAATTAAAATTAATTAAAAGTCACACTCTATATATTTCAGAATTTCTCCATCAATTTTCGAATTTTTATGATTTTTTAATGCTAACAGGGCCAATTTTTTATTTTTTATTTTTTAAAATAAGAAAACTAATTGATTTTTCAAAAAATTAAGGATGATAAAGCAAGATAGTAGGAGTTAGCACAAAATTTTATGGAATTTTTAAAAGCAATAAAAATATTAAATACAAGCAAAATAGACAAGAAACTGAAATTCAACAAAGCAAGGACTATATTGTAATTAACCAAAAGTTTGCAAGCTTTGATTAATAGGAATAATATATACATGCCTTTTATGCAAATGAACAACTAATGCATGTGGATGATCCACGCGATCTCAGCTAAAGAGGACACAGATGCAAACAATGACTACTAGCAGGGTTTCTTTGCAATTATTTCAATATTTATTTACAAATGAAATGTTGAAATGAAATAACAGTAAATGTAGGAGTGGATATGTAATTTACCCAAAATATCTCACATCTTACGTGCAGCGCATGTGAGACGGAAAAGCAGTGGGCGGCTCTCGCTAAGGCTGATGCATGACGCACCTATGTGCATTAGATTGAGAGCTGGTCCTGCGGTAATATGGAATAGGACTTGTTCTTCCCCCTTTTGCTTGAAGCAGTGATGTGGCGGCAGTCATTTGGGGCGGTGCGAGTTTTGCGGGCGGAGAGCACACGGGCCTTAGCTATTGAAGCAGGTCGATGCTCGATTGACGAAGGTGATTTGTAGATGTAAGATGTGCATCTTTCTAGAGGTGTTGTTCAACTGTCCAAGGATATGCAAAGGGAAGGGCTCAATATGATGCATGTCCAGAAGATCTGCTGTCAGTACTTCGATCAGACCGTGTGATGGGTATCCTGTTCTCCGATGCTCAGCTCTGGCCGATGGTGATGAACTCGATTACGTCCAGGCGTTCAAAGCGAGGGGTCTAAATTTGATAGACAAGGACGATCATATTGAAAATTCTCCTGAGTGGTTATGATTTCAGAGCATTCACCACGTCTGCATGTCCGTTATGATTCAGAGCATTCACCAGCATGTCCGTTATGAGTGATTAAATCTCGCATCTTAATTATTAGCATAAATCACTGTCCGTTTTTTCTTTAAACGTGCATTCTGCATGGTGTTTCTTTTCAGTTTTTTGTAACGTGCAAGTTTGGCACCTCCCTATAAATTGAATGAAAAAGAAAGCAAGAGGTGTGAGTTGTTTTTGTTCAATTCCTACATTTGGTACCAGAGCCACGACCTTTCCGAGGCTTAGGCGAGAATGGCGATGATCCAAACAGGCGGAGGTGCTAGTGGCGGTAGAGGAGGCGGGAGTATTCACTCATACCAGTACCCGCAGTTGACGACGACGAACTACACCAGCTGGTCCATCCGTGTCCAGGCCATCATGGAGGATCAAGGCGTCTGGGCGGCAGTCCAACCAGAGAACGATGACGCCATCGACATCAAGCTCGACAAAAAGGCTAAGGCGCATCTACTCCAAGCTCTTCCCGAGGATATCCTCATGCAGGTCGCTATGAAGACATCATCGAAGGAGATTTGGGAGGCCTTAAAAACAAGGTTTGTTGGAGCCGATCGTGTCAAGAATGCTCGGCTCAGGGCACTGAAGAGCGACTTCGATGCCATGCGGATCGGTGATGGAGAATCCCTCGACGATTACGCAGGAAGGCTGACGGTGATGTCGGTGAGGTACACCAATGTCGGCGGCACACTAGATGACACGGCCATGGTAAAAAAACTATTTGATACTATGCCGGACCGGTACTTGCCCGTCATCGCTGGCATCGAACAGTTTTGCGACATCGACACGATGTTGTTCGAGGAGGCGCTCTCTCGGTTGAAGGCATTCGACGAGCGCACGCGTCCGCGTGGGACTAATACCGGTGTAACCTTTAACGGCCAGTTACTTCTCACTCAAGCGGAGTGGGAAGCGAAGCAAAAGAGAGGCAACAACGGTGATTTTTTCATAGGCCAGAAGGGCAAGGCTCCAGCAGGTGGTGGGAGTCGTGGCCGCAGTAATGGCGGACGTGACAAGAGCCACATTCGTTGCTTCAATTGTCACGAGATGGGGCACTACGCATCGCAATGTAAGGAACCAAAGAAGAAAGCAGATGCCCATCTTGCACAAACCGATGATTTAGAATCGGCGTTACTCCTTGCTGCTTCTGAGGAGATACCGCAACATGGAATTTTGTTACCACAGCAAACTCAAGACATTCAGCTGTTAAACGAAGATCACGTGTGGCCGAAGCTGCACCATGCCAACCATAGCGCCATCTGGTTCCTAGATAATGGAGCAAGCAATCACATGACCGGTGACAAGAATAAATTCCAAGAAGTGGATGAAAATGTCACCGGGAGAGTAAGATTTGGCGATGGGAGATCCGTGGAAATCAAAGGAATGGGTTCCATCCTCTTTGCTTGCAAAAATGGTGAGCAATGGCTTCTTGAGGATGTGTATTACATCCCCAGTCTACAAAGCAACATGATTAGCTTGGGCCAATTAACAAAGAGTGGCCACAAGGTGATCATGGACGAAGATGTACTCGAGGTGTTTGCTAAAAGCCACATGCAGTTGATTATGAAGGTGAGGCACTCAGAAAATCGCCTCTACAAGATCGAGCTCAGACTAGCTCATCCCATCTGCCTCTTGGCGAGTTTGGAAGACCCAGCATGGCTATGGCATGCACGGTTGGGTCACATCAATTTCCAGGCATTGAAGATGTTGGCCGACAAGGAGATGGTCAGGGGAGTGCCATCAATCATTCACCCACACCAACTCTGCCATGATTGTTTGGTGGCAAAGCAGGCTAGGCATCCATTCCCAAAGGACGCTAATTATCGTGTGGAGAAGCCACTCGAATTGATCCATGGAGATCTATGTGGCCCAATCACACCAACGACGATAGGAGGTAATCAATACTTCATGCTTCTTGTTGATGATTACTCTCGTTGGATGTGGATATATGCACTCCGATCAAAGGATCAAGCGCTCTCGGTATTCACCAAATTCAAGGCAATGGTGGAAAACACATGTGATAGCAGGATCAAGACACTACGCACAGATCGGGGGGGAGAGTTTCTCTTAGTCGAGTTCACTCAATTCTATGAAGATGCCGGTATTGTTAGACACTTCACTACCCCGTACACACCACAACAGAATGGAGTGGTGGAAAGGAGAAATCGCACAGTGATGGACATGGCTCGATCACTATTAAAGAGCATGTCAATGCCGGGGAGTTTTTGGGGGGAGGCAGTGAGGCACGCAGTCTATCTCCTAAATCGGCTACCGACAAAGGCGATGGGCAACCGCACTCCATTTGAAGCTTGGAATGGAAGGAAGCTGTACCTAGGACACATTCGAGTGTTTGGTTGCACGGCACATGCGAAGATCACCACTCCACACATGAAGAAGCTCGATGATCGCAGCAAAGGGATGGTGTATCTTGGCATTGAGGATGGGAGCAAGGCCCACCGATTGTTTGATCCACGACAAAACAAAGTCACTGTAAGTCGTGATGTACAATTCGAGGAGAAGGTGCCTTGGTATTGGAATGCAGGTGCAGAGGTTGAAAAGTCATCAGAATTCATCATCAGTGAAATGGTTTCCGCAGTGGTTAATAACGCTACCACGACAAGAAATGGAGATGTTGAGTCAGGGATCTCTACTACCATGCCAGAGGAGGCTTGCGACGCCACAACGCTTGGGCCATTGACCATAGCACAGGAGGCAGCGGCGGGTGACATGACATCGCATACCACAATACCAACCTCTACACCGACTCGAGAGTCACATGGGCTCAATGCCATTAGGTCGGCTGGTGACGATGAGTCCCACGATGGACCAGTTCGATACAGGCTCATTGAGGACATCATGAAAGAAGCTCGTCATGTTGATTTAGCTGATGAAGAATCTGAGGAGGATCTATTGCTGATGGAGATGGAGGAGCCATCATGCTATCGTGAAGCGGTTGGACAACAAGACTGGGAAGATGCAATGAGCAAGGAGTTTGAGTCAATTGAGAAGAATGGGACTTGGTCTCTTGAAAAACTTCCGGTTGGACAGAAAGCAATTGGCCTCAAATGGGTATTCAAACTCAAGAGGAACTCTGATGGAGAGGTGATCTAACACAAGGCAAGATTGGTCGCTAAAGGCTACGTGCAACGTCAAGGTGTCGACTTCGGAGAATTGTTTGCACCAGTTGCTCGACTAGACACAATACGTGTCATCCTTGCTGTCACGGCAAACCGTGGATGGCAGGTGCATCACTTAGATGTCAAGTCAGCTTTCCTCAACGGAGAACTACAGGAGGAAGTTTACGTTAAACAACCGAAAGGGTTTGTAGTACAGGGTAAGGAGCACCTTGTGTACAAGTTACGTAAGGCGTTGTATGGCCTCCGGCAAGCATCGCAGGCGTGGAATGCTCGTCTTGATCGGAGCTTGAAGGAACTCAGTTTTTCAAGATGTAAACATGAACAAGCTGTGTACACCGAGGGGAAGATCGTACAGGTATTATTGTGGGGGTGTACGTAGATGACTTAATTGTGACAGGACGAGATCCATGTGCTATTGCTGAATTCAAGAAGCAAATGATGACCGAGTTTGAGATGAGTGACCTCGGTTTGCTACACCACTACCTCGGCATTGAAGTTACACAGGGTGAAGATGGGATATCTATAAAGCAAGCAACATATGCAAAGAAAGTGTTGGAACAGTTCGGCATGCATGAATGTAACCCCACCATGTATCCCATGGAGCCGAGGACGCTGCTACACAAAGATGCTGAGGGACATCCGGTGGATGCCATGGAGTATCGTCGGGTCATCGGATGTCTCTGATATCTCCTCCAAACTAGGCCGGATATGGCTTACGCAGTTGGGGTGGCAAGTCGGTTCATGGAACGACCCACTGTAATGCATCACAACGCTGTCAAACAAATCCTGAGATATCTCAAGGGGACAATAGAATATGGGTTTGGTATATGCTAGAAAAGAAGAAAGCGAGGTGATCACCGACTACACAGATAGTGATCTGGCTGGAGATCTAGACGATCGTAAGAGCACCGGAGGTATGGCATTTTATATCAATGAGAGCATTGTTACATGGAATTCTCAAAAGCAGAAGACTGTGGCACTATCATCTTGTGAGGCCGAGCTCATGGCAGCTACAACGGCAGCATGTCAAGCGCTTTGGCTCCAAGGTCTGTTGGCGGAGTTGATTGGAAAGGAGCCGAAACCTGTGAAGGTATTTGTCGACAACAAATCGGCAATCGCGCTAATGAAGAACCCGGTATTCCATGGACGAAACAAGCATATTGACACCTGGTTCCACTTTATTCGTGAATGCATTGAGAGAGGACAGATTGTTGTTGACTTCATTCGTACGGAAGAACAACGAGTTGACCCCTTGACAAAAGCTTTGCCGGCTACAAAGTTGGGGACGATGCGGTATCTACTTGGTGTTCGTAACCTTGGACCACTCCAGGATAAGGGGGGAGAATATTGAAAATTCTCCTGAGTGGTTATGATTTCAGAGCATTCACCACGTCTGCATGTCCGTTATGATTCAGAGCATTCACCAGCATGTCCGTTATGAGTGATTAAATCTCGCATCTTAATTATTAGCATAAATCACTGTCCGTTTTTTCTTTAAACGTGCATTCTGCATGGTGTTTCTTTTCAGTTTTTTGTAACGTGCAAGTTTGGCACCTCCCTATAAATTGAATGAAAAAGAAAGCAAGAGGTGTGAGTTGTTTTTGTTCAATTCCTACAGATCAGTCCTCAAGCGTCGATTTTTGGAGGTTCCAGATGGGACTCGATGCAGCTTGAAAATGATGTGCTACTCCGATCTCCTATATGCTTCTATCTCCAGGTGTTCAATATTCTTTGCTGATATGCTTAGATCCTCATTCTTACAATAATACAATCACATCTCGAGCACAAAAGCTCAGACCATAACAGGAAATAGAAAATGATGAGCGGAACCTCTCAGTGAAGGTGAAGGAAGAGAGGCAGGCAACTATCATTCACCGGACATGAACGATCGTGAGGGGTTGCGTGAGGGAGATGTGAAATGGAGGAATTCGAAGATGGATGTGGTGATGGATTCGGGTATTGGAAGTGGATCAAGCAAGGAAAGGGAATGAAGGCGAAGGACCTCCGATCGTAAGGATCGGAGGTCTGTTATGGTTTTCCGCTATAGATCTAGAATCAAAAAAATCAAGACAAAGAAGAAATCTAAAATTACCTTGGGTGAAGCGGATCACCTGGGTTGGAGCTCAGCGAAGCTCCGGGGGTCTTGACCTCGATGACTCGGTAGAGATAGAGGTTAGGCTCGTCGGATCGACAGAGCACGATGGTGACATCAGATATGAGGCCCACTCGATCAAATCCTCACTGCAATGATCTCTTCCACGCGGTCACTCACAGAGAAAAGGAGGTCATCAGAGATGAAGGTAACGGCCAAAGATTGAGAAAATAGAGCTCCAGTCTATTTATGGGATGAAAAATACGAAATTTCAAATGAAAATACGCATGTGAAACGAGGTGGATCAAGGCGAAAAACACACGGGCGAGAATCACGATTATGCAGACTTCAAGCGGGTGAAGAAATCGGGTTAAAAGGATGGAGGAAAAAAATCCGAGAAGAAGGCCGGTTGGCACATTATATGGGTCCAGGTCTGGGGGTGGGTCGATTGTAGGTCAACGAATATAAGTGGATGAAGTTGTAATACCCCAATCTCAAAAAATAGTCTCACATATAAAACTCACTAGTTGTGATTTATAAGCAGTGAAGATTACCATTTAACAAGTTGAGCTTAAGCATTTTTGGGTGGTTGCCAACGTGTCCATTAAAGTTGAACCCAGCAAGTTGTTAGGGTCAATTTTCTTCGATAACAGACCGAAACCCAAGCCCGGAATGTTATACACATATGCGAGAACTAGAGATAGTTTTAAAGTGCAGAAAACTATAAAAAATAAATTGCAGATTTACAACTAATATATATTGAGATGGATGCATGTCTTTTACTCTTTTGAAGTGTAATCTTTCTTCTTTCCTCATTTTATTCATATGTTTTTTTACTCGTGAACCTTCCAAAGGAGAAATTATCAATATACCTATGTATGTTTCTGAAAACTTAGCAGATACAAGTCACATTAAGTGACCTTAGATTGAAATGAACAACGAAACATCAAAATGAAGCAAAAAATATTGGACATGATTTCACATGGTTAATAATATTCTACTTATGGGAGAACATTCACCGTGGACTCAATTTCTTCATGTACTCCCTATGAGAAGATTCACCATGGACTCAATTTCTTCATGTACTTCCTAGCAGGGTAAACGTAGTAGTATGTTTCCCCAAAAAAGTGAAGAAAGGTTATTCGAGGAATGAAATCGGAAAAAAAATATCAAAAAAAAAACCCTTAGGCCTTGTTCGTTTGGAGGATAAGGGGAAATGGAATAAGGAGAATAAGCCTCCAACACGGTTCCCAGTGGTACGACTATTCCCCATTATTTCATCTTATTTCACTCTTATTCATATCTTTATCCCACCTTAACTACCGTTATTTCACCTTATTCTCCTTATTCCTATCCTCCAGCCGAACGGAGAATAGACCCTTATTCTCCTTATTCCCCATCTTTATTCCTGCTTATTCTCCTACTGAACGGGCCCTTAGGGAGGGTTTGGATAGTGGGTTTAGGTGTGTTAAACTGGTTGCAGGTAATCCATTTTTGAGTTTTGGTGTTTGGATAGAGGGTTAAACTGGAGGTGGGTTAGAAGTGAGTTTATTGTGATATGATTGTATTGAATTTTGAAAAAGTGAGTAGTTATTGTGATGTAATTGTATTGGAGTTTGAAAAAGTGAGTAAAAGTGGAGTATTTTATAATTTTTAGATGATATTATGGTATAATATATTATTTTTGATGGAATAAATGGAATAAAATTAATTTATTTAATATTTTTTAAAAAAGAAAAATGTGAGACCCACTTGGAAAGAGAAAGAATGAGGTAAGGGGGCTATACCTGAACGACACCTTAGGGTGCATTTGGTTAGCGGGTTAAGGCGGGTTAAACTGGTAGGGGGTAACCCGTTTTTGGATTTTGGTGTTTGGATAGAGGATTAAACTGGGGGTGGGTTAGAAGTGGGTTTGTTGTGATATAATTGTATTCAAGTTTGAAAAAGTGAGTAGTTATTGTGATGCGATTATATTGAAGTTTGGAAAAGTAGAAGTTGAGTAGTTTATAATTTTTATATGATATGATGGTATAATATATTATTTTTTGATAGGATTGATGATGTAAAATTGATTTATTTAATTTTTTAAAAAAGGAATAAAGTGGGGCCCACATGAGAGAGAGGGAGGGTGGGTTAAGGGGGGTAAACTCCCAAAGGGGAGTTTAACCCCCTTGTCGAACGGTACCTTAGGATGTGTTTGGATAGAGGGTTTAGGTGGGTTAACCTGGTAGCAGGTAACCCATATGTTGGTTTTGGTGTTTGGATAAAGGGTTAAACTGGGGGTGGGTTAGAAGTGTGTTTATTGTGATATGATTGTATTGGAGTTTGAAAAAGTGAGTAGTTATTGTGATGTGATTGTATTGGAGTTTGAAAAAGTGAGTAGTTATTGTGATGTGATTGTATTGGAGTTTGAAAAAGTGAGTAGAAGTGGAGTAGTTTATAATTTTTATATGATATGATGGTATAGTATATTATTTTTTGATGGAATTGATGATGGAGAATTGATTTATTTAATTTTTTTAAAAAGATAAAAAGTGGGACCCACGTGGAGAGAGAAAATATGGGGTAGGGGAGCCCATTACACGAACGGGGTCTTAATGCTTGTCTAACTCAAACAAACACCCACAATAACTACAAAGGAAAGAAACCGAACATGACATCTTATACATATCGAGCTTACTAGCTTAGACCGAAGCACTTGTCACTTGTTAGGCTCAACCCAACTAGGTCGTCAATCACTTTTGAAAATGCATAAGCTCAACATGTGCAGTAGTTCCCATTACTTATAATTATGGGACTATATTTGGAGTATTACAATGCCCACCACTTATTGTCATACGCATCACTTATTCCCAATAATAGTGGTAGTTGGACGCTCTAGGTAGTCATTTTCTCATATTTCCTTAGAAGGTGTGGATCCATCTCTAGGGTGGCATTTTCCACTTAGAGGTACCCGCTCGGATACCGTTTGTAACATTCATTGCCCAAACCTAGATCATTGTTACCTTAACAACTTGGGTTCACGTCCAAGTGGACCTATTGACCACTCTCATAATAATAGTTCTAACTACTTATAACTCACTATCACAATTTGTGATTACAAGATACGACGCTATGTTATTGGTTTTATGCAAAACTAAAAGAGGTCGTGCAACTTAAATCACAGGGAAAGAAATGAAGCCATGTCGTACTATTTGCAATTTCGATCGTAATATTTTAATATGATTCCATTGAGAAAATGAAGAAGTTTGCAAATCATCCATACTTGTTTATGGATGTGTAACTCCAAGTCACAACATAAAATTAATAGAAGCCAAGTAGTCTCCTTAAACATCCATCAAATACAATTTCTATGCATTTCCATAATTTAAGTGGCGCTAGATACATGATTCACTGCCTCCAAATATATCTAATTTGAACCATACAAAGGCATAGATCCAAAAATGTAAAGCTTTTTAATATATTCCCTCCAACAATTTAAATAATCTTCCCATCCTGTCTTGCCTTCTAACTTTTCAGACCTTCAAGATTGATGCACTAGGTATCCAAACTTACACATGTCCAAGCCACATTAAACTAGTCTCTCGTAAAATCTTCGATAGGTGTTACATCAACCTGTACACAAGAGCATCTTCATCACAACTGTAAAAATTTTCCACACAGGTAATTAACTATCTAGAACTTAACCCATGTGTTGGAGAACTCATTGCAAATTTAAGCACTTATATCATATCTTTAAATATCTTCTTATCACAAACGAAAGTTCCTCCTATCCACTTCAACCAACCCGCATTAATCTCATGAGCTGTATTTCCATTTGTTCTTCTACCTTGTTAAATTAGAGAACACGAGTATTTAAAAACATTCTCTAAAATGCAGTGTTTCAAGTTTTACCTATCACATCTCTAAGTTGTGTATTGCACCTAGTATTGCGTATACTTAGTCTTCCCTTTGCTTGGTAACAATTACACTCAAGCGCACTCCTTCCAGTGCTTTTTTTAAAGCCATCTAGTGGTAGTGCAGTGTACCTATCACCCAAAAGGTCACGGTTCAAATCCATATTTTTGAAGGTTGCATTAAGTAGCTGACAACTCACGTAAAAAATATTTGATCTATCATTTTTTTCAAAGGATGACTATCCAAAGTGAAGTCATCCAAAATCTATTGAAAATATAGAATTGATACAAAACGTCACGGTACATACATCACGAGCATGACCGTACCGACATTGTTTACAATGCCTTTGCACTTCGAACATCATTATCGACATGGTGTCTCCTTTATAAATACTATAATACTCCTCTCAATTCCAATGTCATCTTATGTAGGTGTGACGACTATTCAACAAACTCAAAAGTCATCGAACTTTGTAGTGTTCACCGCCATCACTCACCAAACTACGATGGAAGAGGTGAGGCATAACTATTTTAATATCTAAAATAAAATAGAAAATGGTTTTAAATAAAAATTATTAAAACATATAATTTTAATAATTTAATAAATATTTTTACTTATTTTTAATAAATTAAATAACGTAATTAAATAAGGTAAATAAATAAAAAACTTTATTAATAGGTATAAAATAGCTATATATACAACAACCTACTTTTTAATAAAATATTTTTACAAATAATTACATAATTTAATAAATTATTTGTTTATAAAATAACTAAAGGATTTTAACTATATTTTTATTTTATTTTTAAAAGCTAATTTAATGGTACATATAAATACCAATATATACATTATAGGTACAATATACCTATATAATGAATACATTATTTATTATTGTTTATTTTTAACTTTTTTATTTTTATTCACATTTTATATAAATAAAATACAATTTAAAAAACTATTTAAAATATAAAATGTGCAAATATATACAATAAAATAAATGAATAACTAATATATACAATATGTACAAGTATACAAGTATACCAATAGGGTCCTAAAATCTACTTTTTGCATATTAAATCTGATTTTAGTGAAATCACTTTTATTTGATAGATAATTTTATAAAATAAATTTTAAAAGTGAGTACACCCAATTCAGAGTTTATGTGGTCGAGTTATGAGGTTCGGAAGTTAGGCTTTACAGCCTTTTGGATTTGAGATTTATTGGTATTTATCGTAATTATTTTTAAGTTACATTTTTGTATTTTTGTACTAATTTTTATATAAAATTTTAAAAATAATTAAGTTAAGTGGTGTTAGTATGAATTTATAAAAAAGAAAGAAGTTTTATATACATAAAGTACACATATACAAAGGGATCCAAACGCCAAACTTACATGATTTATTCCATGATTTTTTGGTATTTTTAGTAAATAGTATTAGTTACAAAACAAAATTTAAAAGTAGGTTTGATTGATTTGGAGTTTTTTTATAAATAGTTATGAACCTTGAAAGTTGGCTTTTGTGGTATATTCTGTTCATTGTATTTATTTATTAAATATTTTTCTAATATTTTTATAAATTAATAAATACTATTATAAATAACTTTGATGAAGGAAATATTTTTATTTGAGGTTTTTTTATTGATAAATAGAATAGGTGAAAATATGTACAATGTGAAAAATGACGTGTATGCACAATGTGACATTGGTTTCTGAGATTTTTATAAGTTATGGACCCTATCTCCCCTTACTTTATTCCGTGTTGACCATCCCAATGCTTGGTCTGGTCTCGAGGTTCGAGTCAGTCTGTATTTACTTCATATATACAACATTCTCTTCTTTTCTTTTTCTTTTCTTCTTTATTCTTTTATTTGAGTGTAAATAAGTGATAAATATACAATACTAATAAATGAGTGATAAATGATAAAAGATGATATTTATTAATATTTACAGGTGCTTGTCAAGGACTTTAAGCTAAAATGAAAGAATAAAGATGTTGAATCATGGATTCATCAACTAGCCCAACCTGATGTCTATGCTTAGCCTTATTTTTGGCTTTACTACCATATGATACTGGATGAATAGTTCCATCATTAGGAAGTACTCAATTTGGGGAATACTGCATTGAAAGAAGGATCTAGCTCGTTATTGAATATGATATTTATGCAATCATAGTGCTAAAGTATAGTAGGGTGGTTGTTGCAAGAGCGTGTGACATTAGTTTCTTGTGAATCATCATACCATTTTGTGTGTACATATACCCACATTTCCCTTGAATCTAAGTAGAATTAAATTTTGTTAACAAATTGGTGCCAAACTTTTTTTTATCAAGCGTAGGCTCTCTTGAACTTTCTTCCTGATTTAGAAATTACTTTTTGAAAAGACATGCAATATCTATTACCATTCCAATGTGATTTGAACAATTTTTTGTGCATTAATTATGGGATGAAGGTATTTAAGATAGAATAATTACACATAAGTTCCTGAACTATACATCTGATTTCAATGTCATACGTGAACTTTAAAAGGTAGCAATGTGGCACCCAATCTTTAATATCTGTCTCAATGTGATTTTGAGTTATTGTGATTTAAGGTTAGAAAGACCAAACGATCAACTAAGTTGTAATATCCAATGACCACAATTAGACAAATCTTAAAGATCAGATATCACATTGTTACCTTTTAAATTTTATGTATGACATTGAAATCGATGATATAGTTCAGGAACTTTCGTGTAATTTACTCTTTAAGATACGAGCTAATGTATCCTTAGATCGATTTCTTGAGCATAAAATTTTTTAAGACCATAGAACCCATTTAAGGGTGGGTGAGAGTGGAAAAATTCATTCTCAAGTGCTTCCTAAGGAGGATGTGATATGATGCAGGGTAGAGGACCTTACTAGTAGGGTAAGAGCATCACCAACAATGGAGGGTTACATAAGAAGCTCGTCAGCACCATGTTTATTAATAATAGATTAAGCATGAAGTGACATTTGGTGTTCGATAAGTGTGTCGGGACAAAATTAGTGATATGGTAATGTAAACTCAACCTCTTTGTATTGGTTGTGAATGAAAAATAATAAAAGACCATCAATGTCTGATTGTTCAGTAATAAGTCATTGAAACAGATGTCAAGATAAGCTCATCCCTGAATAAGAATAAGTCCCTCTACTCATCATTTCAAAAGGTGGAATAAGTATATTATTTATTATTCATTATCTTAGATTGATTGATTACTATTCATCCTTAACAATAACTATACTTAACCCACATTCTAAAGAACAATAATAAATGAAGAATACAAAATATCACATCTTATCCTACTTTTTATCCTTTGAAAATAAATTGCGAATAGATCATGCTTAATACTCATTCCACGAAATATCCTCAGTATTTATCTCACAAATCAAATGGGTCTTTCTTGAAAACTATACGAATGAATTCCAACATTGATGGCATCTTTCAAAGATTGGTTTGAAATTAACTCCTCAAAATAGCAATCTATTCAATAATGACAAAGGGGGTCAGTTTTCAATTTTCAAGAACTTGGAGCTCAACATTAAATCAGCAAAATGAAAAGGAAGTAGAAAAGGAAGGAAACCACAGAACATGGTACACATGGGAAAGAAAAGGGGGGAGGAAAAGAAAAGAAAAAGAAGGGTGGGTGTGGATGGGCAGTGGCCAGTGAGTGAGTGTACCGGAGCCCCACAATTTAAAAAGGGGAAATTTTCCTCTTTTAAAAAAGCAGCAACTATCTTTTTGTGCGGGTCCCACTCGTTTTCAGGCCCATCAACAGCTCCTCACCCTCCGATCCTCTCTTCCCCCACTCCCCCGTTTTTAAAACGCCTTTAGCGGGCGCTCACCCCTCTGCTCTTGCCCTATTATTTCTCCCTCCCTCTTCTCTATCCGCTTCCTCTTCTTGGGTGCTCTTTCGCATCGGAGAGAGGTCGAGAGTTCCCCATCCGAACCTCTAGATCTCTCGAGGTAATTGATCCATCTTTCTCTCTCCGCTTTCCTATTCTGCGATTCGCTGATTCCGCATTCCAGCAGTCCATCCGGCTTTCCCGAGACATTAGATCCAATCTTCCGATCTGTGGTCCCTTTTTTCGTTGGATCCGATCCCTCGTGAAAGATCATGTATTTCGTTTCATGTCGTGTTGTTTCCATGATCCTCTTGTGGTTTTTGGAGCTCGATTGTTGCCGAATTTGGATGATCTGCTGTTTACGCGATATCGATCTCTTTTGGTGAATATCTTGCAGTTTGTTAGAAAGAGAAGATGGCGGATGGGGAAGATATCCAGCCTCTCGTCTGCGACAATGGAACGGGAATGGTTAAGGTATAACTTTTTGTATTTTTTCCCTTCCCTCCTTTTGTAGTTGGATTTTATACGAACAAATCGGAAAAGAAGATCGGCAAAGACATGTTAAGAATGGATCCGATGAACAAGTACAAGCTGAAATTTTATAGCTAAAAATGCACAAAGACCAAGACGTAAAAATATATAATAATTCCACAAATTGTGAACTTCACTGTTCACACGTACCTCTTTTGAGTTCAGGAAATGATTAGAGTGTAATGAGCAGCGGCCAATCATAAATACGGCATTGTTATGATTATATGGTTTGAAAATTACTAATATATCCTTTTGTAAATAAAAAAGTTGCCAGCAAACTCACAATCGACTTCGATCAGCGGAGTTCTACAAATCAAAATTCTCAACAGAAACCCAACAAGACATAACGCGCAGTCATCACCATTCTTTAGTTCCATGCTTCAGTAACACGCAACGAACAGAGCTCATCCCTGACGTGATTCTTGTAGCCATTCCAAATGAACCGCAACAGTTCTTTTCTTGGGGCTAAAGAAGAAATGTCGTTGACATTGATCCGTCAGTTGAATTGCTTATTTTTCTTGAATATTTCAACATAAAAAACATACCACCAAATGAAAACGGTCCTCGGGAGAAGCAAAATGGAAACTTTTCACTCTAGAAATATTGTTCAGCTGAGAAGTAAGAACTTCTTAGGTGGCCATGTTGTTTGCAGAATACAATCCATGTTTTACGAGACCACTGCTCATCTGATTTCGCAATCTGTGTGGGTGATCTGTCCATTTTCAGGCTGGATTTGCCGGAGATGATGCTCCCAGAGCAGTCTTCCCCAGCATCGTAGGCCGTCCCCGTCATACCGGTGTCATGGTCGGTATGGGACAGAAGGATGCGTATGTGGGTGACGAGGCTCAATCCAAGCGTGGTATCTTGACTCTGAAATACCCAATTGAGCATGGTATTGTGAGCAATTGGGATGATATGGAAAAGATATGGCATCATACGTTCTACAATGAGCTTCGTGTTGCCCCCGAAGAGCATCCGATTCTCCTCACCGAGGCTCCGCTCAACCCCAAGGCTAACAGGGAAAAGATGACCCAGATCATGTTTGAGACATTCAACACACCAGCTATGTATGTTGCCATCCAGGCTGTTCTCTCTCTTTATGCCAGTGGTCGTACAACTGGTGAGTAAGCTAACACTTTCGACCCATCCACCTAATAATTATCCAGTTGTGGAAATTAATAAAGTATACATTTTTATATAAAATTTCATGCCAAATCAGTAGGATAGTCATGCCATTGTAGAATAGTATTTTCTGGCTAATTAGCTTGCCGGTTCTCCCTGTGGCATATGACTAAACTCCGAAGTTCCTGTGACTTCCTTTTGCATCATGCAAATATGATTAACCTATTGCAACTTGCTCAAATAAAGTAGCTGTGACACCAAATGAGATGTTAAAAGTACTTTTTTTAATTTCCAAATTGGACCCATTCACCAGATTTTGGTGACTTAAGGAGTGTGGGGATGCTATTGTTAGAAAATAGGAAGCGGAAGCGAAACATGGAAAAAGATAAAGAACAATAAGAATGGGATATACGTGGAATCCTACTCCCTAAGGAGCGGGATGAAACCACGGGAGAATGCCTCAAAGGGTCAGGTTTGTCTATTGACTTTCTCAATGGTTACAGTTGGTCTGGGTTCTTTATATAGCCTCTACAGAGCCTCCAAGTCCCACCACTAGTAGATGTGGGACTAAACATATGGATGGGGTAAATGGATCCTGGAGAGATCCATTTACCCTCCTACAACTCATATGACGCACAACCAAATACTCCAACACTCCCCTCAAGCCGGAGCATGCAATGCTCAGCTTGGACAAACCGAAAGAAACTCAATTCACGCTACAGGACACTACGGACAATATCAACTCAACGCGCACAACTGTCGGATGCTGTCGAGGACGTTGCTTCTCATGCCGTGCAGGAGAGGAGGACGAACATGCTTGAGTGTGAGTCAACTGAGGATTCAGAATCTGACCATCGAGTCTGAAACTGCGCCTGAAGAAGTCTCCTCGTCGGAGAACTTGGTCTCTCCCATCTGGCTCAGAATGGTACTCTACTATGGAGTACCTATTATACCACATGAAAACCCTTGCCCACATGGCATAGGGAATGGTCCTCTGCTCTAGAGTCCCTATGTCTCACATGAAAACTTTGGCCTGACAACAAAAAAAGAATGATGGGGGACCACGAAATTGAAGATCGCATACATGTGCGTTTTGAACTGCAGACTCGGAAACTGAACGTCGAGTCTGAACATCTGAATTGTAGAGTCTGGAAATCAGACTGGTCTGACGAATCTGAAATCTGGAAAATCTGGATCTCAATAGACTTGTGACTCTACATATACTCCCCCTTTCTCCCATACTTGTCGGAAAGCAGAGACATTGACAAAGTTGGGAGAATACAAGATAACGGGGGGAATATCCGAAATCAATAAGTCGATTTCAAATTTTTTTCCGATTTTTTTTTCAAAAACCATTCATTTTCATTTTTTTCTGGCTAATTTTTTTTAATAGCCATCACACATTTTTTCCTTTTTTTACTTTGCATACGACTTTTTCTTGTACGCGCCCCTTTTTTTAAATACGTACAGCCAAACTTGGGCTTGAAACATGGGCCTCTCCTTGTATTTATTTTTTTAACGGCCTTTCATCATTTTTTATGCCCCCTTTTTTTATGGGCCCGACTCCTCTTCAAAAAAAAAATTAAACAACGCACAAATGTGTTTTAGGGTTCCCAATCCGGAAACCCTTCTCCCAAGGAAACGAGCGCCGCCTGGTGCATTTGGGAGATCACCGAGCATGACCTGCTGTTGCTGGCAGATTCCTAGGCCAGCCTGGAGATGACGTAGATTGCCCGTGCGAGAAGAAAGCAGGGGCATTGAGTCTTGCACGCGGTTGGTGCTGGGAGCGAGGTCATTTCTCTAGAGGTGCTCCCACAGAGAGTCTTGGATCTGGAGGGTCAGGGCTCGCGAAGGAGCCCCTGATCGCCACCATGCGTCAAGTGAGAGAGATGTTCTGCGGCAAGAATGATAATAAGGAGAAGATCTGCAGGCTGAATTTCTTGCATCGTGATTCAGAAATACGAGAAGATCTGCGGATATGAAAACCCTAGAATTGAATTAGGGTTTCAACAAGAAACCCTAGAACCTGATCTTGAACAGGAACTTGAAAGATACATCAATCTTCAAAAACTCCAAAAATCAAATCTTGAATACAAAAATAAAAG
The DNA here is from genome assembly GCA_037367405.1 of Ottelia alismoides. Classification (NCBI taxonomy): domain Eukaryota; kingdom Viridiplantae; phylum Streptophyta; class Magnoliopsida; order Alismatales; family Hydrocharitaceae; genus Ottelia; species Ottelia alismoides. The sequence continues at coordinate 467,446 of JAZKJV010008528.1, forward strand.
ACAAAATCCTCGATAATTGACCCGCTCTGATACCATGTTAGAAAATAGGAAGCGGGAGAGAACCATGGAAAAAATAAAAAACAATAAGAAGAACGGGATTTACGTGGAACCCTACTCCCTAAGGAGTAGGATGAAACCACGGGAGAATGCCTCAAAGGGCCATGTTTGTCTATTGACTTTCTCAATAGTTACAGGAGGTCTGGGGCTCCTTATAGCCTCCACAGAGCCTCCAAGTCCCACCACTGGTAGATGTGGGACTAAATATATGGATGGGGTAAATTGGATCCTGGAGAGATTAATTTACCCTCCTACAACTCATATGACGCACAACCAAATACTCCAACAGCTATCTTGGGTTGGGGTTAGAATACGAGTAACCCCTGCCTGGGGAAGCGTGGGATGAAACCAAAGATCCTCTAACTATGATGGAGGGCAACCAAATAGCTATCACAAGGAATATAAGAAAACAAATCACAAACAACAAGCAATCATAAGGCTGAAGCACTATTGTAAACGTCGGCTGACTAGGCTGATTAGTCGGCCCGACTAGTAGAGTCGGGGGGTAGCCGACTCGACTATGCCTAGTTGGCCATTAGTCGGTCAACCTGACTAATCGGTCCAATTACAAGGTCGACTTTTACATAGGAATTTTTTTATTTTTTTTATTTTTTGATATTTAAAGCAAACTTATTCTAATATGCTTAATATTGTATCTAAAGTCAACTACTTTTATTTCATTATGGTAATATAGAAAATGTACAAGTCAATGTATTGTAAATATATAAGAATATATGTATACAAAATGATTTATATATTTAAAAAAATTAATTCAAAACCGACTAATGGTCGACTAAATCCGGTTAGTCGCCCGACTGTCGATTAATCCTTAGTCAGTGACCTCGCCAACCGAGTACTGACTACCGCTTCCATCAACCTTGGGCTGAAGGATATGAAAAGATCCTTAATTGCACCACGGAAGCGTGGTGATCGCATCATATGCGATCGAGAGTGACTAGTTGTACTAGTAGCTCGGGGCATCAGAATTTAAAAAAAAGTAATTGCGATTAAACAACATGATCCAAGAACACTTATCGGATCGTTTCATCTAAACCATAAAGGGATATTAGGGTTACCTCTTGAAGCGTGGTTGCAATCGAAGTCTCTAAACGAAGATGCCTCCTTTCTCAAGTCCGACCCGATGGAGGAGATGCTTTGCGAGCGCGTTGATGAGACACAAACTTCTCACAATCCAAGATGATTATCCAAGCGGCGAATCTTCTGATCTCATCACATGTGATTCAATGTCTTCTGTACGGGCGAGGCGCACCGAAGGAGACGGAGATTCACGAATGGTCGAAGCGACAACACGACGATGTAGTGACCATGACGATTCTCTCTAAGGCACAAAGTGGACGACCACTCAGAGAGAGATGGGGCGTGTAGTATAAGGATGAGAAAGAGAAAGAAGTGATTCAAATTGCTGTTCGTGTAAAAAGAAGAACTAGAGTTGCCTCTTCTTTTATAGTATTTTGGGAGTCCATGGATCACAATCCATATGAAAAACAAAATCAATGGTTGAGATTGATTTGTGTTTCTATTCAATGGCCATTATTTTGTTATAAAATTACAACAACAATTAATTTAGATTAAATTAAATATATTGAATAATCAACATAATTTAATTTGAAATAAATCAATAAGGATAGAATGATTAGGAAGGAGGCTACCCACCTTCCTAAAATATGGGGGACGACCACCCTTGATAATAAGTCAAAGGGTGGTCGTCCACCATTCATTAAATGGATGGTGTTGGCCTTCTAATATAATCCTTCATATATATATTTACAACAACTTTTGTTGTAAATTAATTCACAAAAAAAATTCCAAATTAATTTTGTGAATATTGTAATCATGCCAATAAATAATTGTAAATCATATTCACAACTCAAAATAAAATGTAAATTGTACTTCCAATTTATTTCCAATATGGATCCAATTCGCATCAATAATTAATTCATAAATACTATTTACAATAAGCTCTCTCTAATATAATATAAATCATATTTATAATATATAAGTAATATGGATAGTGTTATCCACATTATTTATATCTTGATAATTAAATCACATTTAATTATCTTGAATCATTATTCTCATGCATCTAAATAATCATATTCAAATTATTTTAATTATCAATTTCTCAATGCTCAGATACATAAATCATCAATGGAATTATTTTTGAACTCTTTCAAGAATAATGTGCTTTCTCCGTGGATACTTGGAGATAAGGCCATGGCAATTGTACGCTACATGTATAGTGACTTGGATATTGAGATCATATCTCAAATCCAGATCAAAGGGACCTCCCAAAGATGTTTGATTAAATCAAAGCCGTAAATCTAATCTTATCATTACATCCGAATCATATTCAGATCAATGTCCAATATTTGGACTGAGATCAGAATACTTCTCTATTGAGAGGAGTCGCTAAAATCCAAACCTGTTTCATCAATCCATCGGAATGGAAGCGTCACAGTTATACAATCGTTTATGATCACATCACCATCGAGCATTCCTAATACCCGTACATTCTATATACTGGAAGATCTAGAATAAACTCGAAGATTTAGATTAGTTTAGACTATCTTCTTCAGGGTTTTATCATTAAGTTTCTCATTTGATCATTGGGAGTCGGTATCGATCATATACTTTCCAAAAGTATATATCATACCTAGGTATTGATCATATACTTTCCAAAAGCATGTATCAAATCCTACAATTTCAGTCAAGCTTCCAAAGTGAGACGACCATGCACGAAATTTAATTCCTAATATCTCATGAGTGAGATCATGTCTTCCTGTTCGGTAATGAATCTATATGATCCATTTGAGAGATCGTATTACTCATATGCCCTTGTATGCACACCAACGTGCCGATTATAGACCTTGATTAGATCATCAACAATCGATCTATCAAATATACATACTCAAATATATACTAACACATCTGTCTATGATCAGAGGATGTGTGCCTATATCATAACAGTATACGACATAGGTCTTAGTTATCTCAATCTCGTTAAGTCAACTCTTTGACCTAACTTATCTAACACATCCGAATCTCTATTCCTATGCAGATGACTTGCATTAAGAGGTCGATTAGATATCGGTCCATTAGAGAAAGGATTGTCATCTCCTACTCAGGCTGGAGTTCTTCTCTTAACAATCATTTGACGGTGCTTGATGAGTTTTCAATCTAACTCTTTAGATATCACCCAAGCACCAGCCTCCATGATTCAATAATTGAATCAACAGTTGTATGACCATCAAGATGGCCATGGTACATAATCCTAATTGTACTTATGCAAATTAATTATTCTTCATTTCATATCAGAGAATGATATTTGCAATACCATTTATTGCATAAAGGCTTGCCGTGGGCTTGCATGTCCAACAATTTCCCACTAGCCCAAAGAGCTATTAATGGGCTAATCTTTAAACCCGCACTCATGTGCTAATCATAAACTATTTAGAAAAATAGCTAGGTAAGCCGACTAGCCACTCTATTCCCGAGAGACTACACCGAGCCCTTTTACGGTACTTGCATATCTCCTAGTAACAGTGCTCGCATCTAATGTGAATGTTGCATCTTATGCAACCAATACTCAATCTTATTAAAGTAGTTATAGTGTCTTTGACAGTACAACTCAATAATAGTTATAACCAGTATGTAAATTCTATTATCCTTATCTAAATACCTTTATTCTCAGAGATCTCTATCTCTTAAGACAAGACCCAATCTTAAGTCTTATACGACATATGCACTTAAGATTTTTTAGATCACTATTTACTAAGCAAGGAAGGTCGTATCGATGCCGATATCATTTCGGTCCGCCCAGAAATGGATATATCGGCAAGGTTATAGAAAGCGGTAGTCGGTACTCGGTCGGCGGGGTCACCTACTAAGGATTAGTCGGCAGTCGGGCGACTAGTCGGATTTAGTCGGTCATTAGTCGGTTTTGATTTTTTTAATTATTTTAAATATATAAATCATTTTTTAAACATATATTCTTATATATATACATATATTTGTAAATTTTATATACCATCTTAATGAAACAAAAGAAGTAATTGACTTTAAAAATAAAATTAAGCTTGATCGAATATGTTTGCTTTTAAAAAATGAAAAACTAAAAAATAAAAAAGGTTGTTGTAAAAGTCAGTCGATTAGTCGACCGACTAGTTGGGTGGACCGACTAAAGGCCGACTAGGCCTAGTCGAGTCGGCTACCCCCCCCCCCCCGGACTCGACTCGTCGGGCCGACTAGTCGGCCTAGTCGGCCGACTTTTGCAAGCTTGTATATCGGTATATATCGCGATATATCGACGATATCGGTAGAAATGCCGGAAATAACTCAAAAAAGCCATTTTGTCATTTTTTTTCAGAAATTAATATCATCCAAGATATTAAAACAACAAATAACCTACAAATACACACTTATGTCACACATATCAGTCATTTATAGCCCATATATCGTATCGCACATGTCGGTCATATCGAACATATCGCTGTTAATGTTTATTCCTTACTTATAGATATTGGAAATGGATTCCATTCAAGTTCTTGTAACATTAAATATCTTAAAATATACACTTAGATGATACATATAGATCATTTATGAAGACTATGATCCTTATATTGCACATATCGGTCATATCAAACATATCGTTGATACTGTTAGTTGTTGACCTATATATACTGAAAATGGAGTTCATCCAAGTTCTTAGATCACTAAATAACTTACAAATATACTTTTAGATCACATATCGATCATCTATGAAGCTTATATCACATATATCGACCATTCCAAACATATTGATATTAATGTTGATTCTTGACTTATATATTTTTTTGAAGAATTGACTTATAGATATTGGAAATGGATTTCATTCAAGTTCTTACAACATGAAATAACTTGCAAATATACACTTAGATATTCATAACACATAATTATAGATCATCTCTGATCCTTATATCACTCGCTCGTATCAATCATATTAGTCACATGACATAGTGAATGGCATTGAAATGAGTTATTTGATTCAAAAAATGTACATAATGTTTAAGGAGATAATATTTCTTTGGTATAAAGATTTATCTATTTACAAAAATAAACGAAAAATATTTGAATCAATGTAATATTGTAAAAGAGATTACCTAAAATCAAGAATTTCGTGGAGGATCTGAACAGGTCCCCCTGGTCCCCCTGCCTTATGTCTCTCTAGCGGATATAGCATTTTTTAAGAGTCATAATTCATAATAATATTCTCGGGGGAGGGGGGAAGGGGGAGGGGGAGATGAACGAAAATTGATTGGACACCCCAAGTTGAAGAACCATTGTATGCACCCTCCTATCGCACCATACCCTACCAATACAGGGGTCTCGCTGCGCGGTCAGCGAGCCTGAGGGGGGCTACGGGGAGCCAGGTTGGCCCCCCTTACAGGGGTACGGTGGCAACGCCCCAATCTGAAACAAAATATATATAAATCATTGTGTATTTTAATGCGAGGTGTAGCTAGATATGTGTTTTAATATTGGGTGTAGCTAGATAAGTAGTGGAATCAATCTTGCATGAATAATAGCATTGATATACAGAGATATCGGCGAAACATCGACGATATCGATCGATATCCGGGATTTTCTGTACTAAATCCAGTCATTTTTGATCGATATGAGCCGATATGGTGATATATCGCCTATATCCCTCTAAAAGGATATACTGGGTGATATCGAAACCCATTCCTTGTCGAAACTGATATATCGGTGATATATCGCCGATATATCGTCGATATGACCTTCTATGTATAAAGTCTTAAGTTCTTGAAGATACGATTTTGAGATTACTATCTCAAAAGTCTTGTCCCCTCTGATGATAATGTTATTACTGTAATCAAGTGTTTTATCTCCATAATAGGATTAGTAACAATTTACTATTCCCGCTGCATGACAGAGATCTGGCTTTTTATGCACATCTAGCGCACACCAGACTTCTAATAACTGATGCACAAGGACAAGCAGTTTTAGCATTCACTTCCGCAACTCTTTGAGGTGCTATCCCTTCAGATAGTTGAATACTATATCTTAAGGGAAAGAAATTCCTGTTTTCCAAAAAAATGGAACATGTTCAAGGTGTACCACTAATGTGATGGTCCCAATGCCCTCTGTTAGAATTATTATATTACAATTATAGTTGTAACCTTTCGGGTTCCATAACCCTTAACCCTTCGGGTTCCGTAACCCCTCAGGGGTATTTATGTATTTTTTCCTCTTGTACTCTCTAGGGTTTTCTCTCTATATAAGAGACCCTAGCCCTATGGACTAGATATCCCATTCTGTTTCTCTTCTCCATATGGTATCAGAGCAACGGTCCTAGATCGGGGTTCTGATCTAAAATCCCCACCGCCACCTTCAAGCCTCGCAAAAGCCTGCGTGAGCCCTCTTCCCTGAATTAGGGCCCCGCGCAAGGCCCTCCAATCGCCTCCAGTGCAGCAGCCCTCCTGCTTGCGCTACCCGACGCTTTCAGGACCTCCTACGAAGGTCGTCAGTCCCACAGCTATCTTCTGCGGGTGCTGTAGGACTCTTTGGATATCGAAAACTCATCACGGATCGCTTCCAAGAATCTAGATATGATGTCCATTGGGGGTTTTCAGCCCTTCGTCAAGGGTAAATGTGAGTTTTAGGGCATTTTTTAGCTCTTATATGCATCCTTAGTTGATCACAGGATCGTCTTTCTATTTTAAGACCACCATGGCGCCTTCTTCTACCGAGACAAAGCCCTTGGACACAAATATTATGGCACAAGGCACTACTATCAAACTCAAGGGCAGAGAAAATTACGTGCTCTGGTCTCGATCTTTTATGGTATTCATTGGTGGTCAGAGGAAACTCTACATTTTGACTAAAGATCCTTTAGATGAAAATGACAAAGAGTATGACAACTGGCAGACTGATAACTATTTGGTTATCAACTGGATGACCAACAGTGCTGAGGCTCATATTGCCTCAAATCTTCTTTACAAAAATACGGCCAAGGAAATGTGGGAGGATCTCGAGCAAACATACTCCCAGAAGAAGACGAAGTCACGCCTTGCAGATATTTACAGGCGAATCTGTTCGGCATCTCAGGGTGATTCCACCCTCATCGAGTACTACAGGCATCTATCCAGTCTGTATGAGGAGCTTGCAATATTCCAGCCCTCATGTTGCACCAAACAGATATAAGAACGTTCTGACTGGCAGGTATACCGCTTCCTTGATGGCCTGCATTCTAGGTACTATGCAGCGAAGGAGCAATTTCTTATATCAGACACACTGCCAACAATGAAGGCCATCTTTGGCCAACTTGAGGAGCTCGAGACATCCGCTGCACGGCCTCCTGTCTTACCTTCAATAGAGAACTTTGCACACATCGCCTCATCTGGGCGAGGAGGTAGATACGGCTTGCGAGGAGGACGCGATCGCGATCCAAGTCGTGGCCGTGGACGGGAATATAGACTAGGCCATGACTTTGGTCGTGGTCTTGGGCGAGACTCTACTGCCTCATGCACCCACTGTGGTAGGTGGAACCACCCGGCTGAACGATGCTGGCAGAAGTTTGACGTACCTTCTTATCACGTCAATAATGCTTATGAGGATGCATATGATGTGAAAGAAGCATCGCCTACCTCCAGTGGCAAGACTGTTCATCTTAATGATGCAGATTACTCCCGCCTAATGCAGATCCTTCAGACTTCAGGGCCTACCACCACTAGTAACACTACAACTGCTGCTCTGGCTACTCATTCAGGTACAATAGCCAACTCTGCTATCACTTCTACTCCAGCTTGGATTATTGATTCCGGTACCTCTACTCATCTCACTGGAGAAGGTAGTCTGCTCACCTCTTCCATACCATCTACTTCTGTGAAGTCAGTTTGATTCGCTAATGGGACTCAATCACAGATTACTATTGTCGGAACTATGGAATTCTCTTCCAAACTCCGACTTTCGGGGGTTCACTGTGCTCCTGATTTTCCTCTTAGCTTGTTGTCAGTTCACAAGCTTTGTGTTGAGCTTCATTGTCGTGTGATATTTGATGAGTCTTGTTGTTATTTTCAGGACATTCGGACGAGGCAGATTTTTGGTGGGGGTCATGAGAAGAACGACCTATATTACCTTGACATACCCTCAGACTCCAATTTTATTGGTGTTGTATCTATCTTCGAAGATCCGCTCCTATGGCATCGGCGCCTTGGACATCCCTCTGCCAAGGCCATCTCCATGATGTATCCTGAACTCTCTGCTCTGAAGCCCTTTCAGTGCGAGGCATGTGAGTTCGGGAAACACCATAGAACTTCGTTTCCTGTTCGTACTGAGTCTCGTAGTACTGCTGCTTTTCATCTTGTTCACTGTGATGTTTGGGGACCTTGTCCGATCCGCACATTAAGTGGTCATCGCTACTTTATAGTTTTCGCTGATGATTATAGTCGATCTTCTTGGGTCTATCTAATAAAGGAGCGTTCGGAGATTAATCAGATTGTCAGAAATTTCTTTCAATATGTTAAAACTTACTTTTCTAGCATTGTTAAGATCATTCGTACCGACAATGCTCTTGAGTTAACCCAACATGACTTGACTTCTTTCTTTGCATCCCAGGAAACTGTTCACCAAACATCATGTCCATATACCTCACAACAGAATGGTATAGCTGAGAGGAAACTCCGATACTTGCTAAATGTTGCAAGATCTCTTCTTAGTCAAATGAGTGTTCCTAAACAATACTGAGGAGATGCTATCCTTACTGCAATGTATCTCATCAACTGTGTTCCTTCATCAGTTCTCAAAGGGGCAACTCCATTTTCCTTACTTTATCCTAACGAGTCTCCTTTTCCTATACCTCTGCGAATTTTTGGTTGTATTGCCTTTGCTCGTAACTTTCATGCAGCTGACAAATTATCTTCTCGTGCCATCAAATGCATCTTTCTTGGGTACTCTCGTACCCAGAAAGGCTATCGCTGCTATGATCTTGTTGGACGTCGATACTATGTATCTGCTGATGTCACCTTCTTTGAGCAAACAAGTTATTTCACACAGACTGTATGTGACATTCCTCTGGACCTCCCTCCTCCACCAATCGTCTATACTCGCCAGCGTACCTCTATACCTTCTACACCAGTGTCTGTACCTTTGCATATCCCTTTTATGCAGGATGATATGACCACTTCGAGTGCTCCCACCACTGTTGTCCTGGATGTATCTGGGGAGCTTCCTATAGCTCTACGCAAGCAAAAAGGAAATGTACGTATCACCCCATGTCATATTTTACTTCTACAGATGGTTTATCTAGCTGTGACAAGAGATTTGCAGATGCTCTTAATGCTATTACTGTTCCAAGAGATCATTTCAGTGCAATGCAAGATCAAGGTTGGCAACAGGCCATGGATGAGGAGATGGATGCACTTACCTCCCGGGGTACGCGGGATCTTGTGCCGTGCCCCCAGGAGTTCGCCCTGTAGCATGTCGATGGGTCTTCACAACCAAACAGTCGCCTGATGGTTCTATTGACAGGTTGAAAGCCAGACTTGTTGCCAAAGGTTTTACACAAACCTTTGGAGTTGGTTATTTTGAGACCTTCTCGCCTGTTGCCAGAATGGGGTCGATACGTACCATTCTTTCTGTTGCTGCCAACAAGGCTTGGCCCATTTATCAACTTGATATGAAGAACGCCTTTCTTTATGGTGATCTTGAGGAGGAGGTCTACATGATGCAACTGCCGGGGTATGTAGTCGAGGGGGAGCATGTATGTCGACTACGCAAGGCTATTTATGGCCTGAAGCAGAGCCCAAGGGCATGGTTTGACGGGCTCACTACGGAGATCAACACACTTGGTTTTCAGAGGACAACATCTGACTACTCTGTCTTTGTTAGACGACGGTCTACTGACACGATCATCCTTGCTGTCTATGTTGATGATATGGTTATCACAGGAGATGATGTAGATGGTATTTAGGAGACCAAGGCCTTCCTCCAGAAGGTCTTTGTCACGAAAGATCTCGGCCAACTTCGTTATTTTCTTGGCATCGAAGTAATACTGATGCAAACTCGAATCGAACGTGGCGCGGAAAATAATTTTTTTGGTAGAAATTTTGGTGGAGAAAAATAGAGGGGTTGAGGAGAGAACTCGTCGGGAACACGAGAGGTTGAGGGAGAAGAACACGGAGATCAAGGGAGTAGAGAGGAGAGATAGAGAGAGATAATGAGATAACCTCAAATTTTCATTAATACTGGACTGACTAATACATTGGACCCTCATCCCTTTATATAGGAGGGATGATCTTACAAAAATAGCAAATTAATTTAAATTGACAACCAATTTATCCTAATTGGACTCTAACTAATTAACCGACCGAATTTAAAATTAAATCTACGAATAAACGTTGGAGATCACAGGCGATCTCAATTATTTAATTAGAGATACGATAATTTAAATAAACGTAAATAAAATTAACTACTAATTTTCGACGACTCAATTAAACGTAACTAAAAAATGTGGCCCTAATTTTCTGGTCCACGCTGCATCAACTCTCCTCCGCTTTAAGAATTCGTCTCCCGACGAATTGCTGATCTGCAGGCTTGGAGGTCGAATCAGCGTGCTCTGCCATTTTCTGGAAGAACTGGTGTGGGGCGAATGGCGGACTCCAGATGCGGGTGCGGCTGTCGTTGTGGAAGAACATGTGTGGCGCAAACGACGACGTCTTCTGGAATTTGGCCTCCTCATTGTGATCATGGAAAAATTGATGAGGCGTGAATAATATGACCCTTGGAGAATCCATAGTGAAGAAATGGCACAAGGAGAGGAGAAGAGGAGATGTGTCCAAGGAATGAAGCCATGGGGTCCTTATATAGGGGAAGCCCACGACCCTAGTCCTATTGGGATAAGGAGGAACCCCATATTTCAAGTTTGTAGCCCTTTTTTTTAAATATTCCTGCCGCCAGGGGTGTGTGCGCAAATTTCGCGTCTCTTCATTCCTATTCCTTTTGGCCTGTCTGCAAATAGGAGGTTCAGGGGTTATTTTATTGCAATTTTTCCCACTCGATTTTTCAGCCCTGAATTTCGGAAGTTTGGTTCTTCCCGTAAGGAAGGCTCGTGCTAGGGTTCCTGCCTTCCCCCACAAAAGGCGGCGCGACGCGGGATGGGAGATGTCGAGGACGAGGCGGTGGTGCGGGGGGCGGCAGCGAGGTGACTGGCGCTGGAGAGGAGGAGGCGCTGGCGGGATGCGGCGAGGGAGTGGGTTGCGGGGTTGGCGGAGCAAAGGCGGGGGGTTGGGGGGGGTGTCGTGGTCGTGCCTGGAGGAGGCGGGGAAGGGGGAGAGGCGAGGGCGGTGTCGTGGGGAGGCGGCGTCGCAGGCTTGAGTGCGGAGGGTAAGGGGTGCGTGGCGGGAAGGCGACGGCGGTGGGGGTGTCGTAGGGGGCACCGGGAAGGTGCAGGTGGTGGGTGGGGGGATGGCGCTGGGGAGGAGCCAGAAGTATCGGGGGCTGTGGAGAGTGGTTTACGAAGGGGCGGGGGCGAGGGACGACGACGTCGGGGCTGGGGGCGCGAGGCTGGTGGGGGTTTCCCGTGAGGTTGGTGGAGAGGGGTTGTCGGCGGAGGGGTGTGTTGGGGTTGGTGCGGCTATGGGAGAGGGTGATGGGGCTGGAGCCGCAGGGAGGGTGAGGAAGGCGAGAGCGAGGGAGGGTTGCGGGGAAGGTGGTGGGGATGTGGCCGGGGTTGTCGCTGGGGAGTCTGGGGCTTGCGGCGCACAAGGGTCGGATGCGGCGGAAGGGGCAGGCGGTGATGCGCAGGGGGATTGCGGGCCCGAGGGTGGTGCGGGTGGTGATGCGCAGGGGTGTGCGGAGGGCTGGGAGCGTTGGGTGCGCACAGGAGGGGGAGGGTAGGGCGCGGGGCGCTGGCGTGGACGAGCTATAGGGGAAGGGGTTGCGGAGATGAGGGTGCAGCGGGAGGGGATACCTGTAACGGGCTGGGGTGGTATCGGAATAGCCGGAGGGGGCAGCGGAATCGATTCCGGGGGAGGAATCAGATCTGGGATCTCCTGGACAGCGGCCGGATTTTCATTCGCAGCGACGTTTTCTTCGTCAAACTTCGCGGCAGCGGCTTCGACGGTTGGAGGCTTTGATTGGGCGTCGCGGAAGGCCTCAAAGTTAGCCATTAGATCTTGAAACATGGAATGGAAGTTGGTTTGCAAGTCACGTAGCATGTGCTCCGTCTCCTTGTTGTAGGCATCGATGGTGGAGATGACTCGTCGCGTTTGTTCGGATGAACGATGATGCCGGTGCGAGCACCTGGACGGATCGTTAGGTCGTGAAGACGACCTAAATGCCATGCTCTGATACCAAATGATGCAAACTCGAATCGAACGTGGCGCGGAAAATATTTTTTTTTGGTAGAAATTTTGGTGGAGAAAAATAGAGGGGTTGAGGAGAGAACTCGTCGGGAACACGAGAGGTTGAGGGAGAAGAACGCGGAGATCGCGGGAGTAGAGAGGAGAGATAGAGAA